>JAAKBH010000306.1:600000-965721 GCA_019776075.1 Amaranthus palmeri
TAAGAGGCGAAATGAGCACTTTGATATATAAACTGACTATCTTAAGATGACAACTGAGTACTTTAATATATAAATTGAGTATCTTAACATGAAAATGAACTGACTATCAAGAGATGAAAAATAGATTACTTTAAGATGAAAAATGAATATTTTAAGATAACAACTGAATACTTTAAGAGGACAATTGACTATCTTAAGATGAAAACTGAAATTTAATTTTCAATTTTGGAAGTTAAAGAGATGTCAAAATTAAAACAAAAAAAAAGAAGTTGGAGGGGACCAGGCGCGTGCAGGCCACGCGCGTTAATCTGGGCCGCAATATTGGGCCGTCTCACCTTGAGGCCGTCTCACCTTGAGACCGTCTCGGCCAAGTTTTGGTGAATAATAAATATTTGAATTTTCGATAATATAACATGTGCAATATATTTAAAAAATAACTGGCAGTCTAATCTAATAATAAAGAAATATTAACTTTTTGTATGTAGTTTTTGACAAAATAATGATGGAGTAGTTTTCTTGACAAAAATTTGAGGAAAAATGCAAGACCGCAAGAACACAATATATCCACGCAAGGGAATTCCTATTCTATGTATTATGATAATATTGTCAGATATTTAAATATTTCAAAGTATAGTGTAGTCAAAAGAGTATAAGAAGATCAATAAGAGAGGAGTGAAAAAAAAAAGTTAAACTTTGATAAAAGAAGATGAATATGACTAGAGAAATGAGGGGAAGATATACTTGTACACGGAATCAGATTTTCCAGCTGTAAAGGAGAATGGCGACCAACCAACTACCGTTGATCCCGTCGCCCTTCACTGGCGACCAACCAGCTACAGGTAATCCCGTTGCCCTCCACTGGCGACCCCTTGCCCTCGTAGCCTGGCCATCGCCCGAATTCAAAAAACAAAAGGCGATGCGCATCTTGTAGCCAATCCGTCGCCAATGGCGATGAGTACGTTTCGGTCGCTCTTTTTCGTCGCTATTTTAATACTTTTTGTAGTGCTCCCACATGCGAACTTGATGGGGTTTGCATGTGAAGGGGTGTTGGGATGAGTAAAATACAATCTATGAAACGCCATCTTCGACAAACATCTATATTGATTTTGACTTTTGGACTTGATTGAGATTTATGGTTGTATGTTGACGTAATTTTTTTTTGGATATTTTACTTTTTCTGTAAGACTTGTGACATTTTTTAAATTTGTTTAACGCGTATATTTGCTTGACAAAACAATTTTATCCTTTTGCAGGTTTGGAATTACCAAACCCAAAAAATACAGCTTAGTAAAACTATTATATTATATAAACACCATTTTGGAAATTATTTTTAAAACAACACTAAAGTTGAAATTATTTTATTTTTCAACCCCAATTAGGCAAATCACTCCATGTTTGGGATGCACCATCTAGCAACAATAATAGGTCCGCTAGTGCATCTCACGACTCTTTAAACAATCAGCAAGAGACCATTTATGGCAAAGACAACTCTCCCAACAACCCAATCTAATGATTTTAAATTTAAAAATAAGGCTGAGGATTAATCAGTTACTTATTTTACAAAATGGATTGACTTATATTTACCCATTCATACTATAAACGGTCTATAACAAGAATTTGTGCTAAACAATTTATCCTTTAACCGTTGTGGGATATTATTATCGCATAATGTTTCGAACGTCAGTTTCTTTATTTCAGTTATGCGTTGTGGCCGTGGGATGTTATAAACGCTTATCCTGTAAATTAAACAGTTTCTTTATGAAATAATGTTTAGAATTTAAACAGAAGCTTTATCGTATCCAATTCAAAAAAAAAAAAGCTTTATCGTATCCAGTTTACTGTGTGTTTTTGTTTTTAGTTTGCTTTAAGTTTTTCTTTTATTTTATATTCATATTGGACCTATTATGTGTTTTTAACTCCACGAGGCAGGTACGAATCTTTATCTTTATCATCTTGGAGCCGGGGAACTCCTTTTGGCTGTGCTCTCCTTCACTGGTATGAGTTGCCGCCGTCCTTCCCTCCCCATACCCTGCTCATAGTTCTCTATGAGCGGGATATACTGGGTAGGATGATGATGATGATGAATCATAAACATCTAGACTAGGGGTGTTCAATGGGCCGGGCCCCCATTTTGAGCCCTTACCGACCGTTTTTAGAAGGGCTTTGTAAGGGCCGGGTCGAAAATGGGCCGGGCCGGAAACGGGCTTTACTTTATGTAAAATGAAGCGGGCTATAAAAGGGCTCAATAAGGGCAAAACGAGCCTTTGTAAATAACATAATTAATGTATATTTTAAATATTATAAATGACAATGTCAATGAAATTATTAATATTTTATTAATTTTTTTATCATAAATAATTATTTAATTGTTATAAATTGAAAATTGGGGATTAAAAATATTTTTAGTAGTAAAAATGGGCCGGATTGGGCCGGACCGGGCTTTCAAAGCCCGGTCCATTTAAAGCCCATATTAATTTTAAAGGGCCCTTATCCGGCCAGGCCCATATTTACTTAAGCCCGGTCCAACCCTTATCCGGACCATTGAACATTATTTAAATTTAAATTTCATATACACTATCTTTTAGTAATTAAATTTAAATAAATATTATATTTAATTTCTAACATGCACATTTACATATCTGATTAATTTCTATCATAAATTACAATGTGAATTTTTATACTATAAAAATTATAATTTATACTAGATAGATACCCGTGCTATGCATGGAGATTGAAAAAAAATTGAGTTAATTTTATACTTGTATAATATTTGTTTTAATGATTATTTACTTTAAAGATTATAAAGGAGGTTATTTGTTAGGAAAAAATATTAAAAAAAAATTTCAATGAAGTTAAGAAAAAATTATATGGTATAACAAAGTGTATTATGAATGACTTAAATTTGTTACAACAATTTAATGATTACAATTAATTCACTTTATTTCAATAAAGCTTAATCATTTTTTTTATTAGAATAATTGAAAGATTTTTCCAATTTTCTTAGAAAGAGTCAAAAATAATTGAACAATTAATTAACTCACAAATATTGTTTGTAAATTGCTATAATATATTGTAATCGTCCAATTTGTATCTATTAACTTAAATAAATTCAATTGATTTAGAAAATTATTTTCACAAAATAGTCAGCTACAATCCAAATCAATTATTACCAACATTATTCTATCAACATTATTTTTGATCTGAATAAAGTTTGGATACCTTCTTGATTTTGTGGAACTTGTTTTCGAATTCTATTCATTCTTGCAGGTGCGTGATGAATATCGGCTCATGAAGTTGTTTGGCAATTGTTTGTGTTGTTCAGGTCTTGTGGGGGTGTTGGATACTTGAATGTACGCAACCTCATCTTTGTAAAAACAAAGAGGTCGTTCCAATTGACCCTTCGTAGCAAACATGAGCAGATAATTAATGACCCTTCATAAAACTTGTTTGGCAATTCCTGCAATGGCTTGATCACATAGAGGTAGAAGCCTTGTACAAAACAGCTACATCTGGCTTTTTCTGTTGGAAATACTTCACATGTGAGACAAGATCCCGCATCGATAAAAAAGTGGGTTGTGGACTTGCATATATACTTGGTGAGCTAATCCTCCTATTGCCATATGGTTTTGGGAATCAATGAACCTCACCAAGTGTATGTGCAAGTCAACGCTCTTGACCCGTGGGTTTGTGGGCCCGAGCCCACGGGTGTCCCGTGTCCCCACGAGTGGGCCACAGTGAGATTATGTGACGAATTGTCACGGCCTAATATTTTCGCCATTGAAAGGCAGAGTGGGTTAACCGCAACCTCTTTTTCGTTTGAGTGTGCTAATAAGCAAAAGATGTCATCTTGATGCCTGCCTTTGTCTCTTGCATTTGCAGGAGAAAAACCCACGTTTTCGTAAAAGTGGAGACTCTGATGATGATGAAGAAGACGATGATAAGCATCGCGCCTAGGCAAACTAGGTAATTGCTGAAACAATTGTGTGATGATTCAAGCTCAAGAAAGTTTGAGACTTGAGAGTGATCTTATTGTAACTTTTGTTATTTTGCTAGTTTTAAATCTCTAAACATCAGTTTAAGTATGACTATAACCATCCCAATTCTTGTTTTTGCTCATGTGTGCAGATCCTTTATCTGGAATCGTAGTGTCGAATATCTCTAGTCTAGTTAGCGATTCGCTATAGCTTCACTACATCATTTTTGGTTTCTTATTTGTGATCCAAATTAATGGTAGAATCATTGTGCTATAGCGGCCAAAGTACCGTTCCATACAGGTCGGGCCCTAGATATATTGGGGCCCTGGGTGAAATGGTGTATTGGGGTCTTTTCTTTTGTAATTAATAATCTATATAGACCTTTTACAACTACTCCCTCCTATTCATAGAGAATGAGATATTTGAGTTTTGCACCAAAACCAAGGAGGGGTGGGGGACCACTTAAAAGTGAGTGGAAAACCGTCTTTTATCATAAAGGGTATTGATATTTATGTGTTGTTGTGTTGTAGTAAGGGTAAAAGGTAAAGAAAATGATAAAAATAGAAATTGGACATTTACAGTGAATTGACCCAATAAAGGAATGTCCCATTCTCTATGAATAAAATGGAGTATTAATTTTGCATGTCTGACATGGGGCTCAGGACGACGGCCCCTCTTGCCCACCCTTAGAGCCGGCCCTGACTTCATAACCAAACTTATTCGGACATTCTAAAATTAAGAAGTGATATCATTTCTGGGCTTTAGGTGTCTAAACTGTGGTGTTACTGGGCTGAATTAGAGGCTGATTATCCCTACAAAAAATACTCTCAAATATCTAGTTTTGTTTGGTATGACCTGTTTGAATAATGATCCTTTACATATTACAACCCATCTAATTGTTTGAAGATATCCATTTGCCTGGCTTTTTCCTACTTTTTAAAGTGGATATGAGAAGTATGCTTATGTTGAAATTGGGCTTCAAATGGGTGAAGTATAATTCTTGGCATATTATGAATATGTTCTCTCTGTTTTTTACAATTTGGTTGGATTAGAGGTGTTTAAAAGACAACATTTTATTATTAGTTTTCTTATAATAATACGAAAATTTGAAAAGGATAAGATTGTTAAACAAAAAAAATAATGAAATAAGACCCAAATCAAAGTTATCCCAAAACTAAGCGTCTACTAGGTTTGGGCACAGGTTTGGAGCTGTATGCACTTACTAAGTGCGAACAGGAGGGGAATTTTCAAAAAAAAAAAGCCAGGGCTGTTCGCAGTTACTAACTGCGAACAGGTCAAAATAAGTCAACAGGCTGTTCGCACTTAGTAACTGCGAACAGCCTGTTGACTGATTTTGACCTGTTCGTAATTACTAAGTGCGAACAGCCCTGTTGCTAGATTTCTAAAGAAAGTTTCTGTTTCGAAAACCCCGCATACCTGTTCGCAGTTACTAAGTGCGAACAGGTCAAAACAGTCAAAGCAAATTGTTCGCACTTAGTAACTGCGAACAGCTTCAAACCACAGGTCTGGGCATTTGACACTTATTTTTTGGAAAAGTTTGATTTCAATCTTATTCCATTATTTTTTTGTTTTTAAATCTTATTTATTTCAAATTTTCTAATAATACCAACTATTGATTAACCACGAATAATACAAATTTAAAGGGGTGTTTTCTTAGAAATCTCTAACATATTAAAAAATCAAACTAATGGTGATTATAAGACAAAAAAAATTTGGTGTATTAGTTAATAAACTAAAATTGGTATTATTCTAGGAAAATACCCCATAAGTTGATATTATTCATGGTTAATCAATAGTTGGTACTTGGTACTTCCTTCTTTTTTTTTATTGCACAATTTTCATTTTTTACACTATTCATCATTTGATAGTTTTTTGCATAGTGCGGCTATTAAACGAGAAAAGAACATAGTCATGTGGAATCTTGTTTTATTCGTCTCGTCAATTAATACTTACATTATATCAAATTTTTATTATTTTTAGTTGAGTATAACTCTAGATATAAGCAATCCGAAAAACGTATTGGACCAAGTAAAAAGGTGTTTGTATGCAAGTAAAAAACGGAGAAAGTATTATTAATTTATTATAGAAAAATTAACAAAATATTATATTATTCATAGTAATTTTTCTAAAAAATAATAAATAAAGTTACTTAAAAATTACAATACATCGACCAACAATCTTTTCAAAAATAGTGATTTTGCGATAGGTAATCAAATTTGTTTGTTTTGTGTCAAACTAGATAATTCGAAAAGTTGTAAGGACATGAACATTTCTGGCCACTAATTTGCTTAAAATCTTTTTGAACTATTGAATTCTTTTATATATATATATATATATATATATATATATATATATATATATATATATATATATATATATATATATATATATATATATATATATATATATATATATATATATATATATATATATATATATATATATATATATATATTCGTTGATTCTATTTGTCTAATTTTTGATTGGATATGATTTCATCACCTTTAATCTTTATAATCTCTCTAATTTATAAATTCTCATTATTTGAATTTTGAAACCCATTGTACCGAAATTTTTATTATCCATGCCGAAAGTAAATAAGGCAAATTAAACAACATTCTATTGCTTTAATGCCATTAAATGGTTCCCACTTAAGGTGAATTTATAAGGGTCGGATGTAAGCAACCTTACCATTGTTGTTGACAAAACTAACAAAGTTGTTTGTAATTAATCATTCAGAGCAAACATCATGTACAACATTAAATAAATAAGACGTGAACATATGATGTAATGAGCCATTTTACTTTATTATTTCATTGTAGTTCAAAACCAAAAACATTTTAATATTTAACTCCATTAGAATAATAGACATCAATTATCATATATACCATATACGTACCACAAAAAAGTATTTTTTTATCATAGAAATATATTCTCCAATTTAAAATATGCTAAAAATGAATCACATTTAATTTTAGTTAGGAGTAAATATTTATTTTTGAAAAATATTTCGAATTCAATTTCAACCTGTATTTCTTCTTCTATCATCCAGAGGAGGTTCTCAGCATGTTCAACATGTTTCACCGCACAGTGCCCCAAAAAATTTGGAGCCTCAATATTAACTTACGTAATACGGAGTACTATATATTTAGTGTCTAAAGATACAAAATTGATAAAAATATATCATAATTTTCGAAATTGCACAGGGCCTTCAAAAATTTTTTCAACTTTTACTCCGCACCTGCTATCATCTTACCTTATAATTAAAAGATAAATATACTAAATTCATTAAAATAAGAATAGATGGCTCATGTATCATGGATAACTTCTAGACGGCATCAGCTTTTTCTTATTTACACAGCATGTGTTATGTTCTTTCCATAACAAGTAAATTAGTCATATGAGATTCTCACTCCTAGCTCAAGCTTCCAAAAAAGATTGTCACATTTTTTTTAATTTGTCTCTTTAATATTACTATAATTTCCTTTTAGGGAATTTTTCTCACCATTTATCTTATCCACATATTATAACTCTTTTTTAATACATCTCATCATCATCATTATATTCAGTGTATCTCGCTCATAAAAAACTGTGGTCAGGGTCTGAAAAGGGAAGAAAGACGACATCTCATACCCATAGAAGAGAGTGCGATTAAAGAGTCACTCGGCTCGAGAAGGATCTTCGAAGAGAGAGAAACCCACAACCCACGTCCCATGTTGACCATGAATAGTAATCAAATAACTAAAAATACATAAAAATATAATACATGTACAAATAACTAAAAAAATAAATAAAAAGAGATGATCGGTGTGCCTTATGTAGTAATGCGAGGGAATCCGCTCAACATCTGTTCTTTGAGTGCCCCAACGCTAAAGAGATCAGAGACAACATCTTCAAATTTCTTCCTAGAGGCCTTGACAACCCAGACTTCCAGACCGAAATACAGAGGATGAGCAAGATCAACAAAAAGAAGACCGACAGAGCTAAGTTAATGGTTGGTATTTGGACTGAGATGATTTATAGCATTTGGATGCAGCGCAACAGGAAAATTTTTGATAACCACGCCTTCGCTCTGAAGGAGGTTATAGATTGTATAGTTTTTAGAATTGCAGGGAGAGCAAACAGTAGAATGATTGACATGCTTGTACCTAGTTAGGTAGTTTTTTGAGTTTTTGGGTTTTCGCTCTCCTTTTTGTTTGGACGTTAGCGTTTTTGGTGTCTTGGGTGGAGTTAATAACCTTCCCAAGTGTATGTTTGTTTCTCTCGTATATAATACAAATCAATTG
Organism: Amaranthus palmeri; assembly: GCA_019776075.1. Classification (NCBI taxonomy): domain Eukaryota; kingdom Viridiplantae; phylum Streptophyta; class Magnoliopsida; order Caryophyllales; family Amaranthaceae; genus Amaranthus; species Amaranthus palmeri. The sequence goes on from JAAKBH010000306.1 coordinate 608,282, forward strand.
ACAAAAAAAAAATAAAAAAAAAAATAAAAAGAAAGGAGGTAAATAGCAAATGGTGGGTAGAAGGGACGGATTTAGTAATCTAAGTTGTGGATAAGATGCCGTCAACTGCCCCTATATATACTTTGGTCAAGTCCTTAAAAAGGTAAAGTTCATACACATTACTTTTAATCAGTTCCTCCCATGTTCTCTAGTTCTTCTTTAATACATCTATACAAGTTAAATGATTCAAACGTTTCTTACTCGTTAGTGCAATATACTGTCATAATAATTTCTTAAGAACTATTTCCTCCATCTTATTTAATTCGCAACATTTTCTATTTTGATCCATCCCACTTTCTTTTAATTTCATCCACACAATTCATTATCTCTCTTCATTTATTACCACATTCTTAAATTTTACTCACTTTCTCTTTCATGCAAATCAAAGAGGACAGATAAATATGAGAGTAGTGTAAGTCAACTTTTATGTTAAATCCAAGCTAGATAATATTTCTAGGCCCTAGACATTCATGATGAAAGTAGATGTATACATACATCAATCCATGTTTTGGAAGTGTTAGCACTAAAATGAAAATTTCGACAAAGATCACAATATTATTTTAGTAATGACCAAAAGTTTTATCTATTAAAAGGGAAATAAGAGAATATGATATTCACCAAACTCCATTAAAACAAGAAGTGTATACATCAATACATAGGTCAAAATGTACATTTCACATATAATCCAAAATTCTAAATCACTCTTGTTCTTAGATGTAATTGAGAATTTAGTAGGACCAACACATGACTTGTAACATCTTTGCATATTCACAATTTGTAGCCATTACTTTTCACTTAAAACTATTCACAAAAGCTTCTTTTTCTTTTTTATTATGCTCATTTTGTACTATTCAAAATCATTGTTCTTTTTTGTATCTCTTGCATATTCTAGTTGTCAACATTGATTGCTCACACTTTTATACTAGGGTAGGATAGGTATCGAAGGGACTTTAAGCGAACTATTGTTCCAAAGACGAGATGAAAAATCAAAAAAAGTGAAAAACAGTGGTAGAAAGATATATTTTATGGGAAAGTTGTAACAATGTGTGAATGAGAATCAGAGAAAAAGTGGGTCATGACCAAAAATAAAAATAAGACAAATTTAATGACACATACTAAAAAGGAAAATGAGACTAATTCTTTGAGACAAAGGATGCATAATGAATTAATGATACTACATACAACAAGCATGACATAATCGTTTAATCGACTGATGAATACTCCCTATGTTACCAAATGTTTATTCAGACTCTTTTGAACGTTTTTACATGTGACAAAGGCAAAGAGATGTATGTGTTTTGTACGTTGGATGTTTAGTGTTTAGGTATGTTTAACGATTGATAAAATATGTATTTTAAACAAGCTCGAAAAGACAAACGCTCAATGTTAGGTAGGGATGCAATATGTATTTTAAACAAACTTAAACAAACTCGAACATACGTCCTATGAATATGAACGTCGACACGAGACACACCTTAGAAGCTATGAAATGATCGACCTTGACATGAGTGGTTGCTCTAGAACTTGTAAATATGAGGCTTAGAGCATCATTAGCTATGATGAAAGGGAATAATGGAGGATTAAGAGAGAGTTTTATAGCCATATATTGTGTACAAAGTAAAGATTCAATTGATATGGTCAGGTGCCACTTTGATTAAAGTCAAAAGACATTAATTTTGAAAGCCAAAGACAATGGATAGTGGAGAAAAGCTAAAGAACATGTAATCAACACCAATGTAAAGGGTAACACTAACACCTTGTTTTCTTCCTGTTTTTGCTGCCTCAACTTAGTTGGTAACTCTATGCTACAGCCTACAACAACCCATTTGCAGGGTCGTTATTGACCATAGGCAAAGTAGGTATTTGTCTAGGGCCCAGAGTTGAAAGGGGTCTTAAAAATTAGAAAATGTTAGTTAATGAATTTACACACTTAAAAATTTGTAATTTATGAGTAGTTCTTTTATTATTTAAGAATTATATTATACATTTACATTTTTAATGCTAATTATAATATATAGGATCTATCTTTATTATTTTTCCAGGCACCCATTTAAATTCAGAATCGACCCTTTATAGAGAGAGCCCACTTCTTTCAGCTTGCCTAGGGCCCATACAATGCCAGGAACGGTACTGCATTTGGAAGATTATTTTTTTAAAATTGTTTGGCGAGTAGTAGAAAACGTAAGTCAACAAGTTAAAAGCTAAATTCGAATTTAGGTGAGCTTTTTTACATGGGTTCACGATAATTTTATAATTGATATAAAGATAATCTATCAAATAAGTTTTTTGACTGCTCGTGTTAGACTAGTTTTGAACATGACATACCTAATTGCATGTGTTGTATTTGTTGGGATTCGTAACATTAATGATCTGAGTGCAGAAATATTTTGATAAGTTTAATGATTTTCAATCATCTTACTTTCTGCACAAAATTCAATCAAATGGTAAATGGAAATTGTAAAAATAAATTTATTTTTTTGGTCAACATTTCATCATCATGAAATGACAATATAGCTTATGAAAATTTATACAACAAATCATTTCTATTAACACTATTTAATTAATACTATTAGCCTAACAAATATTTATCTTTCTTTTAAGTATGTAATATGTAATGTGCACATTTCTTAACTCAAGCAAGCTAAACAAGATCTCTTAAGTTAAACATAAGATTTTATGTTACGCTATAATCTGTTAAATTCATTACAAATTGCATTAAAAAAGTATCTCAAACCTAATCTATTAAATTGTCTACTTATTGTATCCTTAATACTTACATCATTCTTAATGCCTACTGGAAAACTTGCTCTATATTTTTCTTTTACGGCCAGCCCAATTAGAGATAGTCTCTCAAAGAAACAGTCTCTTACAAAAATTTATAAATTATAATTTAAAAAAGCAAATTAATTAACGAATTATGTTACACTACTTACTTAGTTTGTGAGTTCTATTCAAAAAATTGTGAGTTAGCGCCTTCCAAATTAGTAGTAACTAGTATAAGACCCCGTACAATGCACGGATTTCTTAGTATGAAAATATATAAAAATATAATTTCAAAGCAACCTAATAATAAACACATTATATATTAAATATATGAAATAATAATTGCTAAAATATATATGACGTTGTTTATATTATTTGATGCAACAAAATGTCGTAGCCTGTTAGTTTTATAAAAATATTTAAATTATTTATTTTTAAAAATGGTAAATTTACATCATCCGATAAAATTTTATCAATAATTTATTTTTTATATCTCAATATAAGCAAGAATAATTAAACATCAACCAATGAAATTTTTTCATATAGCGAGACTTTTATAAGGATGACATATTTAATTTTCTTATATGATTTTAATTAATGCAAGTGTTTATCAATTATCAATCAATTTGTGTAAATTCGTCTCAGCCAGTAAATATCAGTCAACAAAACAATCAGGCCAAATTTGTCTCAACCAGTAACAAAGGAAATATAAATGACAATCATGTTTTAAATTTGCAAATTGATTATATTGCTAAAATCATAGTCAATTATCCTTTAATCTGTGTGAAATTATATTAGGCAATAAATAACAAATAATGCATAATCACTACTAATAAACATTCAGCCAATAAAAAAATTACACATGGCAACATTCTGTTAAACTGCCATTTTTATAATTTACATCAAAATTATTAAATTGTATGATTTCAAAAGTTGATATGGTTTTTATTCCTTTGATCTTTTTCTTATAAGGGATGAGGATTGGTGATCCATGATTCAAAAATAAGAAATGACTTGGCATGGTACACTATTTCTCTCATCCACCATTACATAAATAGATAACAAAGAAATTGTATCTTCCTTGTCTTTCACATTTTCTCTTCTATCAAAATATGATAACCCCTCACCGACACATCCCTAATACTTCCTCCGTTTTATATTAATTGCAATATTGGTCAAAATGACACTATTTATTTATCACTTTTAATTTATAATTAATACTTAATTTATATTAAAATATAATCAAGGGAGATCTTGTTTGATTCGCCTCAAATGCAAGGATTATTAATATTAATTTTTTTTGAGTTTTTATTATACATAATGAGAGCTAGTAAGGATTGAATTAGTGCATTAGACTGCGTTAAAAACAAATATTACAAGTAAATTGCAACGAAGGAAGTAACTTCTACTTCATCCAACTGATTTTGCATTAAATGGAAAAATGAAACGGAGATTAAGAAGATAGGTTTGGTGGGTTAAAGTGACTGAAATCATTAAACATAAGAGAATACAAAAAGTTAAATGTTTAAAAAGGGTTGAGTCATATTCTAAAACAATAATAAGACAAATTTATTGAACCAACTTAAATAAAAAAAAATAGAACAAATTGAAAATAATCAAACATTTAGTAAAAAATAATATGAACCATAAATCACAAATCCAAGCAATGAATCTGAAAAAGTGGGTCAAACTTGACAATGACTCGATCCGACCCGTTTTTCATGTTTGATCAGCTTCATGAGTTCCCCATCTTAATTAGTACTTCTTCGTTCGTCCTATTATTTTTTTAAGTCAATATTTAATTTAGTTGAAAATTTTAATTTTGTAGATTGGTTTATTCTTACGCGAAATAATAATTAAAAATAAATAAAGATATACCTTTGTTTTCGAAAAAATTTGACGACAAGAAAAAAAATTGCCCAACAAAAAGCTAAATTCGATCTAAGCTTTAACAAACTTACAGTTATGACTTATAAGAAATTTAATATCAGAGCATATAATATATTTTGAAGTCTTAACTATTAGTTTATACTTTTATTTGAGTTGGTTTTTTCACATAAAATCAGAAATCAATGTGACAAGAGGTCATAGATTCGAATCTCAACCACCCCTCATCTAAAGTGTATGAAATATTCACCATAAAGTATGAAGAGTCTTGTTGGAAATACTTCTACATGTGAGACAAGATCCCACATCGATAAAATAATGGGCTGTTGACTTGCATACAAAGCGGGTGAGCTAAACAATGAACCTCACCAACTGTATGTGCAAGTCAACGCTCTTGACTCGTGGTTTTGTGGGCCCGAGCCCATGGGTGTCCAGTGTCCACACGAGTGGGCCACAGTAAGATTATGTGACGAATAGTCACACTCACAGCCTAATAAGTCTATGCTAGATCCACTTGTGAAGGAGCGTGTTAGAGTATATAACATATCATGAAATTACATTGATTCCAAATTCTTATTCAGTACTCCTCTGTCCCTCTAAATTTGCACTTAAAAAAATAACATAATGATATACAAGTCAAAGAACTATATATTATATATTCCCAGTATTTGCTGGTATAATCAAGAGGAGGCAGGGTCACAAGCTTTATGAAGGAAGAACATAGAAGATTATACATTTTGATTAATACAATCATATTTAAACAGCACTAAATCATATCTTAATTTTATCACTCCCTAAAACTTAGACCAAAAATAGAAAAAATATGGTTGAACCCTAGTTCCATCTTTAGTATTTAGCATCTTCAGGACTTTTCCCTAGATTCGAGGTTCGAGTTTCTAATGTTCTCGGACTTGGCCCTGCCCTACCAGACCGGGGACTTATTTCTCCCCTAAGTTCGCCCACACGAGGACTGTATGCTGCAAGACGTGGGCTATGAATGCCTCTGATCTCTTGTGTTGGCGTTGCTGTTGTGCTTGTAATCTTCGGACTGGATATGCGCCTTACTTCACCTCGACTTCTAGTCACCATTTCGTCTAATATCTCTGCATCCCCGGCAAGAGTAGTTCCCGATGCCAGCTCCATTTCCTGTTTTATTTCATACAAAATTGATATATATCAGTTGTTTCAGATGATTGTGAATGTAGTCTCGACACATGAGTATACACGAATATATAGTACCGTTGCAAGATTGAAGGGTAAAGCGGGCGACTCTTCAAATTCGGCTGCATCTAAATCCTGCAGATGGGCTCCTTTGAAGAACTTGGGTAAAATGTATTGTCTTACAGGAACTAAAAGCATGATCATAAGAGGAAACAAAACCCCGGCTATTGGGATCCATGTAATTCCGAAGCACACCAGCAGATATAGTGTCTGAAAAATGGTGAAAATCGCAATGGTTTTGAAAGGTACTGTTTCCACAAAGGTTGCATGGTAGTCTTCTAGAACCCTGCATTTTCATTTAGTGGTAATGATTAAGGAACGAAATTTTGTATATATAACAAAATGTATTGTTGGGACGAAGGATTACTTGTATCGTCTGCTTGGTGCAGTAAAGAGAAGCAGAATCCGTTCCCAGAACTGATTGCCTGGTAAGCTTTCAATGGCCATGAAAGCGAAGTATCCCCAAAGAACTGAGGTTGGGATCATTTTAAGGATGGGCATGGCCGCAACACAGCCGCCAACCATGACTGATTGAAGTAGGTTACTGACACGCTGCTCTTTAACCTCGACAGGGAGCAGTTCATCTATCTCCTTCTCGACATCGAACACACTCTCATCTACTGGGGCATCAATGTGTCCCATGCTCGCAGCCGCTTGAATAGTTGAATCTTTCAACTCTTTGAGTCCCTGATTAAGAAAATTTAAGTTGATTTCTCATTAAGGTTGATGTAAATACTTTTAAGCTATGTTACTTGGACTCAGGTACCAATTTCGGATACTGATACGTGTCCAAGTGTTAGATACGTCTAAATATTCAATTTTTACGCCTAAAATGAAACGTCTTACCATCCAATGTCCGACCATTAAGGATCGGACATGGGTACTTTAAGCAGAATGAAGAGTCTGCGTAACATAGCTTTTAAGTTTTAACTAATACTAGGTAAATAATAGTTAAGCATACATAAGCTGAAGGCTGCTGATAGATAAGAGGCGTCTGCATTTGCTGATATGCTTCTTGCATATTACCGTACAACTGTCCTAGACTCGCGTTCAACTTCATGCTTTTCTTAGCCGTGGCCACAAGGCGATTACGGAGAAGCTGGTGTTTTAGGGTAGCTAGACTCTTTGTATGCATAGGAGATTGCGGGATGACTCCGTTTGCTGGAGGAATACCGATAAGACCACAGAGTAATGTCTGCAAGAGAATCGAGAACAAAATTCCAATCCGTATCTTGAAAAGTTCAAAAATGGAAAGACTGCAAAATTATCGGGACAAAATGAATACCATGAATCCCAAAAGGAGTAGATCATAGTGGAAAGACGGAGGTTTTCTCAAATTAAACTCTTTCTGTTGTGCAAGTTGAGATGCTACACTGTGATCAAAATAGTACAAGACTGCTATCATTGTTGCGGGGATAAAAGCTCCGATTATGTATAGAACGGGAACATCAAGCATATCCTGTTAGGACGAGGCACTATTGTGTTAGTGTTTGCACCTCTTATTTCGAACAACAAACGAAAACAATCAATCAAGTCGGAATTAGCACTTGCCTTGATGACAGTCCAATTCTCGTATGCACCAGGGGACCATGGGTTTGGGCTAAAAAGGCGTCTAGGGATTCCATGCGGAACAGTTTTTGTGGGTATGTAAGAAAGACCCGTCCATACTAGAACCATGAGAGGAACTCCATAATCTGCTATTAAGCTTCGGAGCCAACCTGTTTGGCACCATAAGAGCCATAAAAATTTTATGTTTCTGTTTGATACATGATTTGATGTTAAGCTTCATATTCGGAAAAAGGGTATATGTGAAGGTGGTTTACCTGACCCATAACGCCATGATCTTGCTTTTCTGCTCCGTAATGCTGTCAGCATAAGACCGAATGACAGAACCAAAGCAAACATTCCATTTGCGAATCTCCATGAAGGCAGATACTCTGTCAACTTGGGATTTGCCCGCTTAGGTATGATGAACTCATCCACTAGTCCCTAAACGAATCGAAAACATTCAACCGAAACAAAGCCATCAGTAAAATTGCCACTCAATGGCTCTCAGAATTCATAGCTTTAGACATAATTTGTCTCGAACCTATGTTACTTGGACTCGGGTACTGATGTCGGGTACTGGTACGTGTCCAAGTGTCGATACGTCTAAATGTTCAATTTACGACTAAAATGAAGTGTCTTAAGTGCCATACCAATGTCCGAGCATCAACAATCGGACACATATATGTAAAGCAAAATTAAGAGTCCAAGTAACATAGTCTCTAACCCTCCAAGCCCTGACATAGCAAGAGTAAATTTAGGTTGTTGTCTATTTTATTAGAACTATTCATGTCACACTCATGTTCCCAGGACGCGTTCTAACACTCTTAGCAATTAGTATCTAGTGTTTACACTCCAATTCGGGCAAAAACCCTGTGTACTGTAGTTGAGCGCCTTGCACATATCCAGAACCACCCGTAAAGAGTACAATACGCAGAATAACATAACAAAAAGGGTGCATTGAACTTTTTTACCTTAATGGCTTGCTGCATGAAGAGCATGGCTATCAGAAGGCCGAACAGTTCTCCGGCCAAACGGGTGAACCGATTGATTATGGAACAAGCCCCTAAGATTGCCATAAAGCACAGCAACAGTGCTGTCCACACACAAACCCTGATAACATGTGGAAAAATGATCAGAAAACAAATTCTCATAAACATTTGGATTGATATAATAAAGATCATTCAGATTAATAAAAGCTCACCATCCTGCCCAAGCTAAGAACAAATTCCTACCCAATTCGGGCCGGTCTTTGGCAAAATTAAACATGAATGTGTACATTATAACTGTCGGTTCAGCAACTCCTAGGATCAGCAAGGGTTGACCTCCAATAATGGAGTGTATAATGCCACAAAGTGCAGTAGATGCTAATGTCTGTACTGCTGTTAGAACTCCATCTGCAGTTCATTGAGTTTATTAAGCATCTATACAATTCATACTAAGCTGTCATGATGCTACCAAACTCTGTTATCGGGCTTGTACACGACAAGACCCTGCATAAGAGGAGAGTTGGCTGCACACAAACCCGACAACAGCCTAAAACCAATCGATGATAGGAGAAGTATTCGATCAAGTTTATATGTTAGTCAAACTCTCTTTAAATCATCGATGTGGGATCACATGTGTTTTATTCTTATGTGTTGATATATGTTACACAATTCGTATTAATCGAGTTTTCAATCAAATATTCTAAGTCATGGCCTAGGCAGGCGTGAACCTATATTCCTACAAACTATTGCTAATGGTCTAGCACAAAATCAGGATTGATTTATACCTGTATCTCTCTCAAGCTGTTCCCCAAAGGAAATGACAGGAATTGCTGATGCAAAGAAAATATATGTAGTAGGAGCTAAAATCCTGAAAAAAAGATGACTCTATGTCAAGATACTTATACTTTGTCTGTTTCTTCAAATTTGCTACATCACGTAAATCGAGCTTTTAAGGCGAGCTAACGTAGCAAACTCAATACGACAGACGGGTATTTCAATAGTAAAAACCAGCAAGAATAAGTGTGATACCTGAATCCTGCTTTGATCCCACCAGTCCAATCCTGCTTATAACACATGAATCTTCCTTTGAGATCATTTTTTATTCCTTGGAATGGTATAAATGTCTCCTCCATAGTTCAAGATCTAAACTTTCTTAAAAATTTTGACTTTTTAACACTAAACCTTTTCAGAAAGTGGATCTACCACTCCAAACTTACAGGAGCAAGATCACTAACCACAAAAAACCCAAAATGCCTATAAATTACATGACTTTTCAAGATTTCAACCAAAAATTTCCTTTCACTCAAAGTTCAAGAAACTAAATGGGCTAAAATGCAAGAAACCCAGATGGGTAAAATCAGCAAGGATTAAGAAAAATGGGTATAAAACTGATAATATGAAGGAAAATTACAAAAAGAAACTAAATTTAGAAAGGGTATACATTAATAGTAGTTGTAAATAGAAATTAGAATGCAGTGTAAGTAATTAATAATATGAGTAACAAACAGAAAGTCCCACAATAGGCTTTTATATGGGTTAAGGACAGGTTATGAGAAGAAGTATATGCAGGAAAATGTAAGGAAAGATCCAAATATATACAGCTTAAAAAGGAAGAAATATTAAAGGGTGGGTGAGTGTCTAAACTGAAAAGGTGACAATGAAGTTGATGATGAATAAAACAAGCAAAATGCGGGTCAAAAGCCAATAATACACTTCATTTTTTTTGGGTTTAAGGATTTTAAATAAAGGGTATGTACCCATCAATGTAAGTTATAAGATGCTGTTACATTATACAGTACACATGCATTATTTGTATAAGATGCAAGTAAACTCCGATGGACTTATCGTGAATGTCAGCATATTAACAAAATATGAGGTATAGACATTTTATAAGCTAAGGAGATATATACCATTCTAAAACGGTAAAACCATATGGCTATAAGAAGGAGGTCTCTAATAGCTTACAAAGTATGCACACCGTCTTTAATTTGTCGATGTGGGCAGGGTCGGCCCTAAGTTTGTAGGGGTTCGGGGTGAAAGATTATTTATATGCCCCTAAACTATTGTGTACATAGAAAAGTTCGAACCTTAGTACTAATTAAAAACTAAAATTTATGTGGGGCCCTGGGCGTAGGCACGTCTTGCCCTTGCTTAGGATCGGCCCTAGATGTGAGATAAATAATCCCAATACTGGCGGGTTCAGCTTCAAACAGTCTTTCTTGTTGCAAAATTTTTTTATCTAGGGTTAATTTCGAGCTGATAAGTTTTTTGGTTGCATTTTTCGAGTTATTATCATCTATCTTTTTTCAGATTCTGATTATAATTCCTATAAATAATATACACTGAATAAGATAACGATAATGCATTATTTAGTTAGGCAAGGTATTTTAAAGAAACAGGTAAGAGCCAGTCATAAGGTTGATGCATTGGAAAGAGCCATTTTTCTCTCACATGATTTTGCATAAAAATTCGGTGTATGACGTTTACATTTAGGAGAGATTACATTTTAAAAACAAAAAATTGGGTATTAATATCAAATTATTAGTATTGTTCTTCTATCCAAGGAAATGGTTTATTATATAATTATCTTCAAAATTTGAGTTTTTTTAAACTAATTTTCTTTCTAATATTAGATAGAATATTATGTGTTTGAGTTTTGTATGTTAAGTGAAATATTTAGCGTAGATATGAGGAGAGTTTCTGCTAAATGCACATTTTTATTTTAAATGTCTTTTGTGTGAAAAGGCATGTAGAGTATAAAGCATATTTGATGGTTCAATTATCAACTTACACTTGAGTTGGCTCAATGAATATGTTATTAGCTGCCTAATGACTATTAATTGGAGGTCTTGATTGGTTTGGTTAGCTGAAAGTATTGACTGATAAACTAACTTTTTAAACTAATTGTTATTAAAATATTTATTCAAAATTATTTGTTAAATGTCCACTATTTATTAAAGAAAAAGTTAGCTAAAGGCAAAAGCCAATGAAAAAAACCAAAAAAAGTAATTTTTTGATTTTGACTTAAAAGTCAACTTTTTATATCGCTTAAAAATCACTTACTAAATACTAATTAACTGTTTGACCAGTCAAAAATTCGTAAACCACTCTAATTGCTTTGTTTAACTACACTGATCACAAATTGGTCAATAACAACTCATATTACTAGAATCAACACATAGTATTCTGTACTGCAGGGTTTGTCTCTGAGCTTGTTTGCTAAAAGCTTGTTCACATTTGTTTCTTGTGTTATTATTAGGATTATAGAGTAAAACAAGAGAAATGAGCCAAATACATTAACCTTGTAAGATTGGTGTATTATTGGAAATAATATCTTCAACTTGGAATATGCATGTGAAGAATGATTATGGATGGAGTGTTTGGTAAATGACTAATAGTTACTTACGGTGGTTGATTTGACTAATTGATTTTATTAACTGATTTATCAGTTGATTAATTTTGAATCCGCTGCTAGGCAGCTTGTTAAAAAACAACTTACTCATAAAAAAATAAGTTATTTCAGCCCTCCTTTTGTATCAAAATAAGCTTAAATTGTCCAATAAACTATTTTGTCAAATACCCTATTTCATAGATGAAAAATAGTGTATTATGATTTTTATTGACTATTTCATCTACATTTTTTCTTAACATGGGTCTAGCCAAAAACTTGTAGATTATTAGCGTGCACATTTGGACTATGGCACACCACTTCCATGTTACAATTGCTACACAGTCTACTCAATCGAGTGGTCTTGTGCTTAGTCAAGCTAGTGCAACATTAGAGTGCAAAATTTCTGCCTTTCTTTTGTACTTTTACTCGTTCACATTACATACTTATCTGTCTCTTTAAATTTAAAAAAAAAAATTCAAAGTAACATCTTATAAAAGCCATATATATAGCTTTTAATAGTAAACTTAGTTGGACTAAACACGTATATAATTAATTTAAACCGCCTTGAGCTTGACAAAGCAAGTAGATGTAAAATTAGAATGGAATATGATTAATATGAATGACGTTTCCTTTTTTTTGATTGGTGTAAAAAAGAATATTTAAACAAGGAGATCATATTGGTACCAATAGGAGTAAAATGAAAACGTCAGTCCTATAATGAGCTACTAGCTTTCATGTAAAGGTCGGTTCATATAATACTTGTATTTTCACTACTTCATTATCATATGAGTAAACTATACTTATCAGTTATCACTAGGACCTTTATTTAGTCAACTAGTACAAGCATACAACATAAGAATATGCGTATAAAAGGAGAGTTGATTGCACGCAAGTTTGATAAGGTTTCATTCTAAAATCACTCAATAATAGATGTAGCAGCGGTGGAGTTAGAGGTGTTCATTCGGGTCATCGGGTAGATTTCGGGTCGGTTCAAATTTGGGTTTTGTGTTCACATTGGTTTTTACATAATTGTAGATCCATTTTTAAGTCGAGTAAAATCGGATTTGGTTATAAAGTCCGGTGTTTATCGAGTCTATTTTGAACACCTCTAGGCGGAGTAAAAATATTAGAGGCCTATTTACTTTTACGATGTTTCTCAAATTGCGACCCTTCATTATATCATTAATACACTAAAAAATTTCTTTTAAAAAAAATAATTCAAGCCAAAATATATTGTAACACTCTTATATTCTTAAAGTACTTCAAATATGAAAATTTTCAAACAAATTACTTGAAAGGTGTTTCTTAAAAGGCCTGAATAGCACCATTTGAAATTCGATGCTCCTTATGGGTGCCCTATGCGGTGCTACCTGAAATGGGCTAAAAACCTACCCTAAGGAATAGCTCCATTAAACATACACAAATTCTTACTTGAGACCGTCTTTTATAATAACGGCAGCTCTCAAAAGCTAGGAAATAGAGAAGAAGAAACTCCAAGAAATGTAGTTGAATTTCTGAAAATTTTGGCTGTCATAACCAAAATCTCAGCATCTTCCAGTAGAATCTAGAACTTTTTACCTTTCCTCCATTGTCTTTTATCATCTTCTTTTATAAAGGTTCAAAAATACAACAATTTTGTATTGCAATTTGTATTGTAAAGACACGAAATTCTGATCAAAAATATTAATTTAACTTATAATAAATTAAAGTTTCTTCACGTACCAACTATTAATCATGCTTCCCAACCAACAAAGATACTTTTTTTTTTGACAAAAACCAACAAAGATTACTTATTCATACAATAAACTACTTAATTGGAAAGTAACCAAAAGAATTATCATGCAACACCATAAATTTAATATAAATCCTCGTACTATAAGCTTAATTAATTTTTTAAAAAATGAAAGTGATTTTTTCTTTTTTTTTTTCAAAAAAATTCTAAGTGTTGTTGTTTATATCAGGCATCTGTTTGACAAAAAGTTATGAACTGAAATTGATAGTTAGATTGATCAAATGCACCTAAGATTATTTGTAAGTTCGTGTTTTTATTTCTTAGGAGTATAATTTATTGAACACAAAATAAATATTTAATTTCTGTACCCGTTTATTTTTTTTTTAAATTTTTATCAGCCAACCCAAATTTTCAAGATGAAAAACTTCACATAAGTTTGAGATAATGAATCTATTTGACTTATTGTAAATCGTGAGGTAATTATTATCATTATAAAAACACAAAATTGAAGACAACCATCCTAAAATAAACGTTTATTCAAAAAAAAATCCTAAAATAAACATTTATTCATTATTCAAAAAAAAAAAAAAAAAGCTAGCTTTGCTTGGTGGGGTCATAGTATGATATGTTTATGACAAGATGGAAATAGCAATAGATAATTTTTCTTATAGGAAAATAACTCAAGATTTTGGCATCACTAGAAATTTGGTATTAGTTGGAACTTAGAAATACTAGAGAGTAGAGATAATCTAGTGCAAAATCCAAAAATAAAACTAACTAAATTTATGATTTAAAAGGCAAAACAAGATAAATTGAATATGATAGAATATAAGTATTAATTCAATATATTGCTATGTTCTTTTTAGATTGTTACTGATAGTTATATTTCTCCATAAAATATGTCAATATCATAGCTTTCTATGAGCGGGATATACTGGGTAGGATGATGATGATGATGATGATGATGATGATAGCTATAGATGGTCAAATGTGATCCAAACCGAAAATCCAAATAGGAATTGAAGGTTATCTAACCAAAAAATGTGTTCTTTTTGAGGTTTATCGCACCGGTATGATTCAAACTTAAGTTGCACAAAACTGGTTTATAATCAAAAATAATAAAATCTAACTGAAACTGTGATTGATTCTTGAAACAGACATTTTATTGCTAATAGAGATCATATAAACCTCATAGTGATCAAATTGAGTCACATAAATCTAAATATGCACGAAAACATATGCAAACTAATTAAATTCAACTAAATTTGAATTTATTTTTAAATGAACTGTTGTAAACCCAACTTGATTATTAAGTTAAATGTATGAAATTCAATTGATTTTTTATTCGAGTTGTATAAACCCTAACTGATTATTTACTACACTCTTCTAAACCCAAATTGATTTTAAACCAAACAATAGTCCAACTTTGGTAGATATTTTAATTTTTACCGCAAGCATACGATGTACATATAAATAACGGATCGATTAGAGGGAAGCTTAAATATAAGTATACTAAAATCTATTGTTTGAATCATATTTCCTAATTCTTTCTATATTTTATTTGATTAGTCATAGAGATAATCGATGACAACATGAGCCCAAATTAACACTAGACTCGAACTTCAACTAACGTGAAACCTAATAACGTGAATAATTGATCTTTAATTAACCTGAAACTAACTAATTCGGCCAGAGAGTGAGCTGATGCCTAATCTATTCGACAGGTAACCGACTTGAAATCAACCTAAACTGAATGAGACTCGTCCAAAATCAATCCGTTAACCTTAATAAACTCAATTGATTTGTTTACATGGTTGTCATTAGTTCCTTGAATTAACCTTTTTCCATTTTAATTTCATCCATTGGTTGTTGGGATGCAATAATTTTGTCTAGTGGCATTACTTTGAGACTAAGGCCATCATTTATCATCATCAACAAAAGAAAAAAAAAAGAAGGTTAATGAGTATATTCTCTGTTTCTTCTGCTCATTCTAATTTCTCCATTCTTGTATGGTCCACATATCTTCTCCTTCCTCTATAATTCTCCCATTACCACAAAATTATGTAACTTTAGGGTTAATGATGCTCTTAATGTACATCTTTAATCATTGACCATTTAAAGGAAGTGTTGTCAAATGTTCCTTAAATGTTACATTCCCTAATTAAGGGCCATATCTTTTATAATGTTGAGTAGTAAGGGTGTCCTTATATGTGAAGTGACTAGTTGTCATTACATGAATTCTTCATTGGTCAAACGCCAATATAACGGAAATTTTCAGATTTGAATTTTATTCACCCTTTATTTCAAATATAATGTTTAGTGTGAAGTATAAATATACATCATATCGTAGAAACAAATCTCTGTCTAAAATTGATTTCTTTGACACGTAGCTGATCTAATGTTGAATGTGTACTTATATCATCATTATATGCATATGCATCTTCTACTGGATTCATTTTTATTGTTTTGGCCTTTATGATTGCTTTTATATTTCTTTGATCATGTCATTAGCCTGAATTTTTTTTATCTTATACTGTCTTGTTGTGCTTTTTTTTCTTTTGTCATATGTTGTCTATCTTTACTTTTCCTTTTTAGGTCTTTCTTAAGCTGATGAACTCTTTAACCGCATTCTTCTTATTAGTATAAGTTGCCTTTCCCCATCTCTTCTTACACCCTATCATAGCTTCTATAAGTGATATACAACTGTTGGGATTGTTTAACCCATATCAAACTTAACCGTGAGCTTAAACTAAGCCGATGGTTAAGGTCCCGATATACTATACCCTACATTTTAAAAAGGTTTTTTTGAGTTTGACAAATTAAAACACATAAACACAAAAATAGAAAGTCTCATCTGCTCATAAATGCACCAAGGACATAAGCTTAACAACTAGTCTCATGAGCCACCGCCTTTATGAGAGACGTCTCTTAGGCCCAGTCCATCAAAGCTTACTTTATACTCTTATTTTACATTTTTTATGTGCCAACCCAATAAAAGATAGTCTTTCAGACCGTCTCTCACAAGAATTTGTGTACGCGTAATTCAAATCAAGTATAATACATAATGTTTGGTGCAAAGTTGAGCTTATTGTAGTAAGAATCAAGTGAATATCTAGCCTTAGTAGACTGATATAATCAGTCCCAGAACTGGTCAAGCTTCATAGGCGGAGTAGAATAAAGACCAGACAGTATCTCAGTTGCTACAATACGATTAGCAGCTTCAGTGTAATGAACACCATCCCAAATTATGGACTGTGACACATTGCTACATATGGTTGAGCCTGGCTGCCCACATGTTGCATTTCTGTCGTAATTGAATGGAGGTGTACGACCGCAGCACGCTACAAATGGGTTCTTGAATCCTGTTACAAAACACCCCATTGCACTGTTAGAGTATATAACATACTCTGGGGCCTAAACCATAAGCTTAAGCTTTTGGTTGAATTGGTTTCTTGACATGGTATCAGAGCCAACGTGACAAGAGGTTACGGGTTCGAATCTCAACCATCCCTTCTTTAAAGTGAAATATTTAGCGCCAGATATAGGAGAGCCTGTGCTGCATCCAGACTTCTAACCCAATGGACTCTCGTGTGAGGGGGCATATCAGAGTATATAACATACTCTGGGGCCTCAACTGTAAGCTTAAGCTTTTGGTTGAGTTGGTTCCTTGACATGCACTTATTTATTTTTTATCTCATATATCCCAAATTAATGAAAAATAAAACCCCACTAAAATTGCTGAGTTAGACCTGAAAATTTTGACCCTACGTAACACAAAGGTGACACGACTTGATCAACTGATTAGATGGGTTAAACCTTTTATAGTTTGAATTTTAACATATTAGTATGTTAATCTAAAATTGATATTATTCTTGGTTAATCAAAAGTTGGTATTATTATAGGAAAATAAGCAAAAAGTTGTATTACTCTTGATAATTTTTCAAAATAAATAATACTAACAATAGTATTTTGTAAAACTCATGACCCGTTTGGTCAGCTTTTTGTGTGAGAGATGTCTCTCTAATATCTCATAATTTGTAAAATTAGGTTATTTAATCTATATATAGGACACTTTTCATGGTAAGACCGCCTCATACAACACATTGTGAACCAACATAAAGCGAGAGTGACCCAACTATCCAAAAATTACATGACCAAAAGTGATCCAACCCAAAATCGGTCCGATCCACCATTTAACAAGTCCACACCTCATTCCAATGTCAAAAGATCAAGAAATATACATGTTAATAAGATAAAAGAAAAAAAAGATGTAAATTAAAGGTTAGTAGTTATTACCATATTTTTTCGGGTTAGCAGAAAGACTGTACTTGACAGAATATATATCAACATAGACAATAACGGCATCTTTGAATACCAATCTCAGATCTTCACAAAGCACGCGAAGCCCTTCATTGAAGGTCTTCGCGGCTTCATTAAGTACAGTAAGGCATCCAACTTCATCAAGGTCGCTACTATTGTGGGGATGTAGAGCCATTTCTTTTGGTTGGCACCCTAAGGGACCTGTATTTTGGATCCAAAACTTTCTTGCTCCATATTGGTATACTGTCTGAAACCAATTCAACAAAAAGTTTAAGCTAATATTAATATCTCAGGATATATTATATAGTATAATCTAACACGCTCACTCAAGTGCCTTTTGGGCTAGAAGTTTAAATGCAGCACAAGCCCTATTCCACTTTAAATGAGGATTCGTTAAGATTCGAATATGTGACCTCTTATTATGCTGATTTCTGATTAATATTAAGAACTAATTAACAAGAAAGTAATGCACAAGTATGGAACATTGTTTACCTCAACAGCTGTTTTAATTTCTTCAATATATGATGGGATTTTCTTGGCCATTGGATCATAGGTTAAGTTTGATGCATAACCGTCTAGTAGAATATCGTTTTGTCCAACGTCAACCATATAAACGGCGTTACGGAACCCTTCTTCGTTGATCAAATTCTTTGTTCCTACACCATGGAATGTAATTAAGTCACCATGAATTCTAGTGCATATATAAGCATACATTCATTAGGTTTGTTCACTTGATCATCTTATATAAATAAATTTTATGTAATAATAACAAGTCAAACATGATTAAAGCTTTAATCATTAGTTTTAGCTTTTGTTTGAATTTATTTCTTGATATGGTATCAGAGCTAGGTATTTTTAGATATGAGTATAGAATTCATTTACCACTTTAAAATATCTAACATTTGGCATGATGATGGCATGTATTATATCCACGGTTCTTGTGTACGGAGGCGTGATAAAGCATATACATATTTTGAGGTTTTAATTTCATCTATCAGTTTAAACTTTTGATTAAGTTGGATTTCTGACAAACGACTTTATCCACATTCCAACAAAGAAGGCTAAAGTTTAATTTGTACAAAGACACCCGATCTACTAAAGAAAGTAACCAAGGAAGAAGTATTGAAAACTAAGGAAGCGAGTTTTACCAAGTGAGAGGAGCTCAAGTGACCGGTTTTTAAAGCGAATGAACTGACGAACTTGGACGCTCAACGTAAAAGGAACATACTTGGGCAAAAGCGTTGCACCGGAGACCGCAAAGTTGACTCCACTAGTAAAATTTGGTGCCAATGAATCCAAGTATGGGCTTAGATAACTCAAGTTAAGGTGTTCACCTACCAAAGCCATAATTAAAGAAAAAATACACGTATAAGCACATTCTGCAAATTTCACCAAATAAAGTCCGTTCTAATGTTATGCGTAAAATCATGAGACTTGTAAACAAAAAAACTTCGTTAGACATGTTACTTACAGTAGAAGTCGATGATGAGACGACCATCGCCTAATCTTCCGGTACCCTTATGAAAAAAGGTAATACCATGAGGCAGGCCAATAGGAAGTCCAGCCCCAGCTAGAACTCCTCCTGTATCAGAATTAGCATCTCCTATATTGATAATAAGAGGCTTTTTTTCACTCCCTATTACATAATTTAGTCTATTTGAGAGTGTTAAAAAGATTACTAAAAAGCTCATCCAATACATTTTTGCACTCATTTTAGTATATCCCAATTCCTAATCCTATGTGTGCAATAAACACTATAATCCTGCCCTTTTTATTTACTTCCTAGTCCATTTTCTTTCAACTTTAAAAATGTTATAATTAGCCAAGTTGATATATTTTCATATTCAAAATTAATCCACTTGTATGATTATATATGATTGGATTCTCTTCTTGTTAATAACTTTATATAAGTTAAGCAACAAATTGAGTTCCTTCGTACTATTCATTTTGCATCACGTATCTATGTCCGATTTTTGATACTTGGACATTGGTATGACTGTACACTTAGACATTTCATTTTAGGTATAAAATTGAATATTTAGACGAATCTAACACTTGAACACGTACCAGTATCCGACATTAGTACCCAAGTCGATCCAAGTAACATAGCTTGTGACAGTTTCGTTTGTCCTATTTTGAGTTTTCTATTAAAAATGACATGTTTTAGCGAAGAAAAGTGACACTTTTAGTAGCAAACTCGAGGGAGGAAGAAGTATATAATAAGAATGCATGTTACAGGATTCACTTTGGAAGTCTATTCTATTGGTATGGTCTATGAATACAACAATGAATTAGTAGTTAATTTAGACAGCTACATCATGCTTTGCAACTCCAAGGAGCATCTTTTATTTTATGTGAACTGCTCTTGTATTATTTGAATATGTGCATTGACTGGACTTGATAATCATTTTGATTAATTATAATTGATTTTTATAATTTTTTGGCATCATGATTATATAATTTGGACTCTCTTTTCAACCCGGTCCATAAGTACATCCCAAGTTCCACATAGAAAAACAAGAAAGAGTTGATAAATAATTCAAATATAATCTAACTCCTAATCTCATCTATAAAGTCGCTATTTCTCTTTATGGTATGTTTGGGAACATGAATTTCCTTTGCAAATATAGATTTGGGCAAATTATGTGTTTGGCTACTCTAAAATTTTAGAATGTAGATTTGATCCAAATTCTAATAACTTAAGAAAATAAGAGTGAGTTATGGATTTCAAAATAAGAGCTCTAGACTTGTTATTTCCAAATTCATGATTTCAAATTTCTAAACTGAAATCCAAATTTTCAAATAAAATCCTCATTCCCAAACACTACCTTATCTCATTTATTGCTATTTTTCTTTGAATCATTAACAAAAATTAAAACTAACAAAGAGAATCTGGTCTTGCCTCAATTACAATAAGTACCAATGTATTAGACAAATTGGCCTGAGTTTGATTTTCAACTAGCCCTTTCAACTCTTAAGATATCCTACAATTCAAAAATACACATTGTTGCAAATCTAAAGAGATGAATGGATCAATAAATAACAACCAGGAAGCATGTGCAATAAATTATTTCCTTCCATTCATCAAAGAAAATACATTACTTTTAACGGTTCGTTTGGTATGTGGTAATAAATCGCGATAATGGAAATGAAAAACTAGTGTAAATTTCGTTGAAAAATCTCTTGCCTACCTTGATGGTCATGCTTGACAACCTTCAATCATCTCATTTTGTTCATAAAATTCATTCCAATGCGTTACCAATGGGAGAGGTGGTAATGGAAATTTGTGAACAAAAAAAACTTTTTTGTTATCAAAGTTTCATTACCATAGGAATGACATGAGAGTTTTGATGAAATTTTACACTATAAATCATTCTCATTACCACCATTTAGTACCACTAACCAAACGGACCGTTACTGCTCAGTGCAAGTACTTCTAGTCATTATCTATTCTAGTTTGTAGTCAAGTAATTATCCCATAACTGTTCAAGCTTCAGTTGTGGGGTAGAATAATGTCCAGAAAGTATGTTTGTTGCTACAACACGGTTAGCAGCCTCAGTGTAATGAACTCCATCCCAAACTATAGACTCTGATACATTGCTGCAAATGCTTGATCCTGGCTGCCCACATGTCGCATTTCTGTCATAAAAATATGGAGCCCCACGCCCACAACAAGCTGCAAACGGGTTCTTGAAACCTACCACAATGCACCACATTTTTACTTCCCATAATACAAGTATACAACAACGACTAGCCCAGATTAAGGGTCATATATACGCAACTTTACTCTTGTCGTAATAAAGAGGTTATGTTGTTCCTTATTGACCCTAATACAAGTATACAACAACGACTAGGCCAAATTGAGTGTCGTATATGTGCAACTTTAGTCTTGTATTAATAAAGAGGTTACGTCGATCCTTATTGACTCTGATACAAGTATATACAACAATGAATAGGCAAGATTGAGGGTCGTATATATGTAATTTTGCTCTAGTAATAATATTAAAGAGGTTATGTTGCTACTTATTGACCCTAATACAAATATACAACAACGACTAGGCAAGATTGAGGGTCGTATATAAAGAATAAAGAGATTACTTTGCTCCTTATTGACCCTAATACAAGTATGCATAACCGATAAGCTAGCTGTTAAGTAACCAACTCAACCAAAAGCTTAAACTGATGGTTGAGGTCCCTATTTGCATTGGCTTTTGATTCTCATATCGGATTTTATATATGTAGGAAAATGACTTTGATGTAGAGAAGTATCGAATGCACACAATCACGATAAGTTTCCATCCTATAATCAATTAGTATAGGAGTAGTCCAACAATGTTATATGTTAGTCAACCTCTCATTGATTCTTAGACGTGGGATCATATATGGGTTATTAATTATCCAACAATATACTCTATGATAAACAAGGAAACTCTGTAAGGTTATTACCATATTTTTCAGGCTTGGCAGACAGGCGGTACTTGATAGAATATACATCCACATACACTATAAGAGCATCCTTGTACACCAATCTTAGATCTTCCGAAAGCACACGAAGCCTCTTATTGAAGGTCTTTGCTACTCGATTATGCACACGAAGGCATCCGATTCGATCAAGGTCACTGCTATTGTGTGGATGCAGGGCAAGCTCTTTGGGTTGGCACCCTAAAGGTCCTGTATTGTGAATCCAAAACTTTCTCGCACCATACTGGTACAGTGTCTGCATATTTCAACACTCGCCTTAGAACAAACATGAACTATATGCTGCATCCACACTTCTCGCTCAAAGAGCTCTTGAGTGAGGGGACGTGTTAGAGCATATAACATATCTTAGGGCCTCAACCATCGGCTGAAGCTTTTGGTTGATTTGGTTCCTTGACAGTTATCTTACAAACTAAGAGCAGAAGTTGTTAAGGGGGTGTTTTTGGCTTGTTGGTTGGTCAAACAGCCAAAAAAATTGTTTGGTTAATGGCTTATAAGCCAAAATAAAAAAGCTACTTCATTAGCATTTTTTGTTGACTTTTGGCTTATTGACTTGCTTCGACTCTAATAAACAGTCAACAACCAATACCTAAATTTACCAAACATCTCTATAAACGGTTGGCTTTTTCAGCTAGCATACAAGTCAATAAAAACAACCAATATTTTCAGCTGGTCAAACCCACTAAATAAGCCAACAACCAAAACCAATTGTCAAACACCCCTAAGTAATTTACCTGCACAGCTTCTTTAATTTCTTCAATAAAGGAAGGGATTTTTGCAGCAACAGGTGCAAAGGTCAAATTTGATGCATAAAGAGATAACAGAAGATCATTTTGCCCAATGTCAATCATATAAACTGCACTTAGGAACCCATCTTCACTAATCAAATTCTGAGCATTCCCATTTGATTCGAGCTCAAGAGACCGGTTTCTGAATCGAATATACTGACGGGTTTGAACACTCAATGCAAAAGGAACAAACTTTGGCAGCAAAGTTGCACCCGAGACTGCAAAGTTAACTCCACTGGTAAAATTCGGAGACAATGAGTCCAAATACGGACTTAAGTAGCCCAACTTTAGGTGCTCACCTGCCAAACAAGAAATGTCTGAATGAGCAGAATGTAGCAAACTTAAAGAGACAGACACAAATTACAAAATGTGTTGACTTACAGAAAAAGTCGATGATAAGACGACCATCACCTAACCGGCCTGTGCCCCTATGGAAGAAAGTGATGCCATGAGGAAGGCCAATGGGAAGTCCTACACCAGATAAAACCCCTCCTGTATCTGAATTAGAGTCTCCCAAATTGATAATTAGAGGCTTGATTTTAGTTCCTTTTGCATAAACACAGTTTGAAAGTGTATGTATGATTCCCAAAATGGTTATTAAACACCATATTTTACCCATTTTAAGCCTCATTTTGGGTATGATTAGTGATAAGTTAGTCTGGTATTTGAACTATTTTTGTGTTAAATTGTTAATTATATTTAAATGCAGCAATTTGGCAAATGGAATTAGATTTAATTTCTGGAATTAAATTTAGATCAGAGTCAGAGGTTTCAGTTTCCACTGATTATTGTTTTGATCCTGATATAAAGCTCTAATAGAAACTTAAACAAATAGGTAGAGTAGACTAATAGTAGTATTAAAGAATTTATATCATTTTTGAAAGTTTTCTTGAGTATTAAAAAAATGCAGTAGAGGTAAAGGGGTCACGTGTGATGTTACAAAAAATGCGGTGAGCATGGATCGAACACGCGACCTTCAGATCTTCAGTCTGACGCTCTCCCAACTGAGCTATCCCCGCAAGTTGAAGTTAATTTATACAAAATATAATTAACTAAGGAAAAATTACCCAGAATAATACGACCTTTCACTGATTTTCCAAGAATAATACGAACTTTCAATTAACCACCAATAATACGAACTTTGACATGCATTTTCCGCTGGCATACATGACCTATTTATAACCGGTAGTACAAGTCTTTTTTTGATCGTTGCTCAGCAAATTTCATCTCGTATTATTGGTGGTTAATTGAAAGTTCGTACTACCGGTTAAAACTTGCTGAGCAACGGTCAAAAAAAGACCTGTACTACCGGTTATAAATAGGTCATGTATGCCAGCGGAAAATGCATGTCAAAGTTCGTATTATTGGTGGTTAATTGAAAGTTCGTATTATTCTTGGGAAATCAGTGAAAGGTCGTATTATTCTGGGTAATTTTTCCATTAACTAAAAACTTTCAAATCAAAACAATTTTCCTTCTCGCTTTGAAACATCTGACTGCATTGACGGAGTTAGAGGATGATTGCAATATACTGTCCTATTAAGTTTGTCCTATTTTTATTTTTATCATAATTAATATATATTTTTGTTTAATTTTTATTTACATATTTAACTTAAAAAATTTTTCTCATCTACACATTACGCAATTTTGGGTTTGAAGTTGCTAGACTAAACCTAGTAGTCAATAGACTTGAATGTAGTGGTGGAGTCGAAATTTAGAGTAAATATAATCAAAATTCATAAAACTTTCATACAATTATCTATTAAAAAATTCAAAATTTGAAGAGAAGCTCTAGCCGACCCAACAATAATCCTCTTACCTATCAAAAACATTTAATATCCGACCATTAAATATGCAGACTTTAAACGGATCTTTATTATTATTTTTCTTGCTTGAATTATACTAATACATTACTTCAGATCTTATAATCGCCATTTCGCCAATGCTCTAATTAAATTTGAAAAAAGCAAGTAATTAATTTGCAAAATATTTAACGTAACATTCTTGTTTCAATTAAAATTTAGAAAAGCAAACTTATAAATGAATGGGACCCAAACAAACATCACAAAATCTCACAAGAGACGGTCTATAGGATAGACCACAAAATTGGGTCAGCCCATTTCCCTTAACTAATTTTTTTTTTATTATCATATCAATTATATTATGTTATAATCCTAAATGTAAGGTATTATAACCTCGAATATACTATTTTATAACCCCAAATATAAGTTATTATAACCTCAAATAATTTATTATAACCCCAAATATATTATGTTATATTTTGGGCTGGATTTCATGGATTCCGTCTATAGAATAGACCGTCTCCCATGAAACTTACTGAACAAACATAACCCATTTAAGCCTGTATAGTTTTTATTTGTTGCTCAATATGACCCCTATTTTACCCATTTTACAAAAGGTCTTCTCTTGAGAGACCATCTATAGTATAGACGCTTTTTAAGAGCCCGGTCCATATATACCTTTTAACTTACAAAACCACCAATTAATTTTTTTAATTTATAAATTGGGTCATGTCAAAACTTGAGACATCTATTGTACAGACGGTCTCAAGTAAGAATTTGTGATTGTACAATGTTACATAGCGTCGTTAATACCTCTAGTACACAAACAACATCTATTATTATTGTTATTATTGGAGAAGCCAAACTTCACAATTACAGTGTAAAGTGTAACCCAATACACAGAAGATACTGATATCAATGGGCTGAAAAGTGAAAGGAGCAAAATATTTGTAGCACGTAAGCCTTCTATGCAGAACATCTAAATTCTTTCTCGAGCAAACTGCAATTGAACTTTCCGTTTAATAAAGTGATCTTCTCGGCTCTTGTTACGGCATCTAGAGGAAGCGGAGCAAAGCTACGCGATGGTCCATAAAAATGTGGAAACCAATGGGTTCCTTCCACAAGCTCATATATTAATCCGTCCCCAAGCTGCAAAAAGATGTTACGATTGTTATGGCGTGGCTACTGATACGCAAAACAAAAGGCATACGAGCAATATTATCTCTGGTGTATGATTATCATTTTCTAATTATCCAAATGATCAAGAGGAATGTAATACCATCACTATCACAGCAAAGACCTTTCAACAGAAACAGTAAGGATGCAACTCTTCCCATTCAGTCTAAAGGATAAGACAAAGGCTTAGTTGAAGCTGAGTCGGGTATCCTCACTACACAAATGGTTAAGGCTGATGTGGTAACCTAGCTATACTCCTCCTCATTCAATCAAGGCAAGCACTAACTGGATACATGTGATGTACCTAGTCACAACTCAAGTTGAGCAAAGGGGAGGACTGAGAAGTGTTTTGCACCAGAGTGTTTTGCGTGCGGTGTGCCCTTCAATCCATTCTTGGATAAGTGCATACTTGAAAGTGGATAGTGTGTTCACATTGGGCAAAGGAGAGGAGTGTTTTGCACCCGAGTGACTGAGTCACTCTCCAGATATCAATGTTAAGCTAGAGACCTCATGTCTCGCACACTAAATTCTAAACTTTTTTTTGCTCATTCTATCTGTTTATCCTCCAATTTAATCATATACTACAACAATATTGAACTCAACCGCATCCAATAGGCCATATATATAGATTTAGACAACTAAGATATACTCCTATGAAATTGGAACAT
Organism: Amaranthus palmeri; assembly: GCA_019776075.1. Taxonomy (NCBI): domain Eukaryota; kingdom Viridiplantae; phylum Streptophyta; class Magnoliopsida; order Caryophyllales; family Amaranthaceae; genus Amaranthus; species Amaranthus palmeri. The sequence goes on from JAAKBH010000306.1 coordinate 635,080, forward strand.
GGACACAACATGGAGATCAAAACAGTATGACTTATCAATACCTTATTTGAATCTACTTGAAGCAAATACAACTCCTCATCAGTGTTTGTGAAAAATCTTTGCAGGGTCGGCTGCACCTGAGAATATAAGCCCCACAATCTTAATTTCCAAAATTTGAGCATGATCTTATCATACATTAAGAGGGGTTAAAGATTATGTGTGATGAATTTGACACTATAAAACCCCAAGAACTAAGGTAAAGCTTCAAGAACACGCCCTCAAAGAACACCCAAAACAGAACCGAAAAGTATACAACAATGCAAAGCAATAAAGGAAACTAAAAGAACAAAACAAAACACACCAAAGATTTGAGTGGTTCACCCCTAAAAAGATGGGCTACGTCCACTATACTAGCCTAGATGTCTTATTGATGTCTTGGAGAATTCCCAATGGAGAGATACACTATAGATGATTACAATTGAGGAAGAGAGATTAGGAGAGTGATTAATCTTGTAGAGAGAGATTTAGGCAAATGAAAAACTATATCTAAACTCTAATGTGTTAGTCCTATCTATAGATTATAGGACTTAACACTTACAAATATATCCTAGGCCTTATATCAAGAAAACCGCAAAAGACCATTTTGCCCTTATTATAAAAACCTCTCTTTAACCCATGATTAAGGACATTAAGTCACACTTAATTACCACAATCTCCACCTTGACTTAAGTCCGCAAATATCAACTCAAACACGTAAACCATCATCACAAAAATACGATCAATAAGACATCATCCTTGACTAGGCTTTGTGTAAATCACATACACGATTCTTGGTGAGGAAATCACATCCTCCTTCTATATGCAAATCACATGCATCACCTTAACTCCACCTTAACCTCAACACTAACATAATCACATGTTAAATGAGGCTAGCCCAACTAAATCCACACATAGACTAAACTTTGGATATGGCAAAGGTTTAGTCATCATATCGGCCGGATTGTCCTCCGTTGCAATTTTAGCCAACAACACTCGTCCTTTTTCAACATCATCACGAACGAAGTTGTATTTCACATCAATATGTTTCGTTCTTCTATGGAACGTATTTTGGTTCCTAGCCAAATGTATCGCACTTTGGCTATCACAATGCATACATATTGAATTCAATCTTGGACACAATTCCCCTATGAGACCCTTTAACCATTTTGCCTCCTTAAACGATTCCGCCGCTGCGATATACTCCGCTTCGGTAGTCGATAACGCTACAACCTCTTGTAGTGAAGACATCCAACTTATAGCCGTACCACCCAAAGTGAACACCATGCCCGAAGTTGACTTTCTACTATCAAGATCACCCGCAAAATCAGAATCGCAATATCCAATGAGCCCGGTGTCGTCAATCCCAAACTTGAGGCATACATCCGATGTACCCTTCAAGTATCTAAGAAGCCATTTAACCGCCTCCCAATGCTGTTTTCCAGGATTACTCATATATCTACTAACCATACTTACCGCTTGTGCGATGTCCGGTCGGCTACACACCATAGCATACATGATACTCCCTACTGCATTTGTGTATGGGACGCCTCTCATGTCTTCTTCTTCTTGCTTGGTCCGAGGGCATAAATCTTTTGAGAGTCTAAAATGGGAAGCAAGAGGTGTAGAAACTTTCTTGGCATCATCCATTGAAAAACGTTTCAAGACTTTCTCTATGTATCTTCTTTGATGTAGATACAAAAGCCCTTTGTCTCTATTTCTCACTATCTCCATCCCTAGAATTTTCTTGGCATCTCCCAAATCTTTCATGTCAAATTCTTTTGACAATTGATCTTTAAGCGCCTCCACCTCAAACAAGTTCTTGCAAGCAACCAACATATCATCGACATACAAAACAAGGTAAATCAAGAACCCCGCATCCGTACTCCTCATGTAGACACAACTATCATATGAGCTACGAACAAAATTATGTGCCATCATAAAGGCATCAAACTTCCTATACCATTGTCTTGGAGATTGTTTCAAGCCATACAAAGACTTCTCCAATTTGCACACATAATTTTCTTTTCCGATTACCTCAAATCCTTCCGGTTGTTGCATATATATCTCCTCGTCTAAATCACCGTGGAGAAAAGCTGTTTTTACATCCAATTGATGTAACTCTAAGTCCTCCATCGCCACCAAAGCTAGTAGGGACCTAATCGAAGCATGTTTCACCACCGGAGAAAACACCTCATGGAAATCAATACCTTCGACTTGAGAATACCCCTTCGCAACTACCCTTGCTTTGTAGATGAGACCACTTTCACTCGACAATCCTTCTTTCTTTTTGAAGACCCACTTGCACCCCACAATTCTTTTATTCTTGGGTGCTTTCACAATAGACCAAGTACCATTTTTCTCAAGAGATTCCATCTCTTGCTTCATGGCTCCAAGCCACTTACTCGCGTCTACCATACCCATGGCTTCCTTGAAAGAACCCGGATCATCACCGCCTTCTACCTCACTTGCGACCGTGAGAGCATAGGCCACGTAATCACACTCCTCAATGTACCTTCTTGTTTGCTTTATTTGCCTCTTTGACCGATGTACATTGTGAGATGTTGATTCCATTGGTTGATACTTCTCATTCTCAACCCTTAGCTCTTCATTTTCATTAGGTGACTCCACCTCCTCACAAGCCTCATGTGTTGAACCTACATTGTTAGTTTCAACAATATCCAAAGGACAAGAAAATATGGAAGACTCATCAAATTTGACATCTCTAGAAGTTATAACCCTTCTAGTTTTGTCACACCAAACCCTATATCCCTTGACTCCCAACCCATAGCCAACAAAAATGCATTTTTTGGCCCTAGGTTCTAATTTTCCCTCATTCACATGTATATGCATTACATCCAAAAATTTTCAGATTTGAATAATCAATAGGGGATGAATGCCATACCTCTTGAGGACATTTGAAGTCAAGAGCCGAATGTGGAGAGCGGTTGATCAAATAACATGCCGTTGAAACCGCTTCGGCCCAAAATTCTTTTCCAAGTTTTGCTTGACTCAACATACACCTTGCCCTTTCTAACAAAGTCTTGTTCATCCTCTCGGCCACCCCATTTTGTTGCGGCCTACCTACACACGTTCTATGCCTTGTGATACCCTCCTTAGCGCAATACTTGAGAAACTCTTTCTCAACGAACTCAAGCCCATTGTCGGTCCTCAATGTCTTGACCTCACGCTCCATCTTCTTCTCTACCATGGTCTTCCACTCAATGAAGACACTCATCACTTCATTCTTGGTCTTGATAAAGAAACACCAAACTTTCCTTGAATAGTCATCAATGAATGTGAGTAGGTAACTACACCCTCCTAAAGACACTTTTCTTGATGGACCCCAAAGATCCGAATGTATGTAATCAAGAATGCCTTTAGTATTATGGACAGCGGGTTTGAAGCTCACACGTTTGTGTTTCCCATAAACACAATCTTCACAAAATGGTAACATCCCAAGCTTCTTTCCCCCAAATGCACCCTTCTTACTCAACACATTCATCCCTTGCTCACTCAAGTGCCCAAGTCTCATGTGCCAAAGCTTGGTTTCTTGCTCACTCATAGTGGAGGAAGATACATTCGCCGAACCGGTAACCAAAGACCCTTGCAACACATACAAACGGCCCACCATGCTACCCTTCATCAAAATCAGCGACCCCTTTGAAACCTTCAATTCTCCACCTTCACAAGTGCTCCTACATCCAAGAACATCTAATGTACCCAAGGAGATAAGGTTCTTTTTCAAACCGGGAACATGCCTAACATCACTAAGCACCCTAATCACCCCATCATGCATCCTTATGGATATACTCCCAATACCCACAACCTTACATGTGTCGTCGTTACCCAAAGTAACACTCCCTCCATCTACTTTTTCATAAGTAGAAAAATACTCCTTATGGGGAGTCATGTGAAAAGAGCATCCCGAATCAAGAATCCACTCACTATCCCCTTTGTACCCATGTGTCACCACCAAGGCTCCACCATCATCGCTATCATGAACATAGCTCGCTTCTCCGGATGTAGCCCCTTTAGACTCTTTCTCCATTCTCTTATACTTCCAACAATCTTTCTTAATATGCCCCTTCAACTTGCAATAGTGGCATGTCTTGGCCTTATTTGAAGCCCTAGACTTAGACCTACCCTTGTTCTTGCCCCCAAAACTACTTTCATTCATTCTTCCCCTTACAAATAACCCATCATTGGTACCATTCTGTTTTTGGGTTAATTGTCTCTCAATTAAATCCCTTTGCACCAATGCCTTCCTTACTTCATCACTACTAAGGACATCCCTCCCATATAGTAGTGTTTCCCTAAAGTTCTTGTAAGAGGAGGGTAAAGAACAAAGCAAGAATATGGCTAAGTCTTCATCATCTATCACCACATCAATATTATGTAAATCCATGACTATTGTACTAAACTCATCTAAATGGGTCTTTAAAGAACCACCTTCTTCAAGCTTAAGGTCATAAAGCCTACTCTTCAATAACAACCTATTTGTGACACTCTTGGCCATGTACAAAGACTCAAGCTTATCCCAAATACCCTTAGTAGTAGTCTCCTTCACAACCTCCCTAAGCACCTCATTTGACAAGCATAATTGAATTGCACTCAAAGCCTTTGAGTCAATTTCTTCCCACTTAGTCATAGTCATTCCTTGTGGCATCCTATCTACTCCATCTAATGCCTTTTGCACTCCATGTTGTATCAATATGGCCTTCATCTTCACTTGCCATAATCCAAAATTCTGATTTCTATCAAACTTTTCGATATCTAACTTCATGGATGTCATTTTTGATGCAAGAACGATCAAGAAACCTTCAAAACACCTTCAAGAACTCTTTGCTCTGATACCAATTGATGAATTTGACACTATAAAACCCCAAGAACTAAGGTAAAGCTTCAAGAACACGCCCTCAAAGAACACCCAAAACAGAACCGAAAAGTATACAACAATGCAAAGCAATAAAGGAAACTAAAAGAACAAAACAAAACACACCAAAGATTTGAGTGGTTCACCCCTAAAAAGATGGGCTACGTCCACTATACTAGCCTAGATGTCTTATTGATGTCTTGGAGAATTCCCAATGGAGAGATACACTATAGATGATTACAATTGAGGAAGAGAGATTAGGAGAGTGATTAATCTTGTAGAGAGAGATTTAGGCAAATAAAAACTATATCTAAACTCTAATGTGTTAGTCCTATTTATAGATTATAGGACTTAACACTTACAAATATATCCTAGGCCTTATATCAAGAAAACCGCAAAAGACCATTTTGCCCTTATTATAAAAACCTCTCTTTAACCCATGATTAAGGACATTAAGTCGCACTTAATTACCACAATGTGAAAAAATACAAATGGGTTAGGTTAAAATTTAGTTTTGCCAATTCCCAATTCCTAAACCCATGATTCAATTCAACTTAAATGGGAATTTGCAAAAGGATAAGGACTAAAAGACCAGCAACATCCTCATCCACATAGTATATATAACAACATCAATATTTCATTATCCCAATGCCATTAACGATTGATTTGGAGGGTGAAATGCATACAACCTTAGCCTTGTTAGGGATTAGGCTAACAAATAGCCCCTTGTTAGTAAACATCAACTCCAAAATTCACAAATTATATAATTAGGCAATAAGAATTATGCTAATTGATTTAATAGATGAAATATTCAAATTGAGCAAATTTATCAACTGGCTAAAGCAACAATTATGTTGGGAAAACATACCCACATAGAATTTATGAAAACGATTGAAAGTAATATCAAAAAGGGAAAGAAAGAACCTGAAGAAGAGTGCTGAGATGAAAGCAAGCAGTAGATTTGTCGAGGTCGCCGCCATAAGTGAAACCAGATTTCTGTAAATCATCCCATTCTTTGGCGGTGCTTATCCTATAAACATACTGCTCCTTCTTCCCATCGTCCTCCTTCGACATTGCTCTCTTACCTTGACCACAAGTTCACAACTATGATTTTCAAAACTATATTTGCCCTTTTTTTTAAAAAAAACTATATTTGCCCAATTTAATTAGGAACTATATTTGAAAACTATATTTTCAATCTTATTAATTATTAATTTAAGAATTAATTATCTCGTCTAAACTTCAAAATTTAGACTAGATAATTAATTCTTAAATTAATAATTAATAATTAATTAATTAATTTATAATCAAGTTAAGATTGAAAAAAATAAGACTATAAAGAATCTTCAAAAAAAAAAAAAAGACTATAAAAAAATAACAAAATAAATAATTTGTTTCACAACTTTTTATTAGATCATCTTACCATGAGATGAGCCTAACATATCTGTCCATTTGACCACTTTAAGATTGTACTTAATCAATTTAATAAGATTATAAAAAGTTACTTATTACTTTGATCATTTTAAGACTGTAAGTGTTTTATGTTAATCAATGAGTTTGTCAAATTATTTATATCTAGAATTATATTAATTAAAAATTTAATATTAAAAAAATACGTAACGAGACGAATAAAATGAGATTCTACATGAATAAAATAATACAAACTTAATTTGAGTGCAAGAAGAATAAAACGAAAAAGTATATTTCCTCCGTTCCATTATACTTGCTACATTGACTTTTACGCAATCCAATGTTATTTTGTTTATTTATAAATAAAACTATACATATCTAAAAATCTTAAAAAGTTAATATTATCAAAGTAAGCGATTAGACAATTCAAACAAGATCCCACTTGACTATATTTTTACTTACACATCGACCGCAATATACAAAATAAGCTTGAACGATGAATAATGCTCATATCGAGAATGTAGCAAGCATTTCAGAACAAAAGAAGTATCCTTAAACTATAAAAAATGCCTAAGGCTTTGACACTATTCACAATTGGTAAATGAATAGTGTTTTTGCCAACTAGATATGCCACATCATCAAGAGAACATCAACCTCCTTTCCCTTACTATTAAAATCCTTTAACTATAAAATTAAAATTTACTAACATAGGTTTAAGAAATTGGAGCCTTTATTAAATTTACTAACATATCATTTAAGAAATTAAAATTTTAGAAATAAATTTACATTATTGGTTACATCTCATTTCTTTCTGTATAGTTGTATACATTACATAAATTGTTTGATTTGTAACATACTTTGCATTGTGCGTAGATGATTGTGAAAATTTAGTTATAGATTTAACATAAATATTTATGAAAAATTATTTTATAAAGTTTTTTTAAAAAAATTGTTTGTCATAAAAAATATAAGAGACTTGCATAAAGGTAGTGACAACCTAAAAATCATAATCCTCATAAAAGTATATTATCTTTTAACCAACTTAAAATATCCAATACACAGAAATAATACTCATTTAATAAATAAAATTAATAAAATTTTAAAAATAATTGAAAAAAATGAAATAAAATATATAGATTTCTAAGACATTTATTGATGTGACTTAAAAAATATAACATCAATATGAATACATTATATCATAGTTAGAAAATAATTAAGTGAAATATATTAAAGTGATGATGTAATCATTTAGTTTTGGAGGGAAATTTTTTATTGAGGTTGTGGCACGTAAGCAATATTAATTATACTTTTTTTTCTTTTTTTTTATCAATTAACCTATAAAAACAAGTTAACATTTGGACTCTAATATTCTTGGACAAGTTACCCTAAAATTGAGATTATTCATGATTAATTAAAAGTTGAGATTATTATAGGAAAATAAAAAAAAAAGGTTGAATTATTTTAAGTTTAATCAATGCTGGGGCTTCGTTTGGATTGTTGGTAACTTATAATAATGTGCTCACTAATGATGTTGTTGATGATTTATAATAAATAAAAGTATAGAATGATGGTATATCTAAAAACAATTTTGTTTCATAAATTTGATACAAATTTAGATAGTTACATTTAACAAATGTGATTTATGAGGATATATTTCCAACCAACTTTTGTACTTAAATATTCGATAAAAGATTTTAGAAAATTTGTCCATTTTCATTCATCTTTCAAAAGATGATCACATTTGTTGTTTAGAAGTGTTTTTCAGTACTTTTTCAATGAACATACAATTGATTTGCTATACTAGACACAAGTGAATTGATTGGTTTCTTAAATATTCAAGATACGCTTTATGGCCGAACATAAACAGTCTTCAGCTCTTACATCCTTCACATCTTTGCAAAACATTGATATTATAATATTTTCAATGATCATTTACCAAGTACAGCCTCTAAGTTTACTCAATTTCAAATAAACAACCGCGAACTTTGTTTATTACCAACTACAACCTCCAACTTAACAAACATGAAATCGAGACAGCCAAAACACCCCATTTTAACCCCATTTCACCCTTTTTTTGGCTGTATTGGCTGCCTTGATGTTATGTTTGGTAAGTTGGAGGCTGTAGTTGGTAATAAAAAAGTTCGCGATTGTTTTTTTCAAATTGAGTAATCTTAGAGGTTGTAGTTGATAAATGATCCTATTTTCAATCGTATTTTTGTTAACAGAAATATATAAAATAACATTATAAAATAAGAATGTGTAACTTGGGGGAACCGCGTGCGTAGCACGCGGCCCCACAACTAGTATCACTAAAAAGACATAATTGCTAAGCCTAAGGATTGTTATAAAAAAATTCGGTTATGAAAACCCAATCCGGACTATCTTACATCAGACTTTAAACGGATAAATTAATTTTAAAATCTGGATATCCGAATTCGATCCGAACACATTTTTCGATATCCGGATCCGATCACGGATAAACTGTTTACGGTTTTTAGTTTTGTATGCCTTGTTCCCTTTAATGAGCACTTCATATTGAACAAAATTGATTTCCCTCTCACATTGTTTTTCCTCTCCATAGTAGAATTTTCACAAGCCCAAGCAAAACCCATCCTGATACAATTTTCTTCAGCAAAGCAGCTTCAACAATCAACAATGGCGGTAAACATGGCACCAACAAGAACTTCTGTTCTTGGGATAATGACAGGACCCTTCAATTGTCCCTTCTCCTCCAAGAACTCTAATCTTGGACATGGAAATCATTCTCACAATTACTTCTCCCGAACTCCCCCCAAATTTGGACCACTTCATCTCAATGTTAGTTCTAATCGTTCAAGACAGTTGCCTACTTTCCCACAAATTAAAGCTCAGATGGCATCCGGTACTATTTCTTTCGATAATTGCTTCATGGGTTTTATCATTTTTGACGGATATTCAAATGGGTTGCTTGTAATTTTGTAAATAAATCTTTTTCCCTTTATTTTTGTGTTTCATTGCAATTAGAGCATGTCCCAGATTTCAAATTTTACAAAGTGGAAGCTATTCTCAGGTAGGTTTTTCTTTTTACTATGAATTTCCAGATTATTGATTGAATTTTCAGAACAGTATTTGCTTCAAAGATATGGGTTCTGCTGCGATATCTTTTTGTAATGTAGTTGAGAATCATTAGTGTATTTAGTTGACTACTAAGAATTGAATGAAATGAAGTGAGATTTAAGTTAATTCATAACTGACAAAGATTTTACTCAAAGAAGTAGATTCAAAGAAGTATCAGAAATTTTGTCATCTCTGACTTCCTTACATTCTTCATTTTTTGGTGATTTTTTCCTTGGTGCTGTGCTGTTGAATCTTTATGGTGAAAGACCCTGGAGAATCCAAAAGGTTTCTGCGGTAAGAACTCATCTGAAACGCAATTTGATCAATATGTTGTCGGATTAAGTAACTTGTGGTTGTATGCTGAATTTTCTTGACTTGCTGCATCTTCATTAGCATTACTCCTTCTGTCCTTCTCTATTTGCACCTCTTTTCATTTTAGTTTGCGTCACGCATTTTGCACTCTTTTCCTTTTCGGCAATGGCGACTTTTTCTTTTTTAAATCTCATCCACAGACTTAGTATCTCCTTCCATCTTAACCACTTATTTTTCAACTCAATTTCACTTTCCACTAAATTTCACCCACAATGATTTAGGTGCGATCTCATAGGGACAGAGGGAGTTTATAATATGGTGCTATTGTTATCCTTTACGATTGCTTTGACATTGTTGTTGTTGTTACCGTTGTTGCTATTGTTGTTGTACTTGAAATCTTAATTATTTCGTGATCAGTGCGAAAGAGGAGGTGCTTGGAGCCAACAATTGTCAGAATCAATTTAAAAGATGATGAAAAATAGAATATACAATAGAGATGACAAACAACAAACACAATATACCTTTTCTCAAAAAAGGTTTCGTTCACTAATGGATTCAACAATATATCAACGACTAAACTCTCACACTTGAGAACAAGCTCTCAATTCAAATATCTCACACTTGTATTGACGGATTCAATGTACTACCTTAAGTGGAATTCGATATCTTTTGTCACAGGATCTTCTATTGTTTGCTCTTTTTTTCAGTGTGAAATCTTTATACAACAATTCTCTGCCTATTTTCTTTTCCCCATTCCCTCTTATTTATAGGCTACTCTTTCACCAATCTATTAAACTTAAGATTCTAACAAACTTAAGATTCTAAAATACGTTTAACAACTTATTTTGGTATTGCTAATTTTCTGTTGCAACATCATATATTGCCCTAATCCACTTGTAAAGAATCGAGGGAAGGCCTAATGCTAGTTATAACAGTCGCTTGCCATCTTAGGCTCCGCAGGGTTTCTTAAATATGCATTTGTACTCCTGGGACAACTCTCTGAAAGTTAGTCTCAGACTAAGACAAATGGACCCATATTTTTTCTATAAAGAATGGTTTTTATTTCTTGTCGAGTAATGCCAAAAAGCGGTGTTTGTCCAGTTATGAATCATGATGAGTTAATATTCATTTACATGTATTGTGCTGTATCTTGTAAATTGTATTTTGACCTGAGTACTTGCATTGCTTCAACTTTCTTGGAATGAATTGCCTTTTTGTTTCTAGGTTGTGACTCTTCAACTTTTGTCTGTGGATTTAAATTTTTTGGGACTGTTTGTTCTCTGAATAAAGGCTCTGCTGAAGATGGGCATACGTGGTGTCACGGTCTCTGGTGCACAAGGTGGATCTGCAGAAAGGCATGCTGGTTGGTACTTCCTGTTTGCCAACATTTTCTGTTGTGTATCTCAATTTTTTGAATAAAGAGAATGATCTAAAAACTGAACATGACCATTTGACTAGAAGACCTTATTTTTTAGCTAGAGGTGTTCAACACATACCCAATAACCCGACTTCAAAATGTATTAAAAATAATATAATAATTAATGTGGACACAAAACCCGATTTTGAACTGACCCGAAAATAAATTGACCCGATGACGCAAATGAACACCTCTATTTGTAGCACTCTCTTGGCTGGCTCACTAGTTTGCCTGGTTCCCTCGAAAATTGCTTCCTCTTAGCACTGACTGATCACTGATGTGAACCATGGTAGTTTTGTGCCTGTCTTCGTACTGGAGTTCAGTTGTTTCGCTATTATTGAATTGCCTGTCTTCGTACTGACTGATCACTCATGTATAGTAGCTCAATTTCTCCCCTAAACTACTATGTTTGTCACGCCATGGTACTTCCGTTTCGCAGGATCTGAGTTCTTCGAGGATAATTTTGTCTCCAAGGTTAAGATGGAAATTGTGGTCAGCAAAGATCAGGTGCTTATTGTTAAAACTTGAAACATCTAATTTTCTCTCACACTCGTCTGATCTATGATATTTCAATTGTTACCCAAATACCCACCTGTTATAATTAAGCTCAGTTTGACTCTATTTCAGGTTGATGCAGTTGTAGACTTAATTATCCAGGTAGCAAGGACCGGTGAAATTGGTGATGGGAAAATTTTTGGTAAGATGTATTTTCAGAATTTCCCTTGAGTTGAGGGACTCTTAGGCCGTACTCTCCTTTCTGGGTATGAGTTGCCACCGTCCTTCCCTCCCCAGACCCTGCTCATGGTTTTTCTATGGGCGTATATTGGGTATGATTATGATGATTATGTATTTCCAGAATTTATGAGTAGAAGCTTGCCTACTTACAAAACTCTAGATCAACCAGGGTTATCTGCCTTAGTTGTACACCTTCCTATCCCCGGAGCCTGTACTTGAATCTTCTGCTTATTCCCCATTTGTAAATCAAGTATGCATTACCAATCTACATGTAACCCTTAACTTTATGCAATTTTTTATTTTCTTCAAACCCGAGAGGTTACAACATACTTAAAATACAATAGTGCATGAAAGGATTGTCTGATTACCCTTCACTTTACCTCAAGTACTCGTGTTGGACTTTTAACACTCGGACATGGGTACGACTCTTGAACACTTCAATTTTGGTTCAAAACATTGAAATTTTTCATTAAGGCATGTATCCGAATCAGACATGGATACAAGCGTCCAGGTAACACAGGTTTTCTTGAAAGAATCTTGAAAATCTCTAAGATAGATCAAGAAACTGATCCATGAACTTTTTTTCGATGCAGTCCTGCCAGTTTATGACATCATAAGAGTGCGCACAGGTGATCGTTCGCTCCTATTTACCTCTTTTGATATGTGGTGCGAAATGCCGTTCCTCCTTTGTATTAGCTGATAGATATTAAATCTTCGCATCATGATGGTTTGTAGGTGAACGAGGACTCGAAGCGGAGAGGATGTCTGGAGGACGGTATGACATGTCCAACTAGAAATATGTTTAGAATGGTTGGGGCTTTCGGCAATGCTTTGAGAAGAGTTGTTTTTGTAACGCGGTGTCGATATCTTCGTATCTTCATGAACTGTAAATGCTCATAGTCATAATCATTGAACTATGACTGTACAACTGTACAACTGTAAATGCTCAAACTTAGAAGCTGTACCAGGTTCTGGCTGCATGAATGACTCTTACAATGGCACTTCATAAGTCTTTCATGGCTTACTTTGAAACTCTTCTTACTGTTTGTTCTATACTATTCAATTTAAATGATATCAAGTATTTCGTTTTCATATTATATATTTGTCGAGAGACTGGTACATGAACATACTCATCCGTTTTCTTGAATTAGTATCAAAGAAAAATTGAGTTACTTTTAAGGAAAAATAAATAGAGGGATTAAATTGTATGAACAAGATTCAAACGTGAACATACTTTTGTACTTAAATGGAATGTTTGTGGCATATAGTGCGGAATTGATGACTAAATTTGTTATATAGAGGTGTTGTTATCTTTACAAATGATAATTGGTTACATGTTTTGCTATCTGTTTCATTGAGTTTGTTACATTCATGTAGAAATTAAAATATGACAAAGAATACTTATGAAACTTATATTGTGTTTCATTCCATGTACATAGTCATCAAATATATAGTTAATAGATTATTATTTGGAAATGTATTGTAAAAATAATGTATCAATTGATTGGTGTTATAAATATTAAGTTAATGCTTAATGTTGTTATTTCAAATTTCTTTTTCCAAGCTTTGTGGATTTGTATGATTTTTGTTTTAATTAAATGTTTGGATTATGTATAATCAAATATAATAATAGATTGAGAAAATTAGAAGACTAAGTAAGAACACATGATCTTATATAAAAAGTAGTATTTGCTCTTCCATTGAGACAAAACTTAATATCCTCTCTTATTTGATCTCACATTTCTTTGATATTTCTACAAATAAGTCATATCTGCATATTTTATAGTACTTCTTTGTTCCTTAAAGAAGTTACCACTTTTTATTTTTAGATGTTTTATTTGTCTCATAAGAAGTCTTTCCGTTTATATCACATTGGACACAAATAACCTTACATATTCTCATTTTAATATTTTAATAATGCTGGTTGTCCTCATATATTTTTCACTAATTTTATTTTAACATTTTTATATTCCTTATGATTCCTACATATTTCCCACTAACTTTATAAAAAAAATTTGTTAGTTATCCCCATAGTTTTTCCACATATTCTTTTTGTTTTTATGATCCCCTTCATCAAATTTATTATTCAATAATATAATATCTCAACTATCTAAAACATTTTATTTTTTAAATCCTATGAATATTTCTTATGAAAACTTCATTAAAGAACGAAGGGAGTACAAATTTACTGCTAAAATTTCTCTTAATTGTAAAATGAACCGTAGTCGTAATATATTGCTTCTACTAAAATTATTAGCAAATAAATTTGGGGATTACTAACTATTAACCCTAGTGGTCAAAAAAAAACTATTAACCCTAATTTTTTACAGTAAAGGTCTTGAAATTGACCGCTCTTATAAACATAAGGATTATTTTTTCTTTTTCTTTATATAGATCAACAAAATAATTTTTGCCTCCTATAATTTGGAAATTCTGATATTTTTCTTCACACATTCCTTCGACAGGTATGTACTTTTCTTCTTGCCCATTCATCTACTTTCAACAATGGCTTGATTTTTCATGCTTGATCTGTTTTGATCCTTTCTATTTTTATGGTTTTCCTGATCTTAATTCTCATCGTGATAAATATTTTCTAATCTTCATGTAATTTGCAGTCCATTTCTTTAATTTCTAGCATATGTGTTCTTGTAATTGCTGCTAATGCTATAATAACATGAAATTCAGAGAATTTGTCATTTTCAAATCAAGATCTGATCATTTTTTACTACTCTGCTTTATAATTAAATTTTAATCATTGTATGTGAGAATGTGATTGAGATCTGTGTGATACAATCTGAGATTGATTCGATTGAAAATGTGATTGCTATTTTCTCTTTCAAATTCAGCTTAATTTGTTGTTGACTTTACAATTTTTGCAAATTTTCCTTGAATTTTGAAGTGTATTTGAGAAATTAATACAATAGTGAATTAATGTCAGATTGTTGAAGTTAAAGGGACGCGAAAAAAATGGGGCTTTCTTTCACGAAACTGTTCAGCAGACTGTTTTCAAAGAAGGAAATGCGTATATTGATGGTGGGTCTCGATGCGGCTGGTAAGACAACCATCTTGTATAAGCTCAAGTTGGGAGAAATTGTCACCACCATTCCCACCATTGGTAAGTACATCATCAGAATTTTTGAAGTTATTTATTGATGGGGATGTATCTGATCTTCTTGTTGTCTGTGTTGTACAGGATTTAATGTGGAGACTGTTGAGTATAAGAACATTAGCTTCACTGTGTGGGATGTTGGAGGTCAAGACAAGGTATCATATAACTTGACATTTTATTTCATTAGTTATGTCTTTTGGTGAGTATGTTTATGACAAGACTCTCATACTTGTTTTGGAATTGCTATTATGGAGTATAATCCATGTGTCGTTTAAATTTGCTACATTGCGTCGAGAGCTTTTTGAGTGTAGTTTAGCAAATTCAAAGTAATAGGAGTATAAACATATATGCGGCTACAACCATCAACTTAAGTTTTTGATTGATTTGGTTTCTTTTCTTATATACTTTATTGGCCTTGTCTATGTTGTACTTTGTAAGTTCTCGGATTTAGAATGTTTGCATATCCACTATGTACTCTTTTGTGTTTGTTAGAAGTTGGAAATAGTCTTTAGGGGAATAAAGACTTCATATAGTTGAAAACAACGATCACATGGGATCACAGAGTTTGAGTTTGCTTAATTAATGACTGTGTTTAGGGTGCATAACATATACATAATTTGTTCGATTCTAAGTAGTGGAGCACCGATTGGGTCAATTCCAAGAGCCATATAATATTTAATTCAGGGACCAGAGGGTTGTCTTGCATCGTCTGTTCAAACTGGTTTAACAAGTTTAACCGTGAAACAAAATGCTAGTAATTTGTCCTTGAATGTTGTAACCTGTGTGAAATTTATGGAGTGTTTGGCAATAGAGCTTATTGGGCAATTCTTGCTCATTTTGATATAAACAGAGGGTTGGGTAATCAAACCTGCTAATGCTAGTGTTTGCTAAATTAGCTGGTAGAAACAACTTATTGTTGTGAATAAGTTGTTTTTGAACAAGTTGCTTATAGCAGCGGGTTCAAAATTAGCTTGGCAAATCAGCTATCAGCAATCAGCTATCACCCGTTTGCCAAATGCCTCCTTAGTTTTTTATTTGCTATGATGGTCTGTGGTTTTGTATCCCCTGCATTTATATAAGCACGGTCTTTTGAGTACGCAACAGATGTTCACTTTTTTTGCACTTACTCTCATTTCTTTCCTTAAGTTTCTCTTTTGTATATGGATTCATAACTCAAAAACTTGTGTTTCAGATCCGTCCATTGTGGAGACACTACTTCCAGAACACACAAGGTCTCATCTTTGTGGTTGACAGTAATGATCGAGACCGTGTCGTTGAAGCGAGGGATGAGCTTCACAGGATGCTGAATGAAGTAATTATTCTCTGCAACAAATAGCATAGCCTGCAATGCTTAGTTCTATCAATTTTGAGTCTGCATCGTGATCGTGACACTGACTAAATCCATTTCTGCAGGATGAATTGAGGGATGCTGTTCTGCTAGTGTTTGCTAACAAGCAGGATCTTCCCAATGCAATGAATGCTGCAGAAATCACAGACAAGCTTGGTCTCCACTCACTCCGTCAAAGACACTGGTAAATGCTCTATTCTCAACCATAATTGTTTTGCTATTAGGTAAGAACATTCCAACATTCCATTGTCCCAATCCAATGCCATAAAGTGGCTCCCACCTAGACGGGGATTGAAGGGGTCAGATTTACGCGACTATACCCTTGTTAATGATAGCAAAAATGTTGTTTCCGATTGACCCTTGGTAACAAATATTATCCTGCAGCTTCACATAATAGTAAGTGATAGCAATGTGTTGACTTCTTCCTTAAACTAACCAAAACCCAACTACTGCTTCAGGTATATCCAAAGTACATGTGCGACATCAGGTGAAGGGCTATACGAGGGTCTAGACTGGCTGTCGAACAACATAGCAAGCAAGGTAAACCAATATCCCATCATTTTTTCATTGTGATTAGTTGATACGATCATATCTAATTTATTGTTTTGTTTTTTTCTTCAAAAAAAAAAATTTATTGTTTTGTTTTATGCAGGGTTAACCGATGGCTTCACCGGTTTACATTTAGGACAAGGATGATTGAACATTCGTTTTCGGTTATGTGACTCTTACTTATACATTCATGTTAAAAGTTTTTCAATAGCATATATTGTTTCTACTTTGTGTAGTTTGAGTTTGAGACATGAGATTAATTGCTACCATTCTAGTAATGTCATTTTGTCAAGAGTTGTTTAATTGTTCATTGCCATTCTCTTTGAGCTCACTTTCTCCATTCATTTTGATGCATTTGGTCTCACTTTCTAAACCGGCTATAGACGCTGACTTAAATTATTGAATTTAATCGTTCGATAAGCTTAAGACATTCTTTTCGACTACTAATCAGCTCGGTTTAGCTCTATTTAGTTCAACCCGAGTGTGTTAAGCTATAATTATTCAAGTCAGTCTAGTCCTATTCAATTTTGTTTAAATCATTTGCGTCTCTGTTTGGTTGATCCATATTAACTCGTATGAATCGAGTTTGGCTAGCAGGCTAGGTTTTCATTAGCTACTTAATGAAAAATGGCAATCGTTCTAGTCTCATTTACTTAATTTAACTTGATGAGATCATGTCAAATCAATCTGTATAATCTATTTAAATATTTGTTTTATATTAGTAATCCACAATGCTAGAAGCTTGATCTTCTAAACCCATCTACATAAAAAAAATTTTAAAAAATAAATTTAAAACGCCTTTAGGGCTATCATTTTAAGTGGTACATATGAAAAAATATAGCGTTTCATAAATTGTAGTATGAAACGGTTTCACTGAAAGACGTGTTTTATCCATGCCGGGTGAAATAGTTTATTTAATACATACTTTAAAAATATGAGCTTCTTGTTTGAGATGAGAATATAAGCTCGTTGTTTAAGATCATCTCACCGAGAGGCGAGAGACTGATAAAATTAGTTCAAACAACACATAAAGTACAATATTATTTACTTTTCTAAAAAAAACTTTAAAAGAAAGAACACAAATATAACAACTAAAACGGTAAGATTGTATTACTAACTATTTACTAGTTAATAATATAATAATTATGTACTCAAACATATGCGTAAATGTATTTAATTAATGTTTAATTAGGCAAATATATATAGACGACAATCTTAGGTTGGGGTCGGTGAGGGTTCTGGAACCTACCATCTCTTTTAAAAATTTGATTTGGAAATGTGGACCAGATTTCTCTCCATGACTTCTTTCTATTAAAGATCTTTTGCCAAATCATTAACTTAAAATTCTTAAAAAAAAAAAAAAAAAAAAACTAAAATTTTTCTTTAGATTCAAAAGTACTCTTCCCTACAAGCAATTTGTATTTCTTAACAATTAAGCTGAAGAAATCACTCGATCTCAAAAAAAAAGATTAATAAATCACTTACTCATCACTCGCTAGAGTTGACAATAATTATTAATTTCTATTTTAAGTTTCATTATAAAGTGATTTAGTTACACTTTATTTGGTTTTTAGTGGCATATATAATTGTTACTATAATCTATATTGATATTTATGAGAAATGTCATTATATCCTATGTCGCAAAAAGCTTTAGTGGTATATTTTATGAATGCTGCTGAAGGTTCTACTAAATGTCACTAAATCCTCTACATATACTAGTAGAAATAGCAACATTTAAATTAAAAGTTGTTAAATATATCCCACTAAAAGCAAATTATATTGTAGTGTCACTGCTCGAACAAGCAACCACCCTACATATTTGAGCAACCCTCCTTGCTCGCTTTTTGGTTAATCAAAGCTTCCTCCTCATGGCACATCAAGGCAAGTATAAGTTTAACTCACCAAGTATTCAAACTCATCATCGATCACTTGGGAGTAATTTGATTTTTGCAATTTTGTAACTGCGCACATCTCTTTTTACCCCTTCCTTTGGGAAACGAGTATAATTTATCCGCATATTTCAAGAAAAAGAAAAATCACCTCATCCGACTCCACTTTGTGAGAGATACCGGGAGTGTCTTTTACTTTGACCTTTAATTTTTTTCATTTAGTATCAATAAAAAAAATGGAACGCAAATATAAAGAAGAGAACATTGTTTTGCTTCCAAAAAAAGAAGATTCAAGAACCTGAATATTGAAAAAATCAATTCCTAGACAATGACTAGATGATTATAACTAAACAAAACAAAAAAGGTATCAAATCATGGATGTCATTTTCATTGGCTTCTAATTGGTTACTCTACATCTTGCATGTTCTTACTTTGTTCATTGATTTAAGATTCATTAAGATTCAGTCCCACGGAACAGAACTTGATGTGTACATTTAAATGTGATTAAAGCAAACTAGGACTTGCTCAAAATAGCGGAATTTAATTCATAGTGGAATTTATTGATACTTTTATTTAACCATCTTATACGTAGAATTTATCTAGAGTGAGATTTAAAAAGTCAAATGTATGTAACTTTACTTTTACTAGTAAAAATATTGGTCAAAATAATTTATTCAGTTAAACTTTTATAGCAAATATCATATTATTATGAAGTACCTACAATTTAATAAGTTATTTTAATATAGTCCATTATAATCAAAATGAAAAAACGATAAACGTTTACTCACGCTAATGACATAATAAACATAAAAAGTCATGGTATTTCAGAAACACAATAATAATTACCTTTTCAAATTGTGAGGAGCCATCAAATTAAATCTTTTCTAGGTGTCATTACCTTCTTTTCTCTCGGCTTACTATATAGCATATACAAAGAAAATTATGAGGAGCCAAGTGTTACTCTCCTTATATTTGAATGTTAGCTTTTATATTGATTTTTTGGTTAACTCTTAGCTTATTGATTACTTAAACAACAAAAAAAAATGTTTGATACATAAATTTTAAGTTGACTTTTAACTTATTGAATAATTTTTTCTCTAATAAAATGCCAACAACAAATACTTAAAATTTTCAAAAATATTCATAAGCAACTGACTTTCTCAGCTAACTTTTAAAGTAACAAAAACAACCAATATTATCAACTAATTAAACAAACCAACTAAAAAACCATCAACCACTCTCAGCAACTCTAATTTGCAGGTGTAGACATAAATGGAAGTGTCATTGAATGGAATTAACATTCATTGAAGAACAAACAACAAAAACATACATAAAAACATAATCTTTTAAATTTATTCCACATTTCTCTTCCAAAATGTTTACATTAAAACAAAAACTGCACAATTCATACTATTTTCTCAACCATATTAACAATCTAAAAACATTTAATTACCAACATTAACATCAACAAAAACCCACTCAAAAAAACCCAAAAAAAAAAAATTAACAACCCAAATCTAAATATCCCTTGTCCTAATCTCTATACTCTCAACCAGGAAAAGGGTCAGAATATTAATTTCTAAGCAGCAGAAGGAGCAGTCACATAAGTAACAGCACCAGCTTTAGACAAAGCTTCTCTAAATGGCTTCATTTGGATAGTTTGAGTAGGAGGATCAAGTACTGGGTTATAATCCAAACTAGGGTCATTGTAAATATCCCACCATTTCTTGACTAACATTTTAATGTCTTCCCTGTCCATATTCTCTTCTTTTCCTGTGTATCTCCATGGTTTTGATCCTGCTGCACAGTAGTGCACCACCTTTATCTTGTTTAGGTCTACCTTGTCTGGGTGCCTCCATAAGAAGGCTAGTACTAGATTGTAGTCTATTGGTAAGGGCTTGAATTTGTCTTTGAAGTACATGTTTAGAAAGTCCTGCACATTTGTAAATTTGATTAGCATTTAGGCAATGCAGCGGAGAAAAGCTAACTTTTAAGCTAAAATATAATGATAATTTTTGACGTTCTTTCACTATAACCTTAACTTTTGTCAAGGAATCAACTCAACCAAAAGCTTAGGTTGATAGTTAAGGCCTCAGAATATGTTATTTATTCTAACGCATCTCCTCACACAAGAAAACTTTAGGCTAACAGGTTGGATATATGCAACACATACATGCTCTCTTCATACACATCACACGAGCTCTGATATCATGCCTGAGAACCAACTCAACCAAAAGCTTAAGCTGATGGTTGAGGCACCATAATATGTTATATATTCTAACAACTTTTCCGCTAACATTTGGTAAATCAACCGATTAGAACATCTTATTGATACAAATAAACTGTTTTTAAACTAGCTAGGCAACTTGTAACAACGGGTTTAATATCAGCTGGTCAACCAAATATTATAATCAACCGGTCAAATCTACTTTACTCAGCTATCAACGATTTGACAAACAACTCTAAATCTCTAAATGACAAAAATAAAACAAAAATAAAAAAAAGAAGAGACTTGAAGGTACCTGTTCAGCAAAGGATGTGGGAGGAGTTTCTTTAAGAGTCTTGAGAAGATCATGATAAGTAGGAATACTAGGCTCATACACAAAGAATCCGGCATTAAAGTACAAAGAAGGCGGTGGGCCGAGCTCGGCAGTCGGCCACTGAACCTTCTCAGGGCACTGCTGACAGTATCCAATCTTGTACTGAGGTGTCTTACTCCATGAAGCCTCACAGAAACAGTCCATCACAGCATAGAAATACCCATTTGGTAGATCAAATAGATGATCTATGTTTTCATACACTTGTATATCTCCATCTAAGTATATCAGCTTCTCATACTCCACAAACTGTCATTTTTACACCACAAAATACCAAGTTAGTCCCTTATTTTTTTGGAATAATTTACCCTTGATCCATAAATTAAAATAGATAAATATTGATCCATAAATGAAAATAGATAAATATGATATGCACACTTTATAATACAACCCTTCATCATACACACCTGTCAGGGACAAAACTGACAAATTTTTAAAGACCCTATACAGTCAAATTATGTTAAACATGCTCAGATGCTCCCTGCGCCATGTATTCCAGGGATTATATATTTTTTATGATTCTTATACCTTTTTTATATTATTTTTTCTTTTCCTTTAATCTCATACAAAATAAATTTTAATTTTAATCTAATTCCCCATTTCTTGTAATATAGTTTTTATTATTTATCTTATTGATCAATTGACCATTAAAACGTATATTAAAATTATAATCAATACTATCTCGCCCTTAAGAGAATATTAAATTAGAGTCTAATTAAAACAATTAATTTAAACAAAATATCCACTTTCATAATATTTATTTTGTTATTACTCTCTTTGACGAATAAAATAAGATCTTAAAAATATTAGTTATTAAATATTTACCATAGTATTGTTCCAAAAACTATTCCTAATATGATAACCATTACACCAGGTGTTATAACACGAGTATAATCAAAGACACGTGCAAATTCAAGAGACTCAAACACAAAACGGTGAAAATTATAATATCATTTTTCGTCCTGAAATACTCTCTATATTTCATAATCGCTATATTTCAATTATGTGTACTTTTCATTATTTATTATTTAAACTTATTTTATATATTAAGACTAATGTGTAATAAAAATATAATCAAATAACATCTTAATTAAAACTTATAGTAGCATATTTTCATAATATTAATTTTTTATAATTTTAAAATTTTCTTATTGAAATGTGTAAAAAAAAGTAAAATATAACATCTATAATAAAATGGAGAAAATAGAAAAGAAAAGTACAGTACCTCCCAAATACGGAGTTTGGAGTAATTAATGACGTAATAAGCATGAGCAAACTGGGTATTATTTTCGGGCGGGTAAACGGGTTCAATCTCCCGAACAATACAGCCCTGAGATATTAATATCCTACGGTGCTCCTCAGGAACATCAGGTAGTACCGCCACAATCAAAGGGTAAGCAGACTTCACTTTTCTTAACCCTTTGATCAACCCCACTACTCCTTTCACATAATCTCCATTACCAGCTAAAAACGTTACGTAAGCTCTACTGGGTCGACTCACCGATTTCGTTGTGTAACTCAATGAGTCAACTACAGTATTATTCTTCACTATCTCTGGAGCCATTTCTTAGTTTTTTGTTGCTTTTTAGTGTTGTTTTTTTGTGAGTTTAATTTGTTTTGATTTGTTTTTGGTGATGAGAAAATGGGGAGGAATGGTATATATAGAAATGGAGATGGAAATGGAAATTGAATGGATGGGTGACACGTATGGGTTAGGAAAGATCGAACGGTGGAGGTAGACGTTGGTGAAGGTTCTGGAATGGGTCCCACTCTTCTGCATATTTTGGAGTTTGGAAGGAGCTAGAAGGGAGGAGGAGGTTTGTGAATGTGATGTATATATAAGTAATTAATGAGTCAAAAATAGTTTTCAAATTGATAATAAATTGATTTAAATTATGGTAAGCTTTATTTAATTTAATAATTGTATTCATGGGACTCCTAAATATCTCCATATTTTTGGTAGGGAAGTGTTCATAGGATTTTGGACAACAACGTAAACGAAATCAAATTAAAAATAGAAGTGCTAATTGATTGTTCATTGATTTTTGGTATTATTGGCTTGTATAATATTGTGATAGAAACTCGTGTAATGCAGGAATTTTTAAATATGTTAATATTTTGATAAAATTATATATTGTAAACAATACTCCACTTTTTCGTAAATTTTAAAATTGTAATTATGGTAGGATAAATGAGTAATTTTAATGATCAATTAATTGAATTTTATGTCATTTTAGTTTTAAATAACAATTGATGGAAAAATAGACTGTAATGTATTTCAAGTAATTTCTTAAATTACTGTACGCACTCTGAACCAATTTAGTTCTCCCATTTGCTTAGGCACATTTGTCGAGGTAACATTTTGATTCTTAATATCTCTAATTATGCTTAAATAAAAATTATGAAAAGTTGATAAGAATAATCCTTGCATTGAGACGAATCAAAGAAAATCTCACATGACTTTATTTTAACTTATGGATTAGGAATAGGAAAATTTTCCAGGAATAATCTCAACTATTACCCGTTGGCCAGAAATAATTCCAACTATTGATTATTTTTTAATAATCCTAACTATTGATGAAGTTTACTGAAAACAGTCCCATTTGTTTTTTAATCGGCTGTAGTAGGTTTAGTTAAGTACTTTTTTTTAAGTTTCCTTCATCAAATTAGGTAAACCCACCCTTTCATCCTCTCCATCTTATTCTTCATCCATCCTAAACCCAAAAACTTCATAATAATACATTGGGATTACAAGAGTGAACCACTCTCTACCTTATCTTAATCATCAACCAAGCAAGATTACATGAGTAAATGATTTAGAAGGTGGTAAAACGACATCCATTTGCAAGGTCGATTCAAAAGAATCGACCTAAATAAGTCTGTCCATGAAAAACTAAACAATCAACCTCAAAGTTTAAGTAATAAATGGTTATGACTAAATTTATTACTCCCTCCATTTTTTTTTATTTTTCCCGTTTAGAATATTCTTTTCTTTAGAGAGAAATTTGATTAAGATTTTTAAGACATTTATAGATGATAAAATATATCCATATGAGATATCCCTAGATTCGTTTTAATGTATACTTTTTTATCATATATTTTTTAAAATTTTTATAATGAGTATTTTGAGATATTTAGGCTCGAAAGTTGCTTCGAAAACTGTGCAAAAAGTAAATGGGAAGAACAAAAAATAACGGTGGGAGTAATTAATTTGACCAATTAAAAATTTATTTGATTTATTAAGGATACTGACAAATGCTTATTTTTTGAGAGAAAAGAAAGGCTAAGACTCAAATAGATCAAAATCAGAATGCATCTCCTAACCAGGTTGGGACAACATCTCAAACCTCATCGCTAAGGCTACAAGCGACCCATTTAGCTAGTCTATTGGCAGCACCATTACAAGAGCGCAAACAAAAAAGAAATGACAAAGAGGAAAAATTAGAACTAAAAACAAGACAATTGTCAATTACTGTTTTTGCACACTGACAAATGATTATTGGTAGGAGTTGTTGATTTGTTTGATTAAATAAAATTATGAAGATGTTTGGTTAAAATTAGTTGTTAGCTATTAATTTTTAATTAGAGAAAATAAGGATACAAGGTCAACAACAAATAAAAAACGACTTCTAGTAAACATATTTTATAGTTTGATCCATCTAAAAATCAAAAGCTAAATGCATACCAAAGGCATTGAAAAAGTCGTTACTCAAACACATTCAAGACCTAAATGCTAGTTTAAATAGATATAAAAGCCGGTAAATATCATGGGAGACGGTCTATTCTATAGACGGAATTCATGAAGCCCAGCCCAAAATATAACATAGTATATTTGGGGTTATAATAAATTATTTGGGGTTATAATAACTTATATTTGGGGTTATAGAATAGTATATTCGAGGTTATAATACCTTACATTTAGGATTATAACATAATATAATTGATATTATAATAAAAAAATCAGTTAAGGGAAATGGGCTGGCCCAATTTGTGGTCTATCCTATAGACCGTCTCTTGTGAGATTTTGTGTATAAAAGCCTGTTTGGCAAAAATTTGTACAAATTCTTGTGAGACCATTTTTAATGGGTTGGACCAATGTACACTTGTAAGTTATAACCGTAATGTAATTACTTATAAAGTTACAATCTTAAAGTGATCACCATAACCTTAATGTAATCACTTACAATTTTAAAGTGATCACTATAACCTTAATATAATCACTTACAACTTTAAACTTATAACACCCTGACCCATCAAACTGACGTAAGATGGTGAATACCTATGGAGATTGATCGTTTTTTAATAGGCTGGACCAATGTACACTTATAACCTTAAAGTGATCACTTACAATCTATTAATTTTTTTAAAAAAATTTAATCAGGGTATCACAAAAGTTGTCACTTATAACCTTAGACTGATTGTTTACAATCTTAAGGTAATCAATCATAACTTTAAAGTAATCACTAATTGGAAAATGGTCTGATTATATGTATTTGTCTCATTCTCGTCTTATGATGAGTCGGCCTCATACAATATTTGTTGTAAAATAAATTGATTGAAATTTTAGTTTAAGTGGTCGGAATTCTACGATTTGACCAAAACGCAATAGACATTGATACTTTATCGGTTGTAATTCGAAAAAAATAGGGTAAATTGTAAAAAAAAAAACAAAAATAACCTTTATTCGATCCACTGAAAATAAACCCACCTATTGAGTATTTTTAAATAAACAGAACCGTTCGGTATAATTGCTGAAAATTAACTCAACTACTCCCTCCGTTCTTTTTTGTTCTTCCCGTTTAGAATATTCCATTTTGGAGAGAGAAATTTGTTTAAGATTTTTAAGACATTTATAGATGATAAAATATATCCATATGAGATCTCTTTAGATTAGTCTTAATGTATACTTTTTTATCATATAATTTTTATAATCTTTTATAATGAATATTTAGAGATATTTAGGTCCAAAGTTGCTTTGAAAACTGTGCAAAAAGTAAATGGGGAGAACAAAAAAGAACGGAGGGAGTATTATTTAATTCTAACTATTTGATCACAAAGAAGCTTTGAAGATGATTATTTTAGGCCGTGACAATTTGTCACATAATCTCACCGTGACCCGCTCGTGGGGTCACGGGACACCCGTGGGCTCGGGCCCACAAACCCACGGGTCAAGAGCGTTGACTTGCACATACACTTGGTGAGGATTGTTTCCCAAAACCATATGGCAATAGGAGGATTAGCTCACCAAGTATATATGCAAGTCCACAACCCACTTTTTTTTTTATCGACGTGGGATCTTGTCTTACATGTGAAGTATTTCCAACACTCCCCCTTACATGTGAGCCACATCATACCAGGAACCACCTTCGGCTCTTGATACCATATTAGGCCATGAGAATTCGTCACATAACCTCACCGTGGCCCACCCGTGGGGTCACGGGACACCCGTGGGCTCGGGCCCACAAACCCACGGGTCAAGAGCGTTGACTTGCATATACACTCGGTGAGGTTCGTTGTTATCCAAAACCATATGGCAATAGGAGGATTAGCTCACCAAGTATATATGCAAGTCCACAACCCACTTTTTTTTATCGATGTGGTATCTTGTTCACATGTGAAGTATTTCCAACAGATTATAGGTAACAACAGCTACTCTTGTGAGAGACTGTCTTTCAAAGAGACGACCTCCGAAAGAAGCCTACATTTCTATTTTTTCTTTAAATTGTATTAATTGGGTTATTTAGTCCATATATCTAATGCGTCTCTTGAAGAGACCGTCTCTCACAACAATTCGTGATAAACAATAGTCAATTATTTTAAGCAATTATAACGAATAGGTAAATTTATTTTATATATAAACAATTAATATGTGAATTTATTTTCAGCAAATCAATTAAATATAATTTATTTTTTTACAATTTATCTGAAAAATATTTATGTTATATAATTCGTAAAAGACCTAAACTTTAAACGCTCTAATTCCACACTAGTAGTATCTTTGAAGGAATGAAGAAAGAGAAATAGGAAAGCAACATGAGGCATTTGTGGTAGAATGGGCAGGTATGTGGGAGTGTGGGACCCAATAAACTGTCGCAAATATTAGTTGGAAGTTGGAACACATTAGAAAATACAGGCCTCCCAAAAAGGACTGGGCCAAGTGGACCGTGCCTTATGTAACCACGTGTTTTTGAGCTTTTGAAAAAAGTTTTTCACAAATTCTCGTATGAAATAGTTTAACCATGAGACATGAAGTATTACATATTTGGCTTAATAGCCTAAAAATAGAATCTTTTAGCTTATGGACTTTTTGTTTTAAGGTCATCTCATCATGAGGTCTCATACAAGATGGGCTAAAAGTTTTTTGAACTTGTGAGATACCGTTCCTCAAAGAAACGACCTCAAAACAAGAAGTCTACATTCTTATTTTTTCATTAATTTGTATAAATTGGACTATTTAACCTATATATCTAATGCGTCTATCGGAGAAACCGTCTCTCACAACAATTTGTGTTTTTGTATAAGCTAGTCTCACCGAAGACACGCCTTATATTGTCATACATGAGTTAAATGTCCGATAATACAATATATTAATATATACACTTATTGGGACCATTTTACCGAAAAACAATCTCTTACAAAAATAGTACTTAATAAAGTAAGTTTGGTTTTAATTTTCTTTACAAAACCTCTTTATTTCAAATATAGGTGTTTTATTGAGGAATAGTACTCAAATCAAAATTGAGGCCCAAATTAATTTATATAGATATTCAGTGTACCCTCATACTTGTCGGCTGTTTGTGTCAACATATTTTGCATGACATGTCGGTTTGATCTTCGACCTAGCTACAACTATCTCGCCCTTTCTTTGCCCTTCTTCATTTTTTTTTAACACTACAAGTCTTTATTCCTCGTGATTTGGGTCGGTTTAAAATTGAATTTTTATTTATATTCTTTTATATTATTGTTAATCTATTTTTGGTGTCGGGTAGAGTTGAATACGATTATTAAATTGGATAAATATTAAATTATAAGATATTTTAAATATCTCTAGCTAATTAATTTCAACGAAAATTTGTGTAGACTTAGTATAAAATGAAAATATCGTGTATTAATCTTAGCATATTAGTGGACTAGTGAATTAATACGTTACAATTTTGGTCTTGATTACATTAACTTACCTTCGTTAGTAGTACTAATTAAATGGTGATATTTGATAATTGTTAAAATAATTGTGTACTAAAATTTTTATTTTAAGTTACAATTTTTTTATTACCACGCTTATATCACTTCTTTACGTGATACTAGTTAGAATTTTGTAAATAAGTTACAAAATAATTTTTAGGGTTGAAAAAACTTATGAGAGTATTACATCTATATGAGTGTGATTTGGTGATAAATTTCTAATTTATCGATATTTATAATAATGCTATAAATTTTTATTGTATGATCCTTAGGGAGCTATTATACGATCATATATCATCATCATTATCATATCCAGCGTATTTTGCTCATAGACAATTTTTATTCAGAGTCTGGGGAGGGAAGATAGATGGCATCTCATACTCATAAGGAGAGGGCAGTTAAAAGAGTCCCTCAGCTGAAGAAGGGTCTTCAAAGAGAGGAACCTGCAAAGAAACCGAAAACCTGCATCTTACATCTTGCACCCATGTTAGCCAAGCATAGAAATCAACTAGCCAACAGCAAAGTAAGTGACATACACAACAAAAGAATACGATCATATATCATAACCCTAAAATATATCCTCATTTTGTTTCTTTAGATCTCGTGGACAAAAATTAAACTCAGAAAAACTAATTGATTGAAAGATTTAAGACAAAATAGAAAATACAGATGTTAACCTATTTTGTTGGTTATGAAATATTCAAAGTAATATTAACTAATATACTAACTACCTTTATATGTTAAGAGTGTTTGGGTCAAAAGGTCGGTTAGTTTTTTATGTTATCAAAAAAAAAAAAAAAAAAAGCTAAGCAATATCATATTCTTCTATACCATTAGATTTATACTATTTTTCATTTTAGTCTGTTTTAATTATTTTGTCAAATTCTGTTTTTGGATGACGAATTTGTCCATTGTCATTTACTTCTTTCTCCCTAGTTACTTAGTCCTCTTACATAACTTATTAATTTTGTTGTGAAACTGTTTCATTTAACGTTTTAGATAACCTTTTGTTTAATGATTCTGTCTTAGATCAGTTTGTGTGTTTAGCAGCAGATAGTTTTTAGTTATGCAGTCTTGCATTGGTGTAACGTATCTCTATCTTTGTAGGGTACTCTTTATTGGGGTACTTGACTTTATGCCTTCCTCATTGCCCTCGTTTTAAATGGGATATGAATATGGTTTGATCGCTACTTTTTCTATGGATCCTGACTTTACGTTGGAATACCGTATCTAGATGAAAGACTAAAAATTATAACTAAAATTACTTTTAAATGACTTTATCACTTTTAATTTTTATATTCTCTCATATTTTCAAAGATCTACTACTTTAACTCGTTGCGTCTAATTTATAATTGTTTATGTCAAAATAAATAAGGTTATTTAGATAGAATATACCAGTATTTTTCGGCTACTATAAGTCAATTTCATGACATATATTTTGATAATACGAAAACTACCCTTTGAAGGCGAAAATTTGAAAAATACATCATCATAAAAAATTAAAAATTAAAGTGAGTTGTTAAAATTATATTGGATAATTTATTTTAATTGAAAAATAAATGACTTATGAGCAAGTATTTGGAAATTTCGTTGCAAAACCTTTACTTTGGACTATTTAACGTAGTACGTGTTAGCATATTTTAACGTTTACGGAGATAAGATAATATTAATTGTTATCACTTATCAATATTAATTTTATATATTTTAGCCCAGGGCCGGTACTAAATAAGGGCAAGACGTGCCTACGCCCAGAGTCCCCGAAAAATTTTAGTTTTTAACTAGTGTTACGTTTGAATTTTTCTATGCATATAATAGTTTAGGGGCACATAAATAATCTTTCGCCCTGAACCTCTAAAAACCTAGGGCTGCCCTGTTTTAGCCTTTTTTATTTTATTATACTTTTATTATTTTGGTATATTTACTAGTACGGGTCTTGTGGTGTATAAGCTTGTTAACAAATGTTAGAAGCCAACGTGAAAAGAGATCACGGGTTTGAATTTCAACTAACTCTCCTTTAGAGTGAAATTGCGCTAGGTATAAGAAAGAACTGTGTTGCAGCCATATTTCTAGTCAAAATCAAAAAAGTTCAAATCATCTTTGAAGAAAATCAGAGATGGAAGGTATATTAAACCTTTGATTATCTTTTTTTAGTTTGAATAAGATAAAAAGATCTTCCAAAAATTTAGTTGAAATAGTAAGAAATAAGTGCACGGTAACGTGTTGTCAAAGGCCAAGAATTTGCTAGGTCGGTTTAATTAATTTCATCACAAGAAAAGTAAGTATAATTTTCTAGTTCAAATCATTTTCATGACATAATCTTTTATTATTAGAATATTACCATTTGAAAGCGAACCATTATTAGAAAATTACATTATTTAACATAAGATGAAAAGCAAAAGAAAAACAGATTAAAATTAATAGAGAAACAAAATACGCACAAGAATAATGGCGGTTGGTTGAGTTTATTAATAAGAAAAGTAGCTTATTAAATTTATATGTTAGTTCTTCGCTCTAACTTTAATTTTCGATATGAGATTAAAATTAGATTATTTTCCAACAGGTTTGATGATAAGTTACATCCCCTCCAAGCTAAGGCTCCAAATAGATTACATTATTTTTAATAAAGACTTAACGATACATTAATAAAATACCATTTACAAGAACTCACTCACTAGATCTCAATAGATCACTCCTTGGAGTTTTCATTCATCATCATCATACCCAGTATATCCCCTACTTCTTTCGAAAGTAATGTTAGAAAGTATCTCTTCAAAAAAAATGTTAGAAAGTAATTATGCGTATTATATGAATTATGTTTTCTTAACACACGACATGTGCAACAATTTAGTCTCCGATTTATTTTTTATTAAATATTATACCTTTATTCCAAAAAAAACTAGTAGTATACCCGTGCAATGCACGAGATTTTTTCTAAACTTCATAATATATAAATATAATATATATATATATATAGATATATAATATATATAGAGATATATATAGAGATAGATAGATATATATATATATATATATATATATATATATATATATATATATAGATATATATATATATAATATATATTAATATATATATATGATGATATATATAATATATATATATATATAGATATATAGTATATACATATATATAATAATATATATATACATATATAGAGATATATATATATATATATATATTAATATATATATATAATATACAATATATATATATCCATATATATTTATATAGATATATATAGATATATATTATAGATATATTATATATATATTATATATATATATAGATATAATATATATATATATATATATTTATATATATATATATATATATAGATATATATATATATATAGATATATATATATATAGATATATATATTAATTTAAGTATTTCTGATAATTGTTTCTGCAGCATAATTATTAATTATTTAGATTAAAAAGTATTTCAATTCATAATTATATAAAAAAAAAATTACATACTCGATCCAAACAGATAATTCAATATTAGTCCCACATGAATTATATGTAAATATAATGAAAAATTAAAGCATTATATGTTTGAATGATGAAAATAAGTAATTAATATGAGAGAAATGTAAGAATGTATTATAATAATCTAATTAAAGCTAAAAATTAACATTTAAGACTCTACAGTAATGATAATTGTGCAAATTAGAAAACAACATTTAATTCAAAAATATAATTTTAAGTGACACATGACAAATAATTAGAAATCCTCAATTCTCATTCTACATCCACCACGTGTCAAAGTGATTTCTCAATTAGTATTAGTATATATACTATGATGATGATATGAACTGCATGTGAGGGGTGTTTCTCAAAATAATGGTCACTCATAAAATAAATAAATTAACAAGTTTACTAAGAGAGTCTATTAGCATGTTACAGACTCGCATAATTAGTCAATTTCTCTCTATTTGGTCATTTTAAGATTTTAAGTGATCATTATAAGTTATAAATGATCACATTGATACTTTAAAATCAACCACTTTAAAACTATAAGTAATCACTTTCGGATTATGATTGATCATTTATAACGATTACTTTAAAATTATAATTCATAATTGATCAATTTAAGGTTATAAGTGACTATTTTAAAACTATAAATGTTTATTGAATCAGCTTAATAGATTAAACTGACTCATTTGAGAATCACAAATTCTTGTATGAGATAGTCTTACCGTAAGGTATGCCTCATACTTGGCTTAAATAACCTAATAATAGAAACTTTTAACTTATAGTTCAAACTTTTGATTTAAAGATCGTCTTACTATGAAACAGTTTCATAGAAGACGAATTGGTTGAGAATTTATGTAATTAATTTGCTTACCATCTAACTTTTGGGAGAGCATTTCTATTAAACATGATTTCTCAAGGAATTTTGAAATGTGTACTCTAAAGTCTAAAAGTCCACAATAAGAGTACAAACCCATAAACGTAATATGATATTGGGCCAATGATGTGTGCTACTTATCAATGATGGGCTATTATTTGAGTTCAACGACATCATCCTTAGTGAGTACTCACTATAACTAATTAATTTTATTATTTTGAGTTAATATTTTTTTTAAATCGATATATTGATTTTACTATAAAAATAATTTCCATAAAAATATAACAAACGATAAAAAAATTCCAAATTTTTGACTTGTATTAAAACTGACACGACAAAATCTGAAATCGACTCGGGTTAGTATGAATGATACTTTCCTCAAACAATTTCAAATTTTTTTAAATTAATTTGAAGCTCAATTAGGTTATGTAATTTAAAGATTTTGTAACATCAATTTATTATACTTAGATAAAATTTATGTAAATTAACGAATAGTCATATACTTTCCTCAAACAATTGAAAATCTTTTTTATGTACGAATGATATAAGTTTATACTTTTGTAATTATGCAATCAATTAATAAATTTAAATATTTATTTATTACACATGACAATTTAACAGAATATATATTATTCTATTAAATTGTGATGTGTGATAATAAAATAGACACCTAAAGAGCTAGAAGGTTTAAACAATGAATGTATTTGATACATGTAATTAAATGTATCATAATATTGTATGCCGTTAGAAAAATGCATATAACACAATGTATTTGATTTTGAGTATGTACATAATCATTGCTCAAATTTTTATTCAAGATTCATGTATATATTAGTAAGTGAATGATATAAAATTAAAATGTAATTTTAATAAATCGTCGATCTAACGCAAACTATATGCATTATACGGACACCTATACAAGTTCACGAGAAAAAGAACTTTTTTGTAAAATTAAAATTACAGCATTATGCAATTTTTTGTGAGAGTTTTGTTGAATAAAAGGTTGCAATCTCAATAGTACAGAGCAAAACAAATTATTTCAATAATCACTATACTATATAAATTATGAACCATAGCTTCATTTGAGCTGAAGTATATATTGAAATTCCATTAATAAAAATCAATTACTAGAAGTCCATCTCCAAGATTTACACAATACATTTCAAACTAATATAGGAAAAAAAAGAGAGAGAAGACCAAGATCATGATTCATGATCATCATGTTGCTCATCATCTTACTCAGTGTATTCCGCCCATAAAACTATAAGCAGGGTCTATGAAGAAAAGGACGGCGGCAACTCATACCCATAAGGAAAGTGAGACCAATGAGTCCTAAAAATGCTGCTATGCCTCCTAAAAATGTACCTAACACTACCATGTGGGCGTTGCTCCTACACCAG
This sequence comes from Amaranthus palmeri, assembly GCA_019776075.1. Lineage (NCBI taxonomy): Eukaryota > Viridiplantae > Streptophyta > Magnoliopsida > Caryophyllales > Amaranthaceae > Amaranthus > Amaranthus palmeri. Next base: position 669,388 of record JAAKBH010000306.1, read on the forward strand.
TGTATTCCGCCCATAGAAAACTAAAATCATCAAATTAATAAAAAAATGACAAATTGTAAAGAATGTGTCAAACTTTACAAGCAATAATAAAAGCAATGAATAAAAATAAAAAAATAAAAAAAATAATTTAAATTTACTCATTATTTTGAGAATTTGTCAAAAGATCAACCATAAATTGCATGAGTCTAACCCTCATTTGCAAGGAAATAATGTAGGCAGCTGTATCTCTATATAATCCATCCAATCCTTGAGAATCATGATTTGGAATGAGCTTTTTTAGGGTTTTAACCCTTCTTTCAATGCCATTTTCATCCCTTTGTTGAATATTTGATCTTCTTCTTCTTCCCTTCATTAATATTTTTCTATTATTTCTCAAAAGTTTGTAGGGTTTTTTCATTGTTTGGTTTCCCTTATTTTGTAGGATCATGCCCTTAACATCAAGGATATAATTTAGTGGAGCTCCCATTTGTGGTTGCTTTGTTAAGGGCTTATTTTGTTTTGTAGGAAGTTATAATAATACTTGAAAAAAGGGTTTTACTTGATTTGATGATGGGTTGGTTTATTGTTGATAGTATGATAGAAGGATGAGAGAAATGCCTCCTTATATAGGTTGAATTTGCAAGGAAATTGGAGATGGGATAAGTGGATGAGTTGTTTGGCTATTAAGGATAAACAAAAAAAAATAAACATATAATATTATATTATCTTGGTTCTGAAATACTTGTATCTGATTGACATGTTCTACTGAAATATTTCATTATCAGTTGTAAGTACAATAAAATGGAGGAAATAATTAGTTACTCCGCTACTCTTATGAGAAATTGTCTCTCATTAAAACGACCTCAAAACAAGAAGCTCACAATCTTATTCTCTTTATTTTGTATTAATTAGGCTATTTAGCCAATATAGCTAATGCATCTCTCAGAAAGACCGTCTCTTACAACAATCTGTGTTACTCAAGTAGATGCGGTGCGTAGGGTGTGTAATTTTTTCTATAAGAGATTTGTATATATTGTCAATATTAATAAGGTCATTCAAAGGAGTGTTATGATAGGTTAGTTACTAATAATATTTGAATCAACGTAAAATTTCATCGCATCCGCTATTATCTTACTTTCAGTTATTGAAATTAATGTTTTAACGTGACTTTTTTAAAGAAATTAAAGCCGACGGCAACCACAAATAGGATAAATCAATCAAAATACGACATGTGTACGATTTTTGTAAATTTATTTATTTTTTTTTTATAAATTTAAATTTTAGATTTTGTTGAGGTGTTGCTTTTGGGCATGTTCTCATACTCTAAAGCACATGCTTCCACATGATTTAAGTTCATCACCACCACTAACCCTTAAGCCATGCACCATGCCTCTTCCAATCCTAATTAATCCTTCCTTAATGATCTCTTTCTTTTGGATTAGCAACCCCTTAATCTCATCAAAACACTCTGTATTATTCCTTTTCCACACCTCCAAATTCATTGCATTTTCTAAATTAGGAATTTATTGGGAAACATTTCATTTAAAAATAAATTTTAAAAAACATTATTATTATTTGTAGCAAATTTTCCAGCTCAACAAGTTATTGTCATATTATTAGGCAGCCTACTTTATTATTAATTAAATGACCTAAAAAAAATAATTAAACAAATGATTTGTCCCAATTCTCTGCATGTTTCCAAACAGGAAACCTCTTATAATTAATTAAAATTTACTCATTTGTTTCTTTCATTTACATTAATTTTTATTTTAATTTGTGGATGATATATGTTTACGCATTTCAATTTCCTACGTCTTTATATCTTAACCACTCATTTTTATCTTCTATTTTCTTTTTTTATCTCATTTTCTAACTTCATTTTAACTTAGTTTTACTCATTTAACGATTCAGGAGCGGTTCTTAGGACATCCGAGGTAGCCAAGGGCCTCCAAAATAAGGGGCCTCAAATATTAAATGATGCTATTCAGACCTAATTTTGAGCAATAATTTTTAAGTGATTTGTTATAAACCTTTTTTATATTTGAATTAATACAATGTTACAATATATTATATCTTGAATTTTCTTTTAGTGGAAAAATTTTTAACTTTTAAAATAATAAAGCGTTCCATTTTTAAAAACATCGCAAAAATAAATACGCCCTTCAAATAAGAGGCAATAAGACTATAAATAAACTAGAGTATACAAATTTTTTATTAAGATCGTCAGACTTTGAGACGAATTCAAATAAGTAAATATGGTGTTAATTATGGTATGTTAAGAACTCTAAATATGATTACGTCATATTCTTTTAATAGTTTTTTTGTATGGATAAGAGGGATTTGGTGATTGATGATATTCTGACAAAAGCAATATTCATGAATCTAATGGACTAACTTGGGTACAATATTTTTCTTCCTAAATCCATGCCAATTATTTATGTCTTTGCTCTGTCTGGTTCAAAGCATATATTCCATGTACACATATACACCAAAATATAAATAAAGTTGTTTGAAAATTCGTTTTTACATTAATCAATTCAAGTACAAAAGTACTGAAATCATTTTTTTATATGGAATTTTAGTAATTATTTTTTTTATGAAATACATACTATTGATTTTTGTAATTTGAAAGTATATCGGTTAGGTTTAGGGGTATTTAACAATTAGATGTGGCTTTTTAACTGACTTGTTTGACGAACTGAAAATGTTAGTTGTTTTTGTAGCTTTTAAGATAGCTGAAAAAGTCGGCTGTTTATGGAGATGTTTGGTAATTTTAGGTTTTGCCCGTTAGTTGTTTATTAGAGAAAAAGTGGATCAATAAATCAAAAGACTACTGAAAAATAAAATTAGCTTGCTAGCTGGAGTAGTTTTTTTATTTTGTTTTAAAAGTCATCTTTTGAGTTGATTAAAAAAACTATTTACCAAACACATTTTTTGGCTGTTTGACCAAGTAACAAGTCAAAAGCAAAAAATCAACCAAAAAACTAAGCCAAAAACCATAAATCAAACAACCTCTACTCTAGCTTTTAAGTGGAGGTCTAATATACTTCATAGATCAATTCATACTTAATAACTAGTTGCCCTTGTGAGGACGACATGTCTTAAAAGAAATCAACGCCTTTAAAAAACCTTCAAAACATGTCATGTAATTCTCATTACTCATAACCTTCTAATTGTTAGGAACCAATTTAACCAAAAGCTTAAGCTGATGGTTGAGGCCCCAAGATATGTTATATACTCTAATACGCCCCTTACACGAGAGCCTTTTGAGCTAGAAGTGTGGATGCAACACAGGCCTCCTCATACCTGGTGCTAAATATTCCACTTTAAATAAGAGGTGGTTAAGATTCGAACTCGTGACCTCATGTCACGTTGGCTTCTGATATCATGTTAGGGAACCAACTAAACCAAAAGCTAAACTGATGGTTGAGGCCCCAAGATATGTTATATACTCCAACACTACCGTCTCCAATTTTAGAGAATTTTTAATTCTTATAAAAATCATCCTTTGATTTAGGAGAATTTTTCATAATTGGGCATATTTCAAAGGGCATGCCAATTGCCTTCCCAAACGATTTTCCAGGAGTTGGCCCAAAGGGAAACGAACGTAGAATGATCCTTCATGAAATTTCATGGAAAAATCATCCTTTGATTAATTAAAACTTTTAAAGAGTAATCAAATTAATCATATGAATAATGTTGGAAAGCCATATTCTTCATGTGATGATTCTTAGCACAAGAAGTTGTCACCCATGTTCTTTTTCATCTTTTTCTTGCAATTTGAAACATGCATGGAAAATGACTTCAATCAATATTAATTATGAAAAATTACGGCGAATAATATAACTTTTTATAACTTTCCTACAATAATACCACTATTTATTAACTATAATTAATACCAACTGATTAATATCAACTTAAGGAATATTTTTCTAGAATAATATCAACTTTAATTTATTAATAATTTACCAATTTTTTTTGTCTTATATATAATCATATACTCATATGGTAATGAATAATGTTTGACGAAATTAATTATGTTGATTATACTTTAACATTTACATAACTTTATGAGTTATTAATTACTAGTTAGTTATTATTAGCTGTTTGCTATATATGTTCTTGTCAACATTTAAATGTTGAAAAGTGTTTGTTTAAGTTATTAACTTATTTAAAAGATACTCCCTCCGTTTTCATTTGTTCTTCCCATTTGGAATCTGGGAAGAAACCAATATAAACTATAATTACAAAATAGATATTATGAGAGTTGAGTAAAATAATATAAAAAATAAAGGTTCTATTGATTAAAGTGTAAGTGTAATAATATCATTAAATTTAATTGGGCGTATGTAAAGTAAATGCATTGGGAATTAACATTTAAATTAATTTTTATAGATTAGAGTGTAAGTGTAATAATTTCCTTGAATTCTATTGGTTACTAAAATAGAAAGATTCTAAATGAGAAGAACTTTTAAAAATTTCCAAATGGAGAAAGTGAGAAGAACATATGAAAACAGAGGGAGTAAGATTTTAAGACTAATACAAAACATTACTCATCAAAAATATTATTATTTTAGAAAAATCCTTGAGCATGACATGTTTTTAAAGGAACGGAGGAGATCGGGTAGGAGACTTGTCACATGATTGGCTTATTAACTTGGATTATAGGTTCAGCTATTCTTGTAAGAGACTGTCACTCAATGAGACAAACTTAAAATAATAAGTTGTTATCATCATCATCATATCCAGTGTATTTCGCTCATAGACAAACTATGGTCAAAGTCTGGAAGGGAAGATAGATGACAACCCATACCCAATTACCCATATAGGAGAGTGCGGTCCGAGCTTAAAATAACAAGCCGATATTCTTATTTTCTTTTTAATATGTATTAATTGAGATATTTAGCCTATATATCTAATGTGTCTCTCGGAGAGACCATTTCTCACAACAATTTGTCTTATAGGTTTCTCATGTGCTTATTGATCGAGGTGGGTTACATGATGCTAAATGAATTTTGTTAATTATAAATTTATACTTTTTTTTTTTGCCAATATAAATTTTAACTTAATCAGATGTCATTGAATATATGCCACTAAAGATTGAATTTGTTGTAAAGAGCATGCTAAGTTTGATTTGTGTTAAATTAAATCTCCCCTTTTTTTATACATGTTGTATCATCCTTTTCCAATTAATTAGGATTATAATCTTATCCAAACTATAAACTAGAGCAACTTGCATAATTAATTAGGATTATAATTATTTTCTCAAAAAAAATTAGGATTATATTTAGTTTAGAGTATAATACATCAAATTGCTAATGCTTTCCAACAAAAATATGGTGTCATCAATTATCTTAGGTTTTTATTCAAAACTTACAATGCAAGTAGCAAATAAAATGAAATTATGATCTTTCCAGCTTCCACCAATTAATGTGCAAATTACAACATAATTTCATTTGGTTAATTACAATTGTTATTTTTTTATAGTTTTCAACATAATTTAAGTCTTACTATAATGAATATGTTTTATAATAACTAATAAAACAAATAATATATTACATCGACACGAATTAAAAAAACAATAAATAAAAATATTGATATCACTTTGGGTTAGTAGTAATATTTTGGGTTGGATTTAGTACTTAATTGAGCTATCTTTGGGGCTTATAAGCATCACTTGGACTCTTTGGGCTTATTAGTTCAAAGAGTCCTTTTAGAAGTATTTAGCATCAATCGGGCTTTTTCGGGCTTATTATAGCCTAAAGAGGTCATCTTTATTTTTGTGAGAGACGGTTTTTTTGAGAGACGATCTCTAATTGGGTTAGCTTAAAAAGGAAAATATAGAATAAGTTTTTCGGTAGGCATCAAGAATATTGCACTTCACTTTTTTTTTGCACAAAATCTCACAAGAGACGGTCTATAGGATAGACCACAAAATTGGGCCAGTCCATTTCCCTTAACTGATTTTTTTTATTATAATATCAATTATATTATGTTATAATCCTAAATGTAAGGTATTATAACCTCGAATATACTATTCTATAACCCAAATATAAGTTATTATAACCCCAAATAATTTATTATAACCCCAAATATACTATGTTATGTTTTGGGTTGGGCTTCATGGATTCCGTCTATAGAATAGACCGTCTTCCATGAGACTTACTATTTTTTTTTTGAAGAACACCTGTAGTAATTATATTAGATCAAGCTCCACCAAAGCCAAGAGGCTAGGAGTAAAAGAGTCCATACAAATTCTTTCTTGGGCCGAACCCGTGTCCCCATCGTTCAATCATGTGGACAACGGTATTCTCCATCCTACGAACAAAACTACAAGTAAAATTATTAAAATCTAAACACATATTAAAAGCATGATCATATAGTGCATAAATAGGAGCAAGCCCTCGATCTTTCTTAGAGAATGCAGTCATAACAACTAATTACGTACTTACTCGGTAAACATTTAGTATATTACAAGTAGGCATTAATATTATGGATATTATAAATAGACATTATAGATATGGCAAGTACACTAGTAGGCTAAGTTTGTCGGTAGACATTAAGAATATTGTAAGTAGGCATTTTGAGTACTTTTTCGGTGGGCATTAGGTATATTGTAAGCAGGCTTAAGACTAATGTAAGTAGGTATTATAAATACAGTAAGTGGACATTAAGATTTAATAGGCTGAGCCTGAGAGACGTCTCTCAAAGAGTCGGTCTCTCAGGGGACCGGCTAGTCCTCTAATCAATATTATTTGAGAGACCATTTTTAATTGGTCTGCCCATTCTATATTTTTTAAAAATATTCAAAGCGGGCATTAAAAATGGATGTAAGTTGACATTTAAAATATTAAAAGTAGGCATTAAGGATAATCTACAGACATTAACAATACGATAAGTAAGCATTAATCTTTAATTGACTGAACTTAAAATATGTCTTTCAAAAATACAGTCTCTCAAAAGATTAGAATCCTCATATATTGTTATAGGCCTAATGTCAGAAATTTGGTCACCCTATATGCGTGGGCCTAATGTCTTGAAGTTATAGGCCTCATTTCATTGGTCAATGTCAAATTACTCAAGTATGTAACCAACATTCAATATGGATCCGCGATTTTGTTATTGTGAAGCCATAGGAGTAATTGGCTAATTTTACTTGATAAAGAAGGAAAAACTAAAAAGAAAGGAAATATTTTAAATCAAAAAAATATTACTTGATTTATTAAAATGGATTCACTTGTGACACATCATTCAGTAAATTACCTCAAAACAAAAGGTTTATATTCTTATTATTTGTATTTGTTGAGCTATGTTACCCATAGATAAAGCGTGTCTCAAAATAAAAGCATCTTATACAACAATCTGTATCATTAAAGTTAAGGGATATTCTATCTCATAGGATTGGATTTAGTTCAATCTCGAACCATTGATAATCGGGTTTGGTTTCATCTCTTACGGTTGATATTCAAGTCTGATCAGCAATAAATCGCATCCAATTTACTTTTCTCCAAGTAAGTTATTAACCAACAGTTCAAATTCAATTTGGGCTAATTTCAATCATTGTTCAATTCTAACAGCTGCATTTTAGGAAAATTTGAAAAGGATAAAATTATTAAACAAAAAAAATAATGAAATAAGACTTAAATCAAAGTTATCCCAAAACTAAGCGTCTACTAGGTCTGGGCACAGGTTTGGAACTGTATGCACTTACTAAGTGCGAACAGGTGGGGAATTTTCAAAAAAAAAGCCAGGGTCGTTCGCAGTTACTAACTGCGAACAGGTCAAAATGAGTCAACAGACTGTTCGCACTTAGTAACTGCGAACATCTTGTTGACTGATTTTGACCTGTTCGCAGTTACTAAGTGCGAACAGCCCTGTTGCCTGATTTCTAAAGAAAGTTTCTGTTTTAAAAACCCCGCATACGTGTTCGCAGTTACTAAGTGCAAACAGGTCAAAACAGTCAAAGCAAGCTGTTCGCACTTAGTAACTGCGAACAGCTCCAATCCACAGGTCTGGGCATTTGACGCTTATTTTTTGGAAAAGTTTGATTTCAATCTTATTCCATTACTTTTTTTGTTTTTAAATCTTATTTGTTTCAAATTTTCGCATTTTAGTTGGTTGATTCAAGTAGGTTCGATTCGAATACGAACAATTATAGAACTTTTCGGTTCATTTTCAAACCCAATTGATTTTCATGTTAACAATTTTAGCTTATATAGACTTTCATTTAGTTAACTAAGTTCGGTTCAAGAATATCAATCAGATCAAGTCAAGTCGAGTCGAGCCCAAATTTGATACCCCTACTCTACCCATAAAAAACCAGAAGGTCTCCTGAGAGACCGTCCGTCTATGGCATAGACGGCACTCTCAGCAGCTCAGCCCAATGGAAATTTCAGTTACTTTTTTGAAAAGTGTAAAAATGAGTTGGACCATTACACCCGTCTATGCTATAGACCGTCTATAGCAAGAATTAGTGATAAAAAACAGTACATCAAAAAACAGAGACAATAGAAATATGTAATTGATTTAGTTGCGTATCAAAGTATGACATGTGAGACAAACAAAGCACAGCATGGGCCATACGAGATGATGGCATTCCAGCTAATCACCCCAAAAAAGTCCAACAATTCACCCACAAAAGTATAGCACCTTAGCTCACCAGCAATCCTGTCATCATCTTCCTAAATCACCCTTTTTTCTTTTCTAATTTCATTTTTTCATTTCAGGGCTAATTCTTGTATAATCTATCTGCCTAAACAAACTTTTAGGCTGTAAATTCAGCTTCACTTTTGTATACCAACCAGCTTTAATCCATCCTAATTCCATGAAAAGAAACTTCTCTTACTGGTATTATTCTACTCAAACATCAGCAAGTTTATAGTAAACTGATCATGGCCATGGAATCATCAAACAAGTTGGTAAACAGGAAAACAACTGTTCATGAACTTCTTGGAGGTGGATTTGGTACACTCTACTTTTCCCTCTTCTTTTATTCATTTTTTAATAACGTTTCATTACCATAATACCATTAACTGGCATTGGCTCTCATCTACGATGGGGTTTGGGATGGTCAAGTGTACGGAACCTTACTCTTGTTAATATAAAATATAAAACTAAGAAAAATAATATCATGTACAACTTCACGTAAATAACGCAGGGCATATGATTTGATGAAGTATTTCTTTTTTAGATCTAAGAAAATTTTAAGTGTTGGAAAGTAGTAGTAATAAGCTAATAATGGGTTTTTTTTTTTTTTTTTTTTTGTTTGTTGGACAAGCAGTGGCTGATGTGGTGCTATGGAGGCAAAGAAATATAACAATTGGAATGTTAATGATGGTACTAATTGTTTGGTTGGTATTTGAGGAATCTGGGTATACTCTGTTATCTCTTATATCTAGTGTTCTGCTGCTGTTGATCACCATTTTATTTGTTTGGTCCAAAGCTGCTTCACTTCTTAACAGGTAAACCCTTTCTTTCACTATGTACTAATAGCTTTGTATTCATCTGTCTCCGAATAGTCTGAATTCGAATAACTAATCTTAAATCGACCTGTAACTAACCAATCCGACAGAAGCGTGACTCGTCACGTAACATACCCAAAAACTAACCGATTCGATTTCCAACCGAATCAAATGACCCCGTCCAAAACCAACCCGAATGTACCCAAGGAAAATAGTTTTTTCAAGTGAACTAACTTGAGACCTTCCTAACAATACTACAAAAAATTTATTTACCCAAAATTTTGGTTAGGAGTATTTCTTTTTGATTATCAACTTACATAACACATTGATAACCCTATACATAAGTTGATATTCAACAGACCTGCTCCACCTTTACCAGAGATAAATCTAACACAAGAACAAGTAGCGGAGATGGGTGAGCTAGTTCGTAAAAACATAAACACATTGGTCTTAGTTTGCCGGGATGTTGCTTTGGGGAAAGATTCGAGGCTATATCTTAGAGTTGCTGCCTGGCTTTTGCTGATTTCTGTTGTCGGAGGCTTGACCGATATTGTCTCGCTATGCTATATTTGTAAGCTCCCATGCCATCATATTGCTGAAGTTTATCAATAAAAGTTTGGTTGTTTTATGTTTCCGTCTTCTGTATTAACCATATCTAATTACTATGCAGCCTTCGTTCTGGTTCTTACAGTTCCCGCGCTCTATGAGAGGTACAATGAGATCATTGATAAACACGTAACGAATGTGTACAGATGCTTGCAACACATCCGTGTTAAGTTAGACTACTACATAGCTATGTTAAGGAAGCTGGATCTTGAAAAAATGCAATGAGAATGAGTTTTAATCGATTTCATCTGCGTACAGGCGATTGTAAAAAGATTGTGATAAGCAAGTTCATCAATTTTGGCTTACATTTTTTCTTCTTCATAGCTTTTTGTCTCTTTTCGGCTAAATTGCTTTGTTTGGGTTTGTTCGACAATCTACAGCTTGATTTAATTGACTAAAGCTCGTTTTATTTGAGAAATAAGCGTTTTTCCATGAAAAATCATGTCGCAAGTATCAAACTAACGGAACCAACATGCTAACATACAACTCCGTAACCATCCTACAAAGCAGGTATCTTGAAATCTGTTATAGATTACAGAAACGAACTAAAATTTTTCATAACAAGAACTTAAGTTAGACCGACTAACCTTGATCCTCAAACTCGAGCCCTGGCAAGGTGTCCTTATACAGAACTGCACCGAAAGTTCTGGTCGATGTCGATCAGATGCATCTGGATTTCAGAGGCTGATGTTGTACAAGGACTTGCAATACCATGACCAAGGAAAATCAAATGAAATGAAATGAAATGAAATAAGTTGCCCCTTCCGTCCTATTAAGTTTATATCGGTTCCCCATGTAAAGCATTTTGGGAGATTTGTAGCAAACTCGATTGGACAAAGGGAATAAAAGATATCAAAATGAAGGTTTCCAGTCGAGCATTTGTCCGGCAAACATAGGGACAATTTCTCCAGAAGGGAAATGTATACGCTCTGGGACTTTCCATGGCTGTTTTGTCAACTTGATCTTTGACGTATTCCGTGGAAGGCCATAGAAATCAGGTCCATTGAAGCTTGTAAATGCCTCTAACTTTTCAAGTGCACCAGCCTGAATGTAAAAATAATGCAACAAATTTAACTTCCAGAAATAGCAAGACAAAAAACACACAAGCAGACAGCACTCAACTTGTACTTTACTTATTCTCATATTAGAATTAAAATCTACAAGGGTAAGGTTGTGTGTATCTAGCCCTTCGAAATCCCGCCAAGGTGAGATCCATTAATGACATTGGGATAATGGAAACCAAAAGGACAGGCATAGAAAAAAACATAAATCATTCACCAAAGTCCATAAGATTATTTGCTAACTAGTGCATATACACAGCACCCATCATCTAATTCATCAAAGTAAGACAAGGTTAGTGAAAATAATTTTGGCAAAATGTACTATTATAGTTTGTAGTAGTAGCTTGGTTACAGTCTATAACTAGGTTACTTATTAGTGCAAAAACAAGATAGCATCAGATCAAATGGCCATGTAGTAAAGGTGTTAAAAAAACCGATATTTTATGTTGTAAAGATGTAAAAAAAAAAAACTGTGATTTGGGTCATTTCAAGGAATATCTCATACTCTCGGTCGATATTTGACGTTATGGCAACCGCATCACCGTGTCGTTACCGCGATTGCAACCGTTACCCACATTTTTGCACTATGCTTGTGGTATATATAAGGAAGAATTGCCAGACACAAATAGTGATTAGAGTACTAGAAATATAGAGTAGTTGATCGATCAATCAACAAACTTGAAACGAAATGTAGTTGTGCTAATGCATTTACTTCAAATTACAAAAGCATGTCCAGAAGTTGTAAACCCTAGGGTGCGGAAACTAATTCTTCATTTCAAAGACAAGTTAAGAATAGTGAAATTTTTGAGTGAGATGGACTTTTCTTTTTATCTTAATTACTTCATTGGTGGAAACATCCAACTAAAGCTCATCAAATATAGTAAAATCAAGCAGTCCGCTGGTTATCAGAATGAAATGTTTTGACATACCTCTTCAAATATTTTGGCATATAGTGATAAAGCAACTGGGGCATTAAAGATTCCAGCACATCCACAAGAACTTTCTTTTCTTTGCCGTTCATGAGGTGCACTGTCAGTACCAAGAAAATATTGCTTACTCCCACTAGTTACTGCTGAAAGAATTGTCTGTCCTGTAAACACAATCGAAACATATGATCAAAGCATGCAGAGGCTACATAATAGAACAGAAAGTCATGTCAAGCACCACTTGAGAAAGTTTCGGTGTCTTCTAAGTTAGTTGAAGCAAAGTACATTATTGACCCAAATGACTCACATACATAGGATGTACAGATTTTAACTGCACATCTAAAAGAGCACATACTATGAATTTCTCTTTTGAGAACCGGTAGACAATAGTAATGTGGTTGAAGCCCTCCTTGGAAAAGAGAGTTTCTATTCAAAACGAGGTGTTGCGGTGTCACAGTGGCAGCTACAGTTCCTGATAGACATAAAGGAGTAAGCAGTCAAATAAAGAAATGAGAAAAGATTAGGTTGAAGACTGAAAAGTTTTGTGAGACATCTTTTAAAACAGAACACTTGTTTACCTTCATTGCATGTTTCAATAAACTTGACGGCATCTGCCGTAGTGATATGCTCCATCACAACTTTTAGTCGTGGTAATTTCTGAATTAAAGGTCTTAAAACTGTCTCAATAAAAACTTTTTCACGATCAAATATATCTACATCAGAATCTGTAACCTCCCCATGAACCTATTATCACAACACAAAATTTCATAATCAATGATAATGGTTCCCCATTTTTCACCCTTACTCAGAGACTCAGTCACTCAGACTCATACATCAGGATCTTCCAAAGACAGCAATACTATTTTCGTGTTAACATATGCGTGATTGATCAATGATTCACGTCAAATCTGTTTTTTTCCACTGTCTAACTAGATTTGAGTTCTATGAGGCTTGTCGATGCATTTCAGATATTATTAGTGTCTATGCTGAATTATAACACATGCCAATAGCAGTATAAATATCAGTGAACATGTAAAAATTTCAATATCAGTAATTTTAATGCAACTCAAAAAGATCAAAAGTAAAACGGGCCAGGCCAATGGCCGGGGCAAATAGCCCAACTCATTTGAGCCCATTTCCTTTTTGTGAACCCCAACTCGGCCCTTATCCAGCCCACTACACAGATCTAGTTGTGAGCCTGTGATGGTGGTCATGTCATGTAGGTAGGGAAGAGAATAAATTAGCTAGCCACAAAAAGAAATCACAAGTACGGCAAGTAGCAGGTAATCCAGTTGTCCCTAATATCAAGATAAATTTTAATTTATCAAAAGGTTGGAATTTCTTAAGTAATGAGGAGCGAAGTTTAAATTAATTTCATTATCTCTTCAAGAAATCATTAGCTTACTATTAACATTGTATTTCTTCATTGCTCAATACCCATTGGTGATTTCAATGTTCACCCCCAAAAGATGTGGTTCATTCATTATTAGCTCACAATACACTACAACTCTTTATAGGTCTTATACCTATTTTAATATTGTAACTCTTTTTCTTACCAATTGATTAAGGAAAAATCAGGAGCATGCAAAAGAACTTCCACAACAGATTTTTCCATAGTGTTCGAAAATTTGTCTCTCTATGTTGGTTCAAAATGTAAACTAGTAAATCTCCCTAAACCCTTTCATCAATGAGATCCATGTAAGGTTTCCATGGTAATTGTCACCTTCAAACCTTGAACATGAAAATATCGTGGGAAAGTTTGTGCCATACATTTATTCACATCCATTCCAGCCTCACTCCTAAAAAAGAGAGAAAAGAAGACAGAAAAAAAGTAAATTAAGATAATAACCAGTGGCACCAGGTTTTCTTAAAGAGGGTGGTTACTATTTTGGGCACATCCAAGCATTCACTTCAAATAGGAAGACTACCATGTTTCTAAATAATGGCCACATCCTCACAACCCAGACAATGATAATCAAACATGTGAGAACATGAGGGTAACCCAATACATGGAATTAAACATGCGTGGATATGAAATCAAACATATGATATTGAAAAAGATGAAATCAAACATATGATATTGAAAAAGAAAAAATGAGCAAAACAGGAGGACAGAGTAAATTTAAAAGAACGTAATGAAATAGAAAAAAAAAAAAAAAAAAAAAAAAAAAAAAAAAAAAAAAAAAAAAAAACCTCAAAATTTGATGACAAAAATAGACACCATGGAAATATGCATATATTCATAAAAACAATTCCTTACCAAAAGAGGCATACTTTGTTCAGCCATCTCTTGGAGCGCTGGCAAGCACTTTCCAAAAAGATCAGTCACACCATCCTGTGAATTAGTGGTTGCCCCAGCAGGGTACAATTTGACAGCATAAACCACCCCACTTTCCTCTGTCAAAAGAAACAGTTATAATCAATCAAAAAGAAGAACAGAGAGAGAAAGCATTCAATAATCGAATATTTCCATACCCAACTCTGGATAAGCATAATAACAGTACGTCGGTAACTACCAAATAACAATGACTAAATATAAGCAAGCAACCTTAGATAGTCCCTAAAACACTAGAGTAAACCCTAGACCAAAGCCCAAATGTGCCTAACAAGTCTGAGCCAAAACAAAAACCGCAAAGTTGGGCCTACACCTGGGTTCTCGAACGAGCACTCCTTGTGCTCAAATGAGCACTCACTTTAGTAACCTTCTGTGACCTGATGTGCCTTGCCTCGTTCAAGGCACCCCTAGTCCAGCTCGTCGACTTGTTTAAACACTACGAGAAATCTGAGCAAGAACTGTTTAAATAAAGGCATACCACACAAGGGTATAAAAATAACCAGAGGGAGATTAATTTTTCATATGTGGGACTATTGTGGGTTAATGAAGGGAAGGAACTAAATTTCATGCCATCCCCCTGTCCCCATTAAACAATAGAAAATACATAAACAAGAATATACTGATAGAAGATCTCTTCAAACATTCGCATATCAGAAATCACAAATAACTCTAGGAGTTAGAAAATGGGTATACAACACATATTCCCTAGTTTCAATTAAAAGTTTGGCACTTACTAGCAAGCTTGATCTCATTAGGGCTAGTTGTATCCGTCAAATAGAGTGTCATGAGAGGATTGAAGTCACTATCAGCAGGCAATACTTTCATGATAGACTCTCTGTAAGCAATAGCAGCAGCTGTAGTAGAAACAGGAGGTCTTAGATTTGGCATAACAATCGCCCTTCCAAAATCTCTTGCGCTGAATTACAGAAAAAAACAGCATGCTTTATGATAACCCAAAATATTTCAACTCAAGAAATTAAAAAACTCATGACTTACCTGTAAGGAGCAACAGCAGCAAGAAGGTCTCCATCACGGAGATGAAGATGCCAATCATCAGGGCGCGTCAAAGTCAGTTCCATCTTGACCGCTTTGATATTTAGCTTGTTAGACCTTCTGATGCTAGAAAAAGGCAAATTTGATGCCTAAATAATTGAAGTTATAAGAGTATGATTTGTCTGAATTGGTAACAAGACAAATTTGAAAGACAAAATCTAAAGTGAAAAGATAGCATGGATGCCAAAATAACAATTCAGGATTCTTCATAAGAAGCTTACAAGGATTAGATTGAAGTTAGGCACGCTCAACTTTCAGGTGAAGCTTTTACTTGATCTAAGCCAAAAACGAAGATGTCTATAAAATTTCCATTTTCATGTTAGTGCTACTAAACACTAGCCATATCTTTGCCAAACTTCAGTTTTCTTCGACGTTTTCTACTGTTCTACATGTATCGTTGATAATGATATGTTGTTTTTTATTACTAGGAATAGATAGCTTGCCACTGACATGCTCAGCCTTACTTGTGTGCCTTCTCATGTTTAATAGTTCCAATGTTTTCTCAACTTTGATATAGATTAGAGAAATAAGGAGGAGATAGATTAGAAAGAGGCCTTTGTGATGAGAGAAATACTAAGAACGTAGATAATAAGGAAGCGAATCCACAAAAAGGAAAGTGTTGGGAGGCCTGTAGTAAAAATAATAAAGGGGGTGTTTTGTCTATGATAAATTATGAAAATTAACTTTTTTCCCTCATCTGTAATTTGATCAATCAAGGTTCAAGAGTCTTATGCTTGCATCCATGATCCATCAGACCTCGACATCAATTAATCTTATGAGTTCTTGCATGCTCTTAGTTATCCCTTACATACCTCATTTTCTCTCTTCCTCGATAATTGACTTCAGCGTTTCAGACCTCATTTGATCCTAAACCCATTTCCTTTTCTGTTTTTGAGAATCAAATCCTTCACTTGCTCTATAATTCCATTGACATTTTTTTGTTTTGCTTAAATTTTAGCACTCGTATGTGCAAATTGTATTTTAATGATGGACAAAAGGGTTGTGATTTCTAGGAAAGGTAGAATAACCTCAACTTATCAGTAAATATTGGAATTGACACTATTTTCTTTAAATAAGTTTCAACATTAGGGTGTGAGGTCGCAATAAAAGAGAACATGCACCTTCCATCAATTCCATTAAGAATTAAGACAAACACCAACCAGAATAACAAATGAAACTAGTATATAATAACTCATTATCTTGCATCAAAATACAATAAACTTGACAAATTATCAGACTTCCCTCTTTGACTGTTCACTGTTCTACCAAAATTCTCCCCATCAAAAAAGTACTTATATATTATATAAGTACTTTTTGATGGGGAGAACTTTGGTAGAACAGTGAACAGTCAAAGAGGGAAGTCTTAGAACTTTGGTAGAACTTCGGTATATAATATATTATGCTAGCTATAAAATACTAAGACTATAGAAACTTTAAAATTGGCAAAGAAGCAACTATTTCCCAATGAACCACAAAGGTTAAGAATCATCTTTCGGGGTAATCGGGTCTTATTTCAGTTGAAGCAAGTACCTCCTCAGGTAAGGTCTTAGGTTTGATTCCCATTTAAAACTCCCTTCCCTCATCCTACCCTAAGGTCGCAATAGAAACATATCAGGGTCTGGGGATAATACTAATTTCCCTATTTTAATTTAATGCTCATTCATTAGGTTAACCATTCACCACGCCCTTAAGTTATGTACAGATTACTTGATAAGCATCCTGATAACCAAAAACAAAAACAACACCAAGCCTTAATCCCAAACGATTGAGGACGGATATAGGAACCATACTAAGTCCAACAAACATCTACACAATACACTAAACAATAAATAGAATTAGCTAATAATGCTTACATTATATAGAAAGTTTGAAGTGTTTATCATCTGAAATGCGAACAAAGAACGCTTCAATCAATCAATAATCTGTTTACACCATGAAAAGTGCACGAGTCAAAAACAAATTTACGCTAAAATCTTCATCAACTCCGTAAATTGCCGAAGATTAAACAATAAACTAAACTACTTTTTTCCCAATTTTCAAAAACAAACAGCAAACCCTAAGAAATAAATTGAAATAGTGTCCATTTATAACGACCTTTTGCTGACATGAAATCGAACAAAACAGCAAAGAGTAAAGATTTTAAAAGGGAAGAAATGGGAAAAGTAAACTAACCTCTGAATTGCTGAATCTACAATTGAAGTAATTGGGATGAATGAGGATGGGTTGTGTACTAAATGAAAATCGAAAAAGAAAAGGGAATTCTTAAGCCAGAACTGCACAAGAGTGGGAACAGATGAAGATTTTGCAGCAAGGAAATGAACAATACATACTCCTAAGTTCTCCTAAATTGAATACTCCTATCTCTCAACTTGATCCGACATAACTTGTTTTATATATTACGACTAATACGTAAGAAAAAATATATTTAAGTAAGATTTTGTTTGAATCGTCTAATTGCATATTGTTATAATGTTAATTTTTCAAAATGTTTAGATGTGCTTCATTATATAAATAATCAAAATAACACATTTAAATGTAGCAGGTAATATAATGAAATTAATGAAATGGAAAAAGTGTAAAACTTGTATGGATGTTTGTGCATTGGCTATAATTTCCATAATTTGCATGTTATTGTATAATAACTGTGAGAAATGTGAAGCTTGTTGAAATATTAATTTTCCTTTAAAGATTAGGAAATAAGAATCGTCAAAATAATATAAGCATGAAGTAATATAGAAAAATTTAATATTAATACCCTTAATTATTTCTTCAATCGTTCAAATTAGATCCTAATACTATTAATGTAAATTGACGAGGATAAATGACAGATTGGAATATTTTAGGGGAAATGTAAAAACATTGTATATTGATCTTAATACATTATCTTGATTTGATTTAGCAAAAACTAATGTAGAATCTGAAGGAGGGGATACTATATTTACCAACGACTATGTGCAAGTCAACAACACACGATAAAAGAATATGTCAAGAAAGAGATGGGATTGTTGAACTACGACTAAAGAAAAGGTGAGAAAGCCGAGAAAGAATCCAAATTATTAGTATTAGTGCACAAACGAGTTTCATTACCAGTGCACAACCTAATCTGAATGGTAGAGAAGGGAAAAAAACTGCAACTGGTTAGGACAACTAAGGAGGTAGTTCAAGCAGGAGTTGTGCTCCTCCAAGTAGGGTTGTTGGTAGTTCAAGTACAAGTTAAAGCATAGGGTCAATATTTAAGGGTGGAATTGTGGCAAAAGACAAGGAACTCACTACTAAACCAAAAAGAGCAATCTTTATTAGTATGCCCATACATGACACATATTATATGATTACTTGGTGGTAATGAAATTTACACTTTTTTCCGTTACAGGTTGAAATGGGTATTATTTTGATGATATTGGAAAAGTGTTCACCTATGTAAATGGATTGACAAAGTATTAAGACAAAATCATTACCCAAATGTTAGATGTTCAATGCCCAATATAGGCCTCCACTTCCGGACAAATTCTCCGTCAGAAAGTTGATGACATTTTTGAAAATTTTATTTATTTTGAAGTTGAACTTTTTGACTAGAGAAGGTGAGCAAAAAGATGTTAAAATATTTTTACTACCCTAAAAATTAGCATTTTGAAAAAAAAAAACATTACATACAATTGGTTCTATGTCATTATTTGCGGTTCCATAAAAATTAAATTATGAACAATTGTAAATAATTTTAGAAGATAATTTAGAATATTGACTGTTATTTTAGTTAAAAACAGATGTGATAAAAGATATAAAACAATTCATAATTGAATATATATAATATAATTGAAAAAAGTTCATTATTTTTACAAACGATATATTTATATACATATGATAAAAAAAAACGCTAGAAGGAGGGCTTGAACCTCCGACCTTGTGGTTAACAGCCACACGCTCTAACCAACTGAGCTATTCCAGCTTTACATAATCAAAAATCATGTGTATTATTTTAAATTTATAAATTCTCTCCCCTTGTTTTAATTTGTTGTTTAGGCTTTAATTAAACTCGAAGAATTTTACAGTTAAAGTGTAACTGACAAACTAAATCGATCAAAACATTAATAAATGAGCATATTTTTTTTATCATTTATGACAATATAAGTTGAAAACGTCGTCTTTTATTTATTTTTAAAACTAAAACGTTGTCTAATAAAATGATGCGGGATTATAGAATTGAATGTATTACTATTATTGCTGGACAAAATGATAACTGGCCAATTGAGTTGTTCATTCTTAGTTTTTTGAAGGGTCATTTACTCCTCTTATTAAAAAATTATACATAAAAATTGGCTTTATCACCAAGACTGTCACTTAATCATTTCAAATGAAACAAAAAAAAAAAAATTATATTATCACTTAATTAATTAAACTAGGCAATTGTGTATTTGTTCTTTTATTCGACGTTTATTCTTTGTATTTTTTTTTTTGTATTTCTTTTTTGGGATTAATACTACTTTCACGCAATTTTAGCATGTTAGTCATGAATTGTTGATTGGTCAATATCAAATTTAATTTGGGAAAATTGTTTTTGTAAGTTAATTTCCAAGGGTTTTAACATTGAAGTTTTTCAAGTTAAAAATCATAGATTAACCTACATTTTCTCATTCATTATTTTTATAGTGGGTTTGATTCATGTTCTTTACTTTTTTTGATTTTGTCACGTCATGCATGGTTTAAAATCACAAATACTAATAAAAAAAATTGAAAAATAACAAATGTCGACTTTTCTAATTAAATTTAAAGCTGAATTAAGTGAGTATCTTTAATTAATTCAAAATTTAAACCAAATAAATTAGTTTAAATTGACTCAAAATAAATTCCATAAATAGTTATCTTATTAAATTGAATTTTAGAAGACCACCATAAATCATAATCATAAATAAAAATAAAAGAACTGAAAAATTACACTTAACAACTTTTTATATAGTTTTCCTAAGTAAATTTAAAGTTAAATTACGCAAGTATTTTTTTGTTCAAAAGTTAAACCAAATAAATTAGTCATATTTACGAGTTAAATTTGAATAAATATTTTAGTAAGTTATATTGTTATCGAAAGTAATGAATTATTTTATAAAAATATGTAGTAATTACATACTTATTTTCTTAAACAAAGGAGTTTTTCTTGCAATATATTATTCATTGAAAAATTTTTATTTATATGTCTCTATGCCTTCTAAACTATAGTTTTCTATAATTGTCTTTGTTGTGGCTTATTTTAACACTCATGTCTTGATCGCAATCTTTGATATGGAAAATAAAAATATTATTATTATCATACAATTTAATAATATACGACTAGTAAGATTTTGCGATTATAAATATACCTGTAAATTGTAAAAGTTAATAACATAATGAGCAAACAAACCATGAGTTGTATTAAGATGAGCATCATGATAATGTTTCAATTGCTCAACTTACATATTCTAAAATTTGCAAATTAAAAGAAAACAACTTTCATATAAAAGATAGATCTTATTATTTAACTAAAAGCTTTAATTGTACGTAGAAAGATGACATTACGAACTAGCCATGCACATGCATGATGCATACAATAGCTAATTACTAATTACTAAGATTTTTCTAAAACAATGATTATAGAAGGATGATTTGATACTCCAAGTACTCATGCTTATAGATGGCCTCATGATTCATATGATTTGGTTATCTATTTTAATTAGTAGCCACCACCTTCATATCCTCCTCCATGACCACCACCAGCACCACCTCCATAACCTCCTCCTACTCCTCCGCCAGAGCCACCACCAGCTCCTCCTCCATAGCCACCTCCGTGTCCTCCACCGATACCACCACCAGCTCCACCTCCGTGTCCTCCACCGATACCACCACCAGCTCCACCTCCGTGTCCTCCTCCTGCACCTCCTCCATAACCCCCTCCAACTCCACCTCCGTATCCACCACCGACACCACCTCCATGGCCACCTCCTACTCCACCACCAACTCCTCCACCTTTTCCACCTCCATAACCACCTCCTTGTCCACCACCTACACCACCTCCTTGTCCACCTCCAATTCCCCCACCTTTACCTCCTCCATAGCCACCACCAACTCCACCTGCACCTCCTTGACCACCACCAACACCTCCTCCATGACCACCACCAACACCTCCTCCATGACCACCTCCTAAGCCACCACCTTGTCCTCCTCCATAACCACCACCAATTCCACTTCCATGGCCACCTCCTATCCCACTTCCAACACCACCACCTTGGCTTCCTCCATATCCACCACCCACACCACTTCCATGACCGCCTCCTACTCCACCTCCAACACCACCACCTTTGCCTCCTCCATAACCACCACCAACTCCACCCCCATGGCCTCCACCAATCCCACCTCCAAAACTACCACCTTTGCCTCCTCCATATCCACCACCAATACCACCTCCATGGCCACCTCCTACTCCACCACCAATACCACCCCCATGGCCACCTCCTGCTCCTCCTCCATATCCACCACCAACACCACCTCCATGACCACCTCCTACACCACCTCCAATACCACCACCTTTTCCTCCTCCATAACCTCCACCAGCTCCACCTCCACCACCAAAGCCACCTCCATGACCTCCACCTATACCACCACCATGTCCACCACCAATGCCAACTCCTTGACCACCTCCATATCCACCACCTTTACCACCCCCATAGCCACCACCATAACCACCTCCCAAACCTCCTCCCTCCCCTACATTGTTCGATTCCTCTAACCGCCTTCCCTCAGCCAACCCTACAAACACCACCACAAGTGCTAACACCACAAAACACAATCCTAAACCTCTTCTAAACCTCCCCATATTGATTTCACTCACTCAAATACACTTATAGTTAGTTTCCTTTGCTAATTGCATACAAATTTGCAAAGTAGCAATGCCCTATTTATAGTAAAATTTAGACCTAAGAAAACGACATAAGTATGGCCCACATGGAGATTTCCATGAATTGGATAGTACATACCACACTCTAAGAAGTGCTTACGCGTAAGATGTGTGCGGCTAAAATACAATGGTAAATTTTCAAAGTTGATTGACCATGCATATTAATCAAACTTAGCATTTATAGTCGGTGTTTTTATAAATAATACAATTTGATTAAGATATTTCACCTACTTCCCATCTACTTTCTACCCTTCTGACAGTGAACTTTGCTAACAATTATAGGTTAAATCTTACACCTAAGCTCCTTATACGCAACAAATATGGGAGGAATTAACTAACATCTTAATGTCTTTGAATTAAAAAGGATCGTTATTAAATATTTGTTGCATTACGATTATTAATACTATCAGAGCCCCTCTTGAGAGAGTCCAGTCCATATCTCCTTTTTAACTTACAAAACGACCAATCAGTTTTTATGTTTTTTGTGAATTTATCAATTGGGTCAACCCCAAAACTTGAGACGTCTATTGTATAGATGGTCTCAAGTAAGAATTTGTGTCATACTATTTATATTCAATTTATTAAATTCAATTAGTTTTCCACATTTGTTGATGCATTATTTTAACCCTTAATATTTCTAGTTGTTCTTAGTTAATTAAAACGTAAAAAAATTGATGTTAATAATAATCCTTGTATTGAGACGAATAAAAAAAGATCCGCATGACTATTTTTAACTTATAGATTAAGAATAAAATTCAAACTAAGAGTGATATGTGAATAGTGACCAAAAATAAATGGGACTAATGGGCAGAAAAGGAGGAAGTATTATTCATTGTTAAGCTTATTTTATATATTTCAGTCTATATATAAGAAAAAATATGAAGTAGAATCTTATTTAAATCGTCTAATTTAATCGCATATTTTCATAATATATTAACTTTCAATGTTTTTGGTTATACATAATTCAATTTATAAATAATTAAAATAACACACGTAAATGTTAATTGAAAAAAGTATAATAAAACGAAAAAGTATTAGTATATGTGATTTCATAGTCAATTTTATATGCTTTTTAAAGGTGCATAGATTTTACAAGTGCATGTGTGGTTCATTATTAACTTTGAAAAATTGGAGAAGTGTACAGTATAAACTCGAGATTAGTTTCACTTGTCGTATTTGTCGGCATCTTTAATTAAATTCATCATAATTCTTAAAATATCATATGAAACTTCATCTTCCTTCTTAAATTGGATTGTTTTTCCATGATCAATAAGGAAATGGGCATGACAAATAAAAGCTCTGAATGTGTTTGTAATCTGACAATATTTCAACTTCACATATAAGTAAAATACAAAATATTTTTAAGCTAGCGTTATGGAGTAAAAATAAGACTTCCATCACATCGCATCATCAGCGTTATAAAGATTTTCAAAATAAACGAGCAGATATTTTTCGCGTTTTAAATGTGTAAAAAATTGCGTTTTGGGTCCATTAAGAAATATCTTATTAAGTTTCAACTGATATTGAGGTGATACAATAACTACATTTATCACTCCCTTTACCACATTAACGTTCCACTACCTTGAATGTGTATATTATCATTACCCTTTCACAACCTTCACACCAAGACATATTAGTCTAGAAGTATATATACAAAAAAAATATTATAAGTAATAATAGATTATAAAATTAGGAATGAAATTATCATTTGATGACTCAAAAAATCGAAAAAAGAAGCAAGTGATTGAGAGAAATTGACAAAATAAAAAATTAAACTTACCATCCACAATTGAAGGATAAATGTTTGTTTTATATTTTTATTTGAATTTTTTTATTTTTATTTAATAATCAGTGTGAATAAGTGAATACTTGAATCATTAAAAAATCATACAAGAAAGATAAATATGAAGATAGTAAAAAAAACTTCATAACAAAAAGATTGATGATTTTCTTGCTGATCTAGTTTAGTAATATACATTTATAGACAAATAGCAAAGACATAGTGTCAATAACTTTATAGATAATTTAAAAATGCTAAAAGTCCGTTGAGCTTTATTTTGATAAAAAATTTACATTATATTTTTTGTTTGTATTAATTGGCTGTATTTTAATTAAATTCAATTTTTTGTTAACTCTGCCTCTTTAAAATTTTATTCAAATTTCCTCATTGCAAATACTTCACACGTTCTCTCATTCTAGAGCCAAGTATTTTACATGGAAATGAGGAGCGCCTGATCGATAAACCTAATTAATTCTATATCGAGTTTTTAAATTTTGATGAAGATAGTTTAATTATAAGATTATTAAGTCAATATTAATTTTTAATGTTTTAAATTTTAAAATTTTACATAAATTATAAGATTATTTTCAAGGAATTAACTCAACTAAAAGCGTAACCAATAATTAAAAAAGTATCATAATATTTTATATACTCTATGACCAGTCATATTCACACAAATCTAAATGTACGTAGCATACTCCTCATTCTATGTATTTTATTTGAAATGAAGGGATTTTTAATCTTTGAGTACGTACGCAATTATATGTCACGTTGGATTTTAACATCATTTAAAGAATTAACTCAACAAAAAAAAACCTAAAATGATGGTTGAAATTTAAAAGTCTAATAACTATTCTTATCCCTTCAACTCAATTTTGTTGTCCCTTTTATTTTTTGGCTTGTTCTATTCATGTATTTATCTTAGTTTGCATTTTTATTCTTAATTTATAAGTTAAAATACAATAAAGTGAAATTTTGTTTAGTTCGTATATTAACATAAATATTATTAATAATATTTTTTATAATTTTTTATTATGCAAATTTTTAGAAATATTTATGATTCAATTTTTACATTCACCAATATGCAAAATGAAATGGAATAACTAGGTTTTTTTTTTTTTTTTGAATAAAAATGGAATGAGTTGAGTTTGAAGCAATAGTATATCTAGTAAATACTCATCGAATTTATGAAACTCTACCTCAAAAGTCAAGACTAACAAGTAAAATAAACAAAAATACAAAATTTAAAAAGAAGATATAATGATTTTATAATATACTTAAGGACCCCACCTCAACAACTCCTATCTATATTCAAAAAAAAAAAACAACTCCTATCTAGAGTCTCTAATTGCTCGTTATCGAGTATTTTGTCCAAAATCCAAAACATATCTTATTGCGCCTTTGGTTGTTTTTATAAATTATAGTATATTTTTAAAACATTATTGTGAATTATATATATATATATATATATATATATATATATATATATATATATATATATATATATATATATATATATATATATATATATAATGATTTTACATGCGTTTTCTTTATTTTAACATATAGATATTTTTTGTCGTGGTTTATTTATTGTCTTATATGCAAATATCAAGTGAGACATTTGCTATTAATATTGGGGGGAGTGAGTATCATGCTCCTGTTGATTCGGATTATGTTATAGTATATAATATATTTTGATGCTTCCATCAGCTTAAACTTTTAATATATTGATACCTTAATATGGTATTATAAATCAACATAACAAAAGGTCACAGACTTTTCATTTTTGTAATAAGTAATTACCTGAATTTGTAAAACAAAGTTGCAAAATTATCTAATGTTACTGTATATTTTAAGTACATATCCAACAATTTCAACCATGAGATTAAACAATACACCATGTATTTCTTTTAAGTATATTATATATTGTGGCAAGTTTGGACATTTTGCACTCAATTTTTAGGTGTTATTGTAAGCCTTAAGTTTTTGGTTGAGTTGGTCTTTGACATAGTATCAGAAGTCAGTGTGACAAAAGATCATGGGTTCGATTCATTTAAAGTGTAATATTTAACACCATGTATGAGGATAACATGTGTTGCATCCACACTTCTAGCTCAAAGAGCTCTCGTGTAATAAGGGGGTGTGTTAGAGTATATATAACATATCATGGGGGTCTCAATTATCAGCTTAAACTTTTGATTGAGTTGGATCCTTCACAGTTTTTATTATATTTGAATTAAGCTTGTTGTGATTACTTGTAAATATTAGAATGTGATGGTATCGTTTGTTTTTGAGAGATAGTATGTTTGACCAT
This sequence comes from Amaranthus palmeri, assembly GCA_019776075.1. Taxonomy (NCBI): domain Eukaryota; kingdom Viridiplantae; phylum Streptophyta; class Magnoliopsida; order Caryophyllales; family Amaranthaceae; genus Amaranthus; species Amaranthus palmeri. The sequence continues at coordinate 695,825 of JAAKBH010000306.1, forward strand.
TATTATTTTTTATTTATAATTATTAATTTGTAGCAATATATATTTTTTTTTATATTGAAGCTAAGGATTGAAAAACTAAGGTTAGTATTCTTCTTTACCCAAAAACATGAAAACAAATCTGTGTGTCCCTTTACTCCCTTATATGTATTGATATCAAACATGTGAATTTGGTAACCTTTCTAATCCTTCATTTAAACAAGTTCTGAGTGGTACAAAACAAATTCAACATAATAGTTACTCCGTTCCATAATACTTGCTACATTTAATTTTTTTTACGCAATTTAATGTACTATTTTATTTATTTATATGTCGAATTATACACATTTAAAAATAATAAAAAATGTATATACTATGAAAGTATGCGAATAGACGATTCAAACAAGATCACTTGACTATATTATTACTTACATATTAGCCACAATATATAAAATAAGCTTAAACGATGAATAGTGCCAAAAAACAAAATGTAACAAGTATTTCGAAACGGAGGAAGTATTAGATGGTCTTCTCATAAGATTTCATTTGCAAGAATACAAATATTATTTTAATTTAGACGTATAAACACTTAGTTAATCACTTTTATTATTCTAGCTAGGAAAATCCTTTAGATGAAGTATATGTATATTTAAATCTAATTGCTTTCAGAAAAAAAATCTAATTTAATTTCTACTAAATCGTGAATTCAAAATCATAAAAAACTTATTTAAATAAAGAGTGAATGAAAGGCTATCTAATTAGCCTTTGTTATATCGACTTTTTTTTTGGAAGCTAGAACCTTTTTATATTATCAATTATTATTTCGTTATGTGGTTAGTAAAAATAATGAAATTATGCATTAGGATTAGTGTAAGATTTGAACTTTTTTTTGCGTATTTAGTTGAATGAATAAATCATACTTCATATGATTTTAACTTAAAAGGAAATTGATAAGAAAGATAAATGTAAAAACAATGTGATTATATATATATAAAGCAGTAGTACATTGCTTGATATATATGATATAAACTCCAAATAATTGCTCAACATGTTCTAAAAGTTCAAAATTAAAGCAAACAATTACAATAGAAAAAGTACAATGCAACTTATTTCTTTTTTTACCTAAAGAAATACTCATAAGGAACTAACAATGCATGTGCATGGCTACATGCATACACATGCACATGCATAAATAGCTTAGAATACCTAATTAGCTACTATAATCTAACAATTAAAACATCATGATTTAGTACTCAACGAATTATCACTTGTTCGTTTACATGACTAGTGATGTCCCTTAGTAGCCACCACCTCCATATCCTCCTCCTTGTCCTGCACCTGAACCACTTCCATATCCTCCTCCTTGGCCTGCACCAGCGCCACCTCCATAGCCACCACCAGATCCTCCACCAGCACCTCCTCCGTAGCCACCACCAGATCCTCCACCAACACCTCCTCCGTAGCCACCACCAGCACCTCCACCGGAACCACTGCCTGCTCCTCCACCATAACCACCTCCATGTCCTCCACCAGCACCTCCTCCATAGCCTCCTCCATGTCCTCCACCAGCACCTCCTCCGTAGCCTCCTCCAGTACCACTTCCATAACCACCACCAGCACCACCTCCATGGCCATATCCTCCACCAACGCCACTTCCATGGCCTCCTCCGTAGCCACCACCTGCACCACCTCCTACTCCACCACCAATACCTCCACCTTTCCCTCCTCCATAACCACCTCCTGCACCACTTCCATGGCCTCCTCCATAGCCACTTCCAGCACCTCCTCCATAACCACCACCAGCACCTCCTCCTGTACCACTTCCATAACCACCACTGGAACCTCCTCCAACTCCACTTCCGTAACCACCACCAGCACCTCCTCCAGATCCACCTCCATGGCTTCCTCCATAGCCACCTCCAGCACCACTACCACCACCAGCACCACCACCATAACCACCTTCATGACCTCCTCCTACACCACCTCCATAACCCCCACCGATGCCACCTCCACCTCCATACCCACCACCTTTACCAGCACCTCCACCATACCCTCCTCCTAAAGGACCTAAACCCCCTTCTTCACAACCCTCCTTACCCACATTGGTAGTCTCCTCCAATCGCCTTCCCTCCGCTAACCCCACAAACAACACCCCAAGTGTCAACACTAAAAAGGACGTTCCTAAAGCTTTCAAAAACCTCCCCATGATTTCAACTCACTCACTCAAACACTCTTATACTTTTTTGCTTGAATGCATACAAGTCCATGAAGTTCAACCCTATTTATAGAGCAATACGAGTAGGAAAACGACAAGATAAATAACCCTACCTAGCTTAAAGGATTCAACTTGATACTATTCTATACTAATTAACTATATATTCTAATGACCTATATGACCATGAGATATGCATATAAGTGGAATTGTGTGTGGCAAGCAGGCAACGACAATAATAATATTTAAATATATTGCTTACTTACCATACTATAATCTAATTTTATTTTTTAGCTAGTATAAGGTAGGTTGGGACAGAATAACAAATTTAACTTTTCGTGACATTAAACTTAGTAGAATTAAAAAATGCCACTAATTTATATTTTTACTATAATAATTGTTGGTTTTTATTTTAAATTATACTCCCTCCGTTTCCAAATGTTCTTCCCATATTTTTTGCACAGTTTTTCAAAGTAAATTTTGAGCCTAAATATCTCTAAATACGCATCATAAAAAATTATAAAAAATATATAATAAAAAAGTACACATTAAGACGAATCTAACGAGATCTCACATGGATATATATTGTCTTCTATATATGTCTTAAAAATCTTAATCAAACTTCTCCATCAAAAATAGAATATTCTAAATGGTAAGAACATTAGGAAACGGAGAGAGTGTGTGAAAGGAAGAGAAGGGACAAGAAATGAAAGTCAGACAACGGGACCAATTAAAGTCGTGTCGGTACTTGGATTGGAGAGGATGAGGGCTACAGAGGGGCTTGGTAAACGAGAATCAAATCTAATAAGCGGACTTTAGCATGAAAAAGTGGTACATACTCCAACTAAAACAAGACCTAGTTTTTATTTAACATACTTTAACTAAAACATTTAATGACGGTTCTTATTTTAATTCATTTTTTTATGATTAAGAAATATTACCTAATAACACCCACTTTCTACCCACTGAGAGCGATTACACAGTTGGCTACTATTCTGGCCCTATACCCTATTACGTACCTAAACTGCAAATGCATGAGACATATTAGGGAAAATGTTAACGTAACGTCTACTTAGATTTTACAAACAATTTTATAAAAATATACACACACGTATATACAGAGGATTATTAGAGAAGATTCTGAGCATGTTCAATATATTCGATTGATAAGACTCTACAAAGTTAAGGGTCTCAATATATATTAAATAACGTGGTATATTATGTTAAGTGTTTCAAGATATACAAAGTTATAAGAATATCATAATTTTATAAAATTGCACAGGACATTTGATGAATTTATCAATTTTTGCCCCAAATCTGAATACATATATAGATAGTTTTTATATATTAAGAAATTGATTAATTGGGAAATTTATACACGTAATTGAATCAAAATTTCGATCCAGCTGTCTTAAATGTCGGTTACTGCTATAATACAATAATTTGATATTTGAGAATTGAGATATAATTAGGATATATATTATAATGTAGTAATGTATAGTAATTACTAATTAGTGTGTCTCATTTTGTGTTATTATCAACTAGATTTCTATTGTGATTTGTGATGTTCTTCTCATTTAAGGAGATATGTAATATCTTAATTATATTCAGATACAAAATGATTCACGTTAATTATGAGAACGAATTGAGTATTGTCACAGTTGGAATATATATTGTTATGTAGTTGGAATATATATTGTTATGTCTTCTGAAGGAATTTAAGTTTGAAATCATTGTCATTTCTTTAGTCTTTATTTTCACTTAGTATAACTTGTGTAAAAAAGTTTATATACCCTAACCTGCCCCCTCATATATGAGAGACTTTTGGGCTCGAGCACTTGCCTCCTCATACGTGGTGAAAAGTATCTCACTTGAGTTCGAGGGCTGGTTGAAATTTAACGTTCTGATACTATATTAAGGAACCATGCAACTCAACTAAAAATTGAGGCTTATAGTTAAGACCCCGAAATATTAAAGTATAACAAAGTAATTATTGTATGTTATGTACTTCACACGCACACGCACACGCACACGCATAATCTAAACTCTATATATAGTAGGTAATTTTTGATTTTTGTTCATTATTGTGATTTTGGGGTTAATGATTTACGGTTTTTCGATTTTAAATTATAATGAACTAAAGGAAAATAACTCATTAAAAATATGTATTTTTTATTATATATGTAATAAAAGTTGCATATGAATTTTCTATCAAATGTCAATAATAACAAACAAAATAATTTATTTAGCTATCATGTAAACAAGCATACAAGTCAACTATTATTTTTATTTTTTTTATACTCAAGAAAATAAGGTAAAGGGCTATATATACAAATTCTAGGTAATTGAGCTACAGCCTACTAAGTAGTAGTCACTAGTAGCTATACATAGTGGGCGTAATTTTTTTGTCAACCATAAAGTTAAATATAGCAAATTAGCAATTAGCAAGTAGCAACTACCCATACATAATTAATTTCAGACAACTCATTTAACTCTTCAAATCACAAGTTTATTATATTTTTTATTAGTATTTTGTGACTATTTGTGAGATTCTAGTTAATTGTGATAATAATAAAAATAAGTCAATAAAAGGTACTCAATTCGATTATGATGAACCAATGCAATGCAGCACACAAATTTTAAGAATAAGAAAAAAAAGTTATCATATGAATATATTATGCATGAAACTATCTAGTTCTTAAAGTTAGTTGGAGGCGTCTTATCCAGGTTTCAGACTTTATCTTTTAGCGGTTTTCGCGCTTTCTTGCGTGCCCTAGTTCCTTGTGTGTTTTGTTTGTTATTTTTGTTTTTCTCACGTTTATTTAATTCTACATGTGTATTGGGTCTATTATTTGTTGTTTTTATTTCTCATGGCAGGTACGTATCTTCATCTTCTTCGAGCCGGGGGACTCTTCTTTTGGCCGTGCTCTCCTTTACGGGTATGAGTTGCCGCCGTCCTTCCCTCCCCAGACCCTGCTCATAGTCTTCTATGAGCGGGATATACTGGGTAGGATGATGATGATGATGACTTTCACTATAAAAAAAATAGTGTCAGTTGTGACATTTAAGATATCAAATTATGTCATTTAATAAATGTTATCAAATTATTTAGTAACACCTGTAGAAAGTGTCATAAATTACGATTGAAATATTAGCATGATACATTAAGAATAGGGATGGCAACGGGTCGGATCTGGACCGGGTCCAAGTGGACCCGGATCCAGATCTGTTTTCATAAGTCAGACCCAGATCCGGATCCGCGGGTCTAAAATTTTAGGACCCATATCCGGATCCGTGGATACTGCGGATCCAATATCGGGTCCGGGTCCAAAACGGGTCTAACTTTTCTTGGATGTTCAATTTCAATTGTACATCGTATTAAAGTTGCGGTTGAGTTATATTCATTGACTAATGATAATATTATATATAACCACACAAATTACCATTTAACATAACATTATTCTACTAAAACCTAATAATTAACTAATAATTTCAACAAAAGAATGTTACAATTACAAACTAGACAGTAGGTTGTGATTAGTAAAAACCTAATAATTAACTAATAATTTTTTCATTCTTGTATTTTTTTTTCTTGGTATTTTGTAAAAACCAGTAGTTTGATGACTGATGTATTTGGGTAGTTTAAGGCAGTAAGTTGTGATTAGTAAAAGCATGCTTGTTGCGGCCATAGCCCACATTTAAAGTTATTTTAATATATATATATATATATATATATATATATATATATATATATATATATATATATATATATATATATATATATATATATATATATATATATATATATATATATATATATATATATATATATATATATATATATATATATATATATATATATATATATATATATATATATATATATATATATATATATATATATATATATATAAAATAAAAAACGGGTCTAAAGGATCCACGGGTCCGGGTCTGGGTATTTTTTTAAAACCCAGATCCGGATCCGTCAATCTTAAACGGATCCAGACCCGACCCGGATCCAACGGGTCCAATAATTTAGGACCCAGACCCGCAAAAATGGATCCGGATCCACGGATCCGGGCCGGGTCCAAGATCCATTGCCATCCCTAATTAAGAATGATGTACATTTTGATAATATATCAAAAATATTGCATCACAGTTGAAAATTTTTTTGTAGTGAAATATTTTATACGGTCATATTGTGTGGAAATTAATAATATCAGAATATGAAAAGATAAATTTAAGGTTTAAATTAATTTGTTTCTCATTCTCATTCAATAAAGGGAGGCAAATGCCCCCTATAAATACAAGAGAAATACTCTAGAAAAAGGAAACTAAATAATTCAAAATATCTTGACTTCCTAAATATTGAGAAAAATATTCTAGAATAAAATCTAAATATTCTGCAAATAATAATCTAAATATACTGCAATAGAATTATTATTCTGCTATCTTATTATTTCCTACACTCCCCCTCAAGTTTGGTCTAGGGATAACCGAAACCAAACTTGCCAAAAAACAACTGTCGTTTAGGAGACCGAACTCCCCCTGAGATCCAATCCAGCATCATCCAAGTAGTATAATCCATTGCATTCAGTACCACGGCATATGATCTTCTGGGTCTGGGCATCCTGTACGACACAACCATGAGCGGTCATGAGAACAGTACAATTTAATTCTTTGGTGAGCTGACTGATCGACAATAGCTTATGTGATAAATTAGAGATCAAAAAAACATTATTTAATTTTAGAGACGGAGAAATAGCAATTGGACCTTCACCATCCACATGAACACAATCACCAGTCGCAAGTTGAATTTGAGCTTGGGTAGAAGGGTTATGAGACAAAAAATCACGAGAATCAAAGGTCATACTATGGGTTGCCCCACAATCAAAAATCCAAGAGCTCGGAAAATTATTAGTGCAATTGATTGGTGTGAGATGGTTTAAATTAGGATTTAAAGTTGGAGTAAAAGGGTGTGACCCGGATTCATGTTGTTGAATATCAAGATATGGACATGGGTTTCTAAGCTTGTTCATGTTTGGTTTTCGGATCTCTGGGTTAATGTTCAAGGTTTCTGAATTTTTAAGATATGGACTAAAGTTTCTATTTATGTTGATTTTTGGAATTTTTGGATTATTTACTTTATTTTTTGTTGATTTTGTTGTGTGTGTTTGATGAGAGTGGGTTTGTGGATGATGATTTTTGTTTTGAAGGTGTGGTGGACTGGTGGTGTTAGTGATGATGATATATTTTTTTGAATCACTCCCATACATGCCCAAGACAACGTACCTTGACCTGTCTCTTCAAGTGTGTCTTTTTGTTGTGGTGTTGCTTCCGGAGGTGGAATTGTTGTGACGAACTGAGCCTTTTTTTTATTTATTTTTATTTTTTTTTTTGGTAATCTGACCGGTTTTTGACCATGAGCCCACTCCCAATTTCTGAGGGACTGGATCCCAATGATGATGTGCTGGTCATTATACCACGTCGGTTGAATTCCCGGCAAATGGTAGCATAGGCCTTTTCTACAGTTGGTAAGGGATCTTGATTAAGTAGATCTCGTCTTTCTTTATCATATGTGTCATTTATTCCGGCTAAAAATTGATAAAGTCGTTGCCTTTGAATAAAACCATTAAAAATGGTTATGTCTTCATCATGTTTCATTGGATTAGGCATACGACGATCAATTTCTTTCCATAAAGTATTGAGTTTTGAATAAAAATTTTCTATGGTTTCTTGATCTTGTTTTAATGACGATGCTTTTGAACTTAGATCAAAGATCTGAAGTTCATCCCTCCCACTACTTAAAAGTGTTTCAATCCCCTTCCATAATTCCCAAGAAGTGGTGTAATCAAGAAACTGATTCACCAAATCTGAATCAATATTGGAAATAATCCATGAAAATACAAGTGAATCATTTTGTTTCCATCGAACATATGTTGGATCAGTAGGACTTGGGGGTTTTGTTGTGATATGGTGGAGTCGTCCCCGGGGCTCTAAAGCTATGTAGATGAGTCTACACCATTTTGTGTAGTTATGAAATGTCAACTTTTCAGATACTTTGAAATCTCCAAATTCAGTGATTGTGGGTTTGGGTTCGGTTTGTATATTCATTTGTTTGAACATCTCGCTGATTATTTGTTGCATTTGGGTTACAGAAATCAGTTGTTGGTTATTATGGGTCTCTTGATCTTCCATTGTTTGATATAGGGTAAAGAACAAAGAAAGGGGTTTAAGGTAGATGATGAACCGGAAAAAAAAAGTGTTGTCGGTCCCGGAAAACACCTTACGGCTCTGATACCATGTGGAAATTAATAATATCAGAATATGAAAAGATAAATTTAAGGTTTAAATTAATTTGTTTCTCATTCTCATTCAATAAAGGGAGGCAAATGCCCCCTATAAATACAAGAGAAATACTCTAGAAAAAGGAAACTAAATAATTCAAAATATCTTGACTTCCTAAATATTGAGAAAAATATTCTAGAATAAAATCTAAATATTCTGCAAATAATAATCTAAATATACTGCAATAGAATTATTATTCTGCTATCTTATTATTTCCTACATATTGAATTGAATTTTCAGAATTGCTAATCGATGTTTTGTTGTCACAGTACAATTTACAAGCTTCCTCTAGTGGAAAATCAAGTTCTTTCACTAACTTTCGCAACCACAAGGCTTTTATTAATTCCTTTAGCAATGCCTCCAATCTCAGCTTATGCACTTGATAAGGCAACCATTTTATGCTTCTTACTTTTTCAAGTTATCAGGTTCCCCCTACCAAAGCACGATATTTGAAGTAGACTTTTTACCATTTTGATCTCCTGCCTAATTTGCATCTGTATAAGCAAGAAGATCCAGATAGCTATTGCACCCAAAAAGAATATTTCTATTCTCTACCGCTCATTTCTTTGAGCTAGGTACCTTAAGATTATTATTATAGCCTCATATGTTATACTTGTGGACAATGCATAAACCTAACCATTCTCATAGCAAATGCAATGTTAAGTCTATAGGGTGAAAATGTTAGACAAGTTTTCCTACCATTCTTCAATACTTTCCTCAAATGAAGCTTATGACTTGCTATAATGGTGTTTGCAATATCATATCAACAACGTTAAATCTAACGTGAGAAAGATAGATAAGTTTCCCTAGCATATGAATGTAAATTCTAGAATGTACTTTTTGGACAGATTTGGCCTTAGATTTACAATGCCAAGGAAATATTTGAGCATTCCTAACTAATGTTTCATTTACAATGCCAAGGAAATATTTGAGGACTCCTACTACTCTATTTGTCATGATATAGCTTTTTGCCACCAGACAAGCTTTATAATTTATATCTATCAATGAATCCATTTGCCAAATATATTTGATTCGAATTTTAGGGAAAAAATTAAATATGACTCCGAGTCTAAGAAATAGACTTGAATTAAAATTGATCTCAAAAAGTCGTCTCAATTCCTACTTGACCCGACATTTGACTATGACTTTGACTCTGATTTTGACTCTAATTTTGTCCTATTATTTAAAGATCGATATATTTTATTTTTTATAAAAAATTTATATTTAAGATTGATAGAGACATATTAATGTGCTTATGTTATGCAATTTTTCTCAAATCTAAAATTTTAAGAATAAGTTTGACCAATTAATTAGAGAGTAGATCATAGACTCGTAATTAATCAAATTTGACCCATCAAATATTGCAAAAATTGATCATAATAGTGTCACGTACTTGGTTGTAGGATCATGTAGTCGCACCTCTAAATATGTTAACTGTTGAAATGCCCATTATTACCCACATGTGAGTTGTCCCACATTGGAGAAAGAGAAGAGTATGCATCACTTTATATACTCAAGGAGTAACTCCTACTATTACCAATTGGTTTTAGTAGTGAACCTTCTTTGGGTTTATGAGTGGTCTACTTCTTCTCCTCCTAATTTGAGTTGCCCAGGCCCATTTTCTAAATTCTATCATTAACTAACGACTTAGATGGTTATTAGAACTCCCCCGAATCGAAGGTGATCAATTGGTCATGGTAAAAGATGTTATCAAAGAAGTCATAGTCCATGGCGATGTACATGTGGTTACGGACTGGTTATTATACTGATACCCCTTTTAGTATGTCATATACCCAATAAAGTTAAATAATTTAATTGTGAGCTTTTAAAAATTTTACAAAAAAGATATTTAGAAAATATATAGAAAAAATTATCTATAATCTAATTAACCTATTTATGATTTTCATACAATTATCCCAATTGTTGATTAACTATGAATAATCTCAATATTAAGGGGTATTTTCCTAGAGTAAACCTAGTGACCAGATGACTTGCTAAGTTGCTATAGTAAGTTTTATTTTTTTTCATAAAAAAGACAAATTAAAATAAAATGTCAAAAAAATGTTACAAAATGTTCAAAAAAATTTGTTATTTTTTATTATTTAGAATTTTTTATGTAAAATTTTAAAATTTTTCTTAAATTTTAAATTAATTTTTTAGTTTATTTTTCTAGTAAATTACCTACTGTAGCAGGTCATCGAGTTACCCAAGTTTACTCTAAGCCAATACCCCTTAAAGTTGGGATTATTCATGGTTAATTAATAGGTGAGATTATAGTAGGAAAATCACGAATAAGTTATATTATTCTAGGTAAATTTTCCAAATATATATAGAGACAAATGTATCAAGATCCCACATGAACATGTTTTTCCATATAGATTAATGAATAATGAAGCTACCACAAGGATCTAATATACTTATGCCACATCAGCTGATTTTGTTAAGAGTTTGTTAGAACATTCTGTTAGAATGTCAACCTCCTCAGCATAGTTTGTTAGGAGTTAGTTACACAATTAACTTGCCCAAGAAGCTAAATATTGTATCTATATTCTGTACATATATATACTCCTTAGATTGGGATTGTAATCAAGATTTTCATTAATAAAAAATTTCATCTGATTTTCTCTGAAAAGTAACATGGTATCAGAGCAGGATCTCTGAATTTGATCAAGATTCATTCTGATTTTCTTTTCTTGAATTCTTTCTTGCTCCTTCGAATTCTGAGAATCTGTATTCTTGATTTTGATTCCTTACTGGATTGTACTTTCTAATTTCTTGGTTAATTCTTGATTTCTTGGTTGATTCTTGATTTTTTTTTACGTAACAATGGCTGATTCTTCTTCTACTCAAAGCTCTTATACTTCTCATTTACCATTGAATCAAAATCCAGCAAGCATTTATTACATTCATCCGTCTGATGCAAGCTCAGCGCAGCTTGTTTCGTTTAAATTCAATGGTGATGGTTTTACTAGCTGGAATCAATGTTGCTGACTCTCTCTGCAAAGAACAAGGTTGGCTTTGTTAATGGCACTTACCTCAAACCTGATGATGAATCCAGTGCGGAGTATAAGGCTTGGGAGAGGTGCAATGATTTAGTGTGCTCCTGGATTTTGTTTAACCTAGCTGAACGAATTGCAAGTAGTGTGATGTTTCTCAGATCAGCAAAGGATATTTGGTCCGATCTTGAAGATCGCTTTGGTTATACTTCCTTAGCACAGTTATATGCTCTTGAGCAAAAGTTGGCAGATATCTCACAAGGTCCTCAATCTGTCTCAGAATTTTTCACTTCCATCAAATCACTTTGGGATGCTATTGATGAAGCTCATCCTTTACCATATTGCACTTGTAACAAGTGTTCATGCAATTTGACCAAAAGATACTTTGAGAGACATCAAGAGAAGATGGTGTTGCAGTTTATGATGAAACTTAATGATCAATTTGGCACAATTCGAGGTAACATGCTGATGATGCCCTCACTGCCTAAGGTCACTGAAGCTTACAGAATGTTTGCACAGGAAGAAAAGCACAAGGAGATTTCTCATATGCCTTCCAATGCTGAATCCCTTGCTTTCATTGCTAAGAAACGTAAGTTTCCTAATACCAGCACTTATAAACCTCCTTTTAAAAATCCAGCATATGGCCCTGGTTACAAAGGTAAATCATATCATCAAGGGAGGCAACCTGGAGGCCCTTTGAAAGTTGATAAACCAGGATCTAAATACTACTGCACACATTGTAAGATCCCTGGTCATAGCATTGATAGATGCTATGAAATTCATGGATATCCTGCTAACTTCAAAGGCTCCAAAGAACGCAGAATTGCAGCCTTGACACACACTCCTTCCGATGTTGCTCCTTCTGATGAGGTGAATTCCACTCCACCATTGTCTCTTGATCAGTACAACCAATTCATGCAATTTCTGGATCATCAAAAGGGGTCTCATAACAGGCCTGAGACTTCCAACAGTATGGCTATGCTAGCAGGTACTACCTGTCTATTATCTTGCATCAATTCTATGTGGTTATTGGACAGTGGTGCCACTGACCACATTTGCTCTGAACTTTCTCATTTTGTTTCATATACACCTGTTACTACTGATAATAGTTACATCACTATTCCTGATGGTAGCAAAATCTTGGTGACACACATAGGAGTGGTACAACTCAATGATCATATACTGCTGCATAATGTTTTACATGTTCCAGCTTTTAAATTTAATCTGATATCAGTGCATAAACTGTGTAGAGACATGAGTTGTGAGTTACATTTCACTTCTGACATGTGTTTTCTCAAAACACAGAGAGGTCTCTTGATGCCTCTTGGTAGTATGAAGGCTGGACTTTATAAGTTTCAAACACTCATTGAAGACACTGCTGGCAGGCCTCCTTCTCATGTTACATGTATGGCATCCTCTGAATGTGCAAAGCTGTGGCACTTGCGTCTTGGGCATTTATCATTCAATCAATTAAAACTGATCAAGCCTCTTTGTAATATCAAGGCTACTGTAGTAGATTGTATTTGTCAAGTCTGTCTTAAGGCCAAACAATCTAGATTGCCCTTCCCTACTAGTTCTATAAAAACTACTGCACCATTTCAGTTGCTCCATCTTGATGTTTGGGGTCCACACTCAGTAAAAACACCTTCATCTTGTAATCAGTTTTTGACTATAGTAGATGACTACTCACGTTTTACATGGGTCCATCTTATGAGAAATAAAACAGAATCTGTTGCTATCTTAACTGATTTCCTTACTATGGTTACTACTCAATTTCATACTGTTGTTCAGATGGTTAGGTCTGATAATGCTCCTAATTTGTGTGAAGGCAATATGAAACTTTTGTTCAAGAAATTTGGTATTGTGCATCAAACCAGCTGCTCTGACACACCACAGCAGAATGGTGTAGTTGAGCGCAAGCATAGACATATCCTTGAGACAGCTAGAGCACTTTACATTCAATCCAGGGTTCCTGATATTTTTTGGGGGGAAAGTGTTTTGTGTGCAGTCTATCTGATAAATAGAATGCCTTTACAAGCTATCAATAATGACACTCCATTTCAGAGGTTACATGGTTATGTTCCTGATCTGTCCCACTTAAGGACATTTGGGTGTCTTTGTTTTGCAACCACCTCTAGGGTCCATCGAAGTAAATTGGATGCTAGAAGTACTCCATGCGTTTTTCTAGGTTACTCAGTGACTCAAAAAGGTTACAAACTTTTGGAGTTGTCCACTTACAAAGTGCACGTTACCAGGAATGTTGTATTTTATGAGAAACACTTCCCCTTCCACCTATACCACAATACACACAACCCTCACCAAATTTTACAAAATGCCATTTACCTTCCTGCCTCTACTCCCTTTTCTTTTCCTGATTCCATTCCTGATGTTATCTTTCCACCTCAACCATTGCACCCTTCACCCAACCCTCTCCCTAATTCTATACCTGATCCTATACCTGATCCTATACCTGATCCTCTTCCACCTTCTCACCCTCCTCCTATCACCACAAAATCAGGCAGATCCATTAAGCCCCCTGCTTATCTTAATGATTACCAATGCTTCACAGCTTCACACATGGCAGAGCATCATTGGTGTAATCTTGTGTTTTTTGAGGATTTTCCTGCCTCCCATCAGTGTTTCATAGCTGCTTCTTGTACTATCAAAGAACCCCTTAATTACAAACAGGCTGTTTCAGACCCTCTTTGGGTTGATGCTATGCATAAAGAAATTGATGCTCTGATCAAGAATGACACCTGGGACATTGTACCCTTGCCCAAGGGTAAGAAACCCATTGGTTGCAAATGGGTTTACAAAGTCAAACTGAAGGCCAATGGGGAGCTTGAACGTTGCAAAGCACGTTTGGTAGCCAAGGGTTTTAGCCAACAATATGGCATTGACTACTTAGAAACTTTCAGTCCAGTTGTTAAAATGAATACTGTGAGGTGTCTTATTGCTGTTGCAGCTAGCAAGAGTTGGCCACTTTATCAACTTGACGTAAATAATGCATTCTTACATGGTGAACTGAAGGAAGAGGTTTATATGAAGATTCCTGAGGGTTTTCACACAGCTCCTGGTCAAGTTTGTAAATTGAAGAAATCCATCTATGGCTTGAAACAAGCCTCTAGACAATGGTTTGAAAAATTAACTCATACTCTTTTTGGTCTAGGTTTCACACAATCTAAGAATGACTATAGCTTATTTCTTCGAAAGAAGGACAACTTGTTATGTGTTGCAGCTGTTTATGTGGATGACATTATTGTCACTGGTACTGATTCTAAGGGCATTGAGGAATTGAAACACCATTTGCATCATCAATTCAGTATCAAGGATTTGGGTCTGCTACACTACTTTCTTGGTATTGAAGTGGGTTACAGTGCAGCTGGCATTTTACTTAGTCAGAAGAAGTTCACCAAGGAGCTGCTTCTTGATTGTGGCTTACAACTAAAGAAACGTGCTTCCACTCCTCTTCCCTTACATTTGAAATTACAACAAGGTGAAGGTGCCCCTTTGTCCAATGCTGAGCAGTATCGTTCCCTCGTTGGCAAATTGAACTTCCTTACTCATACACGTCCTGATTTGTGCTTTGCTGTCCAATCTCTCAGTCAGTATATGCAGCAGCCTTGCACTAGCCATCTTGATGCTTTAATTCACACTTTGAGTTATGTAGCCCATACTGAAGGCCAAGGCATTCTTTTAAAAGCAGACACTCAATTAGTTCTTCATGCTTTTTCAGACTCTGACTGGGCTAGTTGCCCTGATACACGCAGGTCTATCTCTGGTTATGTGCTTCTCTTGGGACAGTCTCCCATTGCTTGGAAATCTAAGAAGCAAAGCATTGTCTCCAAGTCTTCAGCTGAGGCTGAATATAGAGCAATGTCTTCAGCTGCTTCTGAGGTTACATGGACAGTAAGATTGTTGGAAGAGTTGGATGTTGATAAGTTGCAACCTGTCACCCTCTTTTGTGATAATCAATCAGCTTTGCATATTGCCCAAAATCCTGTGTTTCATGAACGTACTAAGCACATCGAGATAGATTGTCACTTTACTAGAGAGAAAGTGTTGGAAGGTCTTCTACACCTTGCTTATCTCCCCACTACTGAGCAGTTAGTTGATCTTTTCACCAAGTCTATTTCATCATCCCAATTGCATTATCTTCTGGGCAAGCTGGGTATGGTCTCGCCCTCTCCACCATCCTCCACCTTGAGGGGGGGTAATGAAGCTACCACAAGGATCTAATATACTTATGTCACATCAGCTGATTTTGTTAAGAGTTTGTTAGAACATTCTGTTAGAATGTCAACCTCCTCAGCATAGTTTGTTAGGAGTTAGT
The DNA here is from genome assembly GCA_019776075.1 of Amaranthus palmeri. NCBI lineage: Eukaryota > Viridiplantae > Streptophyta > Magnoliopsida > Caryophyllales > Amaranthaceae > Amaranthus > Amaranthus palmeri. The sequence continues at coordinate 711,690 of JAAKBH010000306.1, forward strand.
TACACAATTAACTTGCCCAAGAAGCTAAATATTGTATCTATATTCTGTACATATATATACTCCTTAGATTGGGATTGTAATCAAGATTTTCATTAATAAAAAATTTCATCTGATTTTCTCTGAAAAGTAACAATGAAAAATCATAGTCAAAGTTTGATACTAAAATTACATTTGAGAAGAACATATGAAGACAGGATTACTACAAACTGCTAATACTTCCTTTGTTCCATGCAACATTAGATTAATGACACTATTTATTCATCACTCTTAATTCGTAATTAGTTTTTAATCTATAGATTATAACATAGTCAAATAAAATCTTATTTAATTCGTCTCATTAAAAAATTATTCCTCAAATTGAATTTTGAAACCACTAGAGGAAGTAGACTTTTCTTCTTTAAACTAACAAAAGATCACTTATAGTTTTTAAAAAATATAACCAAAAGATCACTTTAAACAATAATGGAAAGCCATTACGCGGATACAGATTAGCAATTCATAATTATTCGTGTCGTTTCATAATATTGATTGTATTTGACTTTTTAGAATAATTTTTAAGTTTTAATTAAGTCTTAATTACTAAATACATATAATCTATAATTATTACTAAAACAAAATACTTTTGATATCCTTATTTTTATAAATTGTTTATATGTCACATTCTCAATAAAAATTTTCCCGTCAAAACTCAATGATATATGATATTAATATTATTGTTATCAATAATTATATTTCTTTAACTTTATTACTTTCTAATAATGTCATTGTCATTATCACAATAATCTGCGGACACCATGCAAAATATGATACAAATTATACAATGTATATAATTATACAGCTATTTTGAGTGAAATCAATTACTCCATAACTATAATGTAAATTTCATTTCTTAAAATTTTAATTTCTTAGTTTAGATATATATGTCGGAAAATTTAATAAATTTGTGCAATCGTACGGGCATTATCTGATACACTACTTTAGAAAGTAATTATGAAACATATGTACTCTTATCCCGTAATTATCTAGATCTCACATGAATATAATTGTGGGAATATTATGTTCCTTGCCTTTTATTCATGATATGGGCACTATATAGACATTACATAAACCCTAGAGCTATACATCATTTACAAGATTACCCTTAGCTAAATACAAATATATACATATACTAATACACCCCCTCAATCTCAGCGGGAGGAGGACGGACGCTAAGATTGAATCGAAAGTCATCAAACAAAACTCTAGGGAGACCCTTAGTGAAAATATCAGCAAGGTTGAAGCGAGAAGGTATGTGAAGAACACGAACATGACCCCGAGCAACTTTCTCACGAACAAAATGGATATCCAACTCAATGTGCTTCGTGCGCTGATGTTGGACCGGATTGCCAGAGAGGTAAATGGCACTAACATTGTCACAATAGACCAGGGTGGCCTTAGACAGAGGACAATGTAGCTCGAGAAGAATGTTACGAACCCAACATGTTTCAGCCACTACAGTAGCAACCGCCCGATATTCAGCCTCTGTACTAGACCGAGACAAAGTAGACTGACGTTTTGCGGACCAGGAAATCAAGTTATCCCCATAGAACACACAATACCCCGATGTTGAGCGGCGTGTATCTGGACACCCTGCCCAATCTGCATCCGTGTAACACACTAAGGAAGTGGAAGTGGACGGTGTGAGATGAATACCCAATGCAATAGTACCCTGAATGTAGCGTATGATACGCTTAAGAGCATGTAAATGAGACTCACGAGGGTCATGCATATGTAAACATATTTGCTGAACAGCATAAGATATATCGGGCCTGGTAAATGTGAGATACTGAAGAGCCCCCGCAAGGCTGCGATAAAGTGTAGGATTCTCCACAGGGGGACTATTGGAAGCACTCAATTTACTTGATGTATCGACAGGGGTCATACATGGTTTACAGGCAGACATTCCCGCACGAGCGATAATCTCAGAAGCATATTGTCTCTGTGACAAGAATAACCCACGAGAGGAATGTGACACTGCAATGCCCAAAAAATAGTGGAGGGAACCCAAATCTTTCATGGCAAACTCAGAAGCCAAGAGACTGATGATGGACTGACGGAGACGGTCAGACGATGCAGTAAGAACAATATCATCGACATATAAGAGAAGAAAAGCAATATCAGACCCACGATGGAGAATAAACAAGGAGTGATCACACCGACTGTTTACAAATCCAATGGTATGAACATAGTCAGCAAACCGTTGGTACCATGCTCGAGGGGCCTGTTTCAGACCATACAGAGATTTCTTCAAACGACATACATAATCAGGGTGTTTGGGATCCCGGAAGCCCATGGGTTGATACATGTACACCGTCTCATTTAAGTCACCATGGAGAAAGGCATTTTTGACATCCAATTGATGGATGGACCATTTTCGAGACAAAGCAAGACTCAGAACAATGCGAATAGTCGCAGGTTTAACGACCGGGCTAAATGTCTCAAGACAGTCAATGCCAACTCTTTGAGTACTCCCATCCCCTACTAACCGTGCTTTGTACCTCGCAAAAGAGCCATCAGAATTTGTTTTGTGACAGAAAATCCACATACATCGAATAACATTAGCATTAACAGGACGGGGCACTAACTCCCATGTATCATTACTAATCAAAGCAGTGTATTCATCAGTCATGGCAGCCTTCCAATGTGGATCATGGAGCGCTTCTTTTGGGTTGCGGGGTACAGGAGAAGGAGGAGTGATTGTGTTTAGGTTAAGGATCTTACGGGGTTTAAAGATTCCATGTTGAGCTCTAGTAGTCATTTGGGGAGAGAAAGGAGGTATAGGTGAGGGAAGGGGCTCAACAGGAGGGGGAGATGTAGGAACCTGGGCAACAGGAGAGACCACTGGAGAGCTAGGTGGGGAACTAGATTGTGGTATATCGGGAGTTTGGGGTATTTGTGGAGCGGGAGTACTGGTAGATGGGCGGTAAAGGAGAGGAAGCATAGGGGTAAGAGTGTCAGAATCAAGAAATGTATAATGAGAAGGGGAAGAGGTATGTAACTTAGCAAAAGGAAACTGCTGCTCATCAAAGACAACATGGCGGGAAATAAGAACTTTGTTACAGGAGAGATCCAGGCATTTGTATCCTCGATGGTTTGGTGGATAACCCAAGAAGACACAAGCAGTAGAACGGGGTTGAAGTTTGTGTATGGTGGTAGAAGGAAATAACGGATAACACAGACACCCAAAAACCCGTAGATGATCCATTTTCGGGATCTTATGATACAAGGCTTGAAGAGGAGAAGTATTCTGAAGAAGTTTGGTGGGTAGAAGAGTATGAAGGTAGGTGGCCATAGCCAAAGCATGATGCCACAGGTGAGGAGGCATGGAAGAGTGGAGCATCAAGGTTCGTACCATGTTATTAATGGTACGAATCTTGCGTTCAGCCTTTCCATTTTGAGCAGAGGTATAAGGACAGGAGAAACGAAAAAGAAACCCATGTCTAGAGGCAAATTGGTGGAAAGACAAATTATCAAATTCCCTCCCATTGTCACATTGAAAACTCTTGATAGGGCGTTCAAATTGAGTAAGAATAGAGGTATAGAATTTTTCAAACACAGGAAACACATCAGATTTGCAAGCAATAGGAAAGGTCCAGAGAAAATTAGTGAAATCATCCAGGAACAACACATAATATTTGTGACCAAGAGAGCTCACAACAGGGGAAGTCCAAACATCACTGTGCACAATATCAAAAGGCATATATGTAGCAGAAGTAGAATCAAAGAAAGGCAGTCTAATATGTTTTCCAAGTACACAAGATTGGCAAAAATTAGAACTACTTGGTCTATTACATTGAATCAAATTATTCTTCCTAAGAGTATGCAAAACATTAACTCCTGGATGTCCTAGACGACTATGCCATAAAGTCTCTGATAGAGCAGCAAAGGGTTTTGAAACTGTAGCAGATGGTGATGGTAGGAGAGGATGAAGAAACGCATTGCCATGACCAACAATTGGAATAACATCACCACTACCAACGATAATATGATTAGAACTGCTTGAATTAGTATAGGGAGAGAGAGTACCTGCCGACGATGTCATATGATGTGTGGCACCCGTGTCCATATACCAAGAGCCATCCGGGGGAGTAAGCGACATAGTGTGAACAGCAGCAGTAATATCAGTGGGGCAATATGAATGAGACGACCTTGGTGAAGGCACAGACTGAGTATGATAAGCTTGGGGGCGAGGACCCAACACACCAGCATTACTCACAGAGCCCGAAGGACGTGGCCATGGCATAGGACTAGATGGATATGGGCATGGAGGTATGGACCAAGTCGGATAAGACCAAGGGCCCCATTGAGAGGGCATAGTGGGCCATTGAGGAAAAGTAGACCCATTATGATATGGCCTTGTATTCGATGCAGCAGTAGACGAGCCACGACCACCCCCACGATTATAAGCATGCTGACCACGACCACCCCCGCGTCGTCCACCACGAGACCGATTCGACTGACCCCTCAATGGAGGTTGATTAGTGGCAGCAATAATGCGAGAAGTGGATCGAGGTGGAGACGCATGATTTTCAGCGTGTGGTTGAGCCGAATACAATGCAGTGCCATCATCAGCAGATTCTCGGGCAGCTTGATGGTTCCTTCTTGTTTCATGAAGAATGAGACGGGACCGGGCGAGGTAAAAAGACGGGAGTGGGTCCATCTGTTCTAAAGAAGTAGCCACATCATTATAGGTTCGTGGAAGACCCTTAATCAGCTGGAGTACTAGCCTTTGGTCCGTCACGGGAGCACCAACGTTAGCAAGTTGGTCAGCTATACTCTTGAGATGAAGACAATATGAACTCACGTCCGAAAATTGTGAGAGCTGAGTATGTGTAAATTGGTCCTCCAAATACAAAGCACGAGTGGATTTATTATCTTGAAATAAATCCCGAAGGTCCTCCCATGCCTTTTGAGCAGTAGCTTTGCTTGATGGAGAGATAATAGTGGTCAGTAAATCACGAGAGATAGTGCCATAAATCCATTGAAGGACACGAGCGTCGATACACTCCCATTCAGCTAAGTTTTCAGACTCGGATGTGGCAGTATCAGAGGAAGAAGAAGAGAGAGTGGGTGGGATGATGTGGTGAATAACACGGTAAGCTTTGCAATGGGTTGTAAAGAGGTGAGACCAAGTAGAGTATAAACCGTTCTCCATTTCAAGCGTGATGGGAACATGGTTTTGAATGTTTGTTACGGTCATGGCCGGGTGAAGGGAGGTTTTGGTAGTTTTGTCCGCCATTAAAAAGAAGATAAATAATGAGAGAAGCAGCAGAAATAAAAGGACCGGGTAGAAAACAGTAAACTAAGGATGATGATTGAGTAGGAAAGATGGTAAGAACGGTTTTGTGGAGGATAGTAAAAAGGAACAGTAATAATGGTGGATGTGTTTTGTGGGACGACGAAGAAGGCAGAAATAATGGTGGAAGTGTTTTGTGGGACGAAGAGGAAGACAGAAATAATGGTGGTATTGTTATTTTTGTGGGACGAAGAGGAAGACAGACACACAAAAAGTTGATGAGAAGTAATGGAGGAGAAGGTTACTGGGCAAAAAGAAGAATATCAGACGCAGGGATGAAGAAGGAGGTGAGGGATGCAGCAGGAAGACGTTGGTGAAGGAAACAGGTACGATTCTTCGTACACACAGAGAATACCCAGGAGAGAGAAGGTATAGAGGCGGCTAAAAAAAAAATTTTAGGGATTAGCAAATAGCCTAGGGCTCTGATACCATGTGGGAATATTATGTTCCTTGCCTTTTATTCATGATATGGGCACTATATATAGACATTACATAAACCCTAGAGCTATACATCATTTACAAGATTACCCTTAGCTAAATACAAATATATACATATACTAATAATAATTACACAACTTTATATCCATAAAAAATGTAATTAACAAATGAAATGAAAGGATTAAAAAACTAAAAAAAAAATTAACTTAAAACCAGTGACAGATTTTGCGGGAAGAAAGATCTCAACTACCCCAATACTAAAATTTCAAACTTAGAATACTTTATGAATTTTAAGGCATCAACCTAACCTAATCTTTCTACCCTTAATTATGTCTCATTAAAATTGTAACCAATTAGGAATGACACGCAATACAGTTAGCTGTAATTCATTATTATTATTAGTAATAATATATACTTTTAATATATTAATATTAATAATACTCTGTCGAATTTTATTTAGATGTCACATTTGATTGGGTACGATTATTAAGGGTAGTGTGGGGTTTACTAAAAAGTGCGTAGTTGGGGTATTTTAAATGATTATATTAATTGTAAAGGTGGTAGTGTGGCCTTGTGGGTATTGTAAGTAGTAATTGGGGTATATTGGACATTATTTGTGTAAACATGGGCTATTTAGGTAAAAAAGGATTGACAAAAAAGAAAATGTGACAATTAATATGAATTTGCCAAATAAGGAAATGTGACAACTAAATAGAATCGGAGGAAGTAATTATAATAATATTGATATAGTATACTCCCTCCGTTCTTTAACGCTAGCCGTTAAGAAAATTCCACTTTAAGGAAAAGGAAATTTGATTAAAGTTTTTCAGATATATATAGAAAATAAAAAATATACACTATCTTATTGTATATTTTTTTTTATAATTTTTTTATGATTTGTAATTAGAGATTTTAATACTACCATATTAGTAGTGCTCTAAATATTGAAAACAATGAAAAAGTAAACAAGAAGAAAAAATGGAGGGAGTAATTAAGTGTGTTAATTACTTAGTAGTGCTCTAAATATGGTTACCATTTTAGTCAATTTTGTCGGATTTATGATTAATTGAATATATTGTCTTATTAATTATGGCATGTATCTAAAAAGTAAAAAATTAACCCTAGCTATTAGCATTTATTACCATGAACAAGTGTTTGCTTATTTTAGGGTGGTAAATTATTATAATTTCTTAATTACTTCAACTTGTTTCATCTTCATTCATTGATTTGACCTAATTTTTGGATTTCCAACAAATAAGGCTATATTAGTTAAACTTGGTTGATTTGTATTATAATTAGTAGTAAATGGTAATTTAGCATGTGCTAATGACATTGTAGACCTTTAGGGGTTGTTTCTAGCTATATGATTTACTCTTAAATGGATTAAGTTGATCATGAATGGGTTAAAGTTTTAATATGCTTAAATGAATAAAATAGTGATGTATTCGATAAATAATTTTAAAAAAATCATTAGTAATTAATTATGGTTTAAAAACGATAATATGATATTCCATACTATTAAACTCGTATATTGTATGAATTTTTATAATAGTATGTTATATACTCTAATTTATTCTTTTATCTATATCATAAAAAGAAAGCTTCTTGCGTGCAATAAATAAAAAAATTAATTAGGGGTCAATGCTTCAATAATAGACATTGTTTGTCCAAATTAAACCCTAATATAAGTGGAAACTAGTATTACAAAGTTTAACTCCTTGATAGAGATGAAAGGCCAATAGGAACGAAATGTCTTTAATTTTATTTGGTGGAAGATGTAATGGTTCAACAATATTATTATTATTATATGATTTATTTTGATTAGCATCTGCATGTGGAGCAAGGTTAGGGATTTGATTCCTACTGAGTGCGGGTATCAGTTGGGGTTTTTTGATTGCGCGCATCTCTGATCTCTTTACTCCCTCTTTGAAGGAACGGGTATGATTTATCCGCATCTTTCAAGAAAATAAAAAACTCCCACCCGAACCCTGCCTTGTACGGGATACTTAGAGTGTTCTTTACCTTTTCTTTTTATCTGATTTATTTTGATGACTTCTCAGTCAATTTCTTCTTATTTTTTTTGAAATAATTCTATTAATAGAAATAAATTACCCATTAAAGAGCACCGTATAATTGAGGGTAATTTCTATTTTTTTTTCATTATGTTTTCTTCCTAAAGAAGATAAGTTGATTTAAGTATTCTTGACTAATAATTTGTATAAGCTGGTTTTTCACTTGATTAATTCTTTATTTTATATTGTTGGATGAGATATTTGGAAAGAAAAGAGTGGAAAATCTATATCTACTAATACTATAATCTAAAGCAGTACATTTTGGCAACACATGTTATAATCATGTTTTTATTTTCGCCAAAAATTATAAGGCTAAAAAGATGAATATCCAACAAAATCAACATAAATTTATTTTCCATTACATGGAAAATAGAAAGACAAAAAGCATTTTTGTCCCACATAAGGCGTTAGACGACAAAATAAGCGATAAAAACCCTTTATCACCTAAAAGTTTGTCACATAAAAAAAATATTGTCAACTCATTATCATAACGTCATGAACTACAACTATAAGACATTAAAACTTAGAAACAGGACTATTATAGGCAAACCCAAGTTAGATAAATTGATGAAGTACAGTATCTAGTCAAACATCCAACATGATTAATGCATACACACAAAATGTTCTCAAAAAACAACAGATTCAAAAACATTACATGGACTAAAAATCAACCTTCTACCTCTAAATCAACACAACCTAGTCATATGTCGCAACAATGGTGGGCCCAACAACGGCGAGTCCTACATACCACCATTGTGTGAGGAAAAACCAATCTGACCCTTAACAACAAGCATTATCAACAATTTCACAAATAATGCATATAACTCAAAAATTCATTTTCCTATAGAGTTGATTATAAAGAAAAAGTACATTATGTCATCATGTTTTGTATAATTACATTTTAGATTAGTCTTAATTAACTTGATTAGTTGTTCTCATATTTCATTGTTAAGAAAGAGTCACAAATTAGCATCAAGTCCAAATAAATCAGGATGAAATACAGATAATTGGCTGTAATGGCATGGGACCCATGTACCAAGATTTTTGCATATTCTCAAATTTGCTTTGCTTTGTTCAATATTTTGGTGTTTATGTGTTTGGAGAACTTGTTTTAAGAATGTACATTCCTCTTCAAGTGCCCTCATCTTCTCCCCTACTTTTGCCATATATCCTTTCTTGATGTCTATATCTTAGTTACCTTACAATAAAAATCAAATATCAAAAATCAAATAAAAAAACCTAAATTGCTTTAGCTTTTTAATTAACGATGAATAATATCAGCTTTTGATTAACGATGAATCATATCAGCTTAGGAGGGTGTTTCTCAAGAAAATTCCTAACTTGGAAAAAACTCCCTAAATTGGTGTTATTCCTGTTAATCAAAAGTTGGTATTATAGTAGGGAAATCAACGAGTAATTTTTCCTTTTTCTTTTGAAAATTCTTTGTAAAAATTTCGTTTTTTTGGTTCATAAGCTAGTTTTATTAGTCGGTAATAGTGATGCAAATAGGGTGGTCTCGTTTATTATTGAGTTCGTAGAGCGAAAAAAAAAAAACCTTAAAATTTAACACAAATTTTTGTATGAGACGTTCTCACTGTAAAATGTCTCATACTTGGGTTAAATAGTTCAGTTTTGAAAAAACTTATAGCTAATGGGCTTCTTGTTTTGAGGTCGTCTCACCATGAGACGGTCTCATACAAGACGGGCTGAAAATTTAATGGTAATTCAATAATGTTGTATAATACTCGTTTTGTTTTGTTGATATTCTAACTATTTTATAAAAAAAAATCCTAATAACTCATATTACATAACAAAAAATGTAAATTATACCTAAATTTAATTCGAATTAATATCAATCTTGTATATGAAAAATGTTTTGGACCCTAAAAAATTAAAGACCCTGAACAATATTCCGCTTTACCCTTACTAATCGATAGCCACAGCCAATAAGCAGGGGCGGAGCAAAAGTTCACAACAAAATTTATAGAGGGGATAAATGGGAATCATCAAGTACCTATATTTTCTTCATTACCAATTGAAGTATGGACATCCATGTCATGATCACCTTCACTATGATGTTCATCATGATGATTATGATCACCATTCTTTGGATCAACATTTTCAAAATCTTGATATGAAAATCCCCCAAGATAATATTCATCCTTTTGATAATTAAGTCCATTATGTTCTTCACCTTCACCAAAAGATGATCCACTTCCACTCTTATCAGAAATATGATCATTCACATCCATTTCAGTATCAGTAGCTACAATACTAAACAATGGACTTCCATGTTCCGTAATAGATGAAAACGACTGAGATCGTTCCAACCCATCACCTCGACTAACATGAGGAAGTCCAAATCTATCGCGATAAAGCTCTAATTCATTTTCTAGTTCTCTAATTTCATCCTCTTTTTTATTCACAAACTCCTTCAACATTTGAATATCTTCTTTATCATACTCTGCTTGTTCTTCCATCATTCTTTGGTATTGTAAGGCTTCCATTTGGACTGACGCTTTTTCGGCTTGTAGTCTTGTGATCATAGCCATCGCGTTGTTTGCTGCTACGGCTGCTGCACTTCTTTCTTCGTCTAGCTCCATGTAAAGTGCTATAAGCGACTTTCTGTCTGACCGCACTTGTTTCTTTAGACGGGTTAGGATGATTTCTGTGTCTGTTTCGTTTCCTGTGATTGTCTCGACAGGGTCTGAACCGAGTTCTACTTTTTCGATGAGTGATTTTCTAGGCATTCTGTTCGCGTACCTTGGACTTGAAGCTGCTGAATCGCTTATGCCGAAGAATCTGTTACCCCTTGAAAAGGACAGTGTTCTGCCAAAATCTTCCATTATTGATTCATCAGTGTCTGTTGGCCTTGGTGTTGTTATTGTTCTGCTTTCTTCCTTGCTTGCTGCAATCAAGTAATTCATGTCAAAAGTTCAATCATCATCTCTTTACCTAGGCGGGTTTGAGATATCAGACGCGTTCTTGTAAAAACAAAGAGGTTGTTTCTGATTGATTATAGTTGTAGGATCATTGGATATACGCAGCCTTAATTACTCTTGTTAGTAAGAACAAGAGGTTATTTCTGATTGACCCTTGGTGGAGTATATAACATATCTTGGAGCCTCAATAGTTAGCTTAAGCTTTCAGTTGAATTGATTCTACATGGTATCGGAAGCGAGCGTGACAAGAAGTTACAGGTTTGAATCTCAACCACTCCTCATTTAAAAGTGGAAATATAAAGCACCGGGTTTGAGGAGGTTTTGTGTTGCATTCACACTTCTAGCCCAAAGGCTCTCGTGTGAGGGGCCTGTTAGAGTATATAACATATCTTGAAACCTCAACCATCAGCTGAAGCTTTTGGTTGAATTGGTTCCTTAACAAACATAATCTGCAGCTTCACATAATAAGAAGCGCACATGAAGAAAAATAAACCTTTGGCCCATCGAAATACGAGAACTTACATGTTAACATTGTAAGATAAAATCAAAACATTAAACATACCAAATGGAGTAGCAACACTTAATGAATCCTCCTCTTCAAGGGTGGTAGTTTCAGACAACTTAATATTCGACAACTCCAACGTCGTTCGAGCATCTTCACCCCTCCACGAACTAAAAGGAGCGCGAGGCGAAGGAGCCGGAGCCTGCTGTACAAGCCTATTAGGATTCCCATTACCAACCTCTTCATAACTACTAGGCTTAACCTTCATGGGTTCCCCACAACATGAACAATAAGTCAATTTCTCATTCCCATTCCCATTCCCTGAATTACTCCAAAGAGGCCTTAACTGAAGCCTAGCCTTCATTTCATGATTAACCATTCCTTCAAGATCCTTACTTCTAACCCCATTAAAAGATTTATCAGTCGCAAAAGAAAGAAGACAACCTTCACACATTGTTCTAATATCAGAAAGGTTTCTATGAACATGACAAAATGCAAGGGAGGATAAATCCTTCTTATGACCATCACAAATGGTTTCATTGTAACAAAAACGCGTTCTATGTCGTGTTAAAACATGATCGATTCGTGTACATAACACACACGGGGATTGTAGATCAAAGAAATCTGCAAATTCACTTGATATAAATGTAAGGAATCCATCAAGGAAGAGTAAGCCTATAAGGGTCCATTCTAGGATTGCATAGATTACAAAATGTGGAACACTTCCTAACTCTTGTTCTACATAATGCCTTATTGATCTCCCTGAAGATGACATCCTCTTCCTGGCATAGGAGATTCAAGATCACTAACTATTTTTCCTTTTTTAATTATAAATTTATATGCAAATAATATGTAAATAAAATGATTCTAAAACTTTTTTTTTTGATGTAAAAAATGATATTTGTATTAAAGAAACAGAATGAAATTGTGATCTTTTTCCTATTTTTTGGGTTTGAAGGGAAGATTATTTTTTGTTTGTTTTTGTTTTCTGGGAAGAGATTTTTTCTGGATGGTGAATTATTTGTTATTATTAATGTTTTATTTTTTGGATGGTGAAGTTGAAGTTTACTATAAATAGAGGAACTCTTGAGTTTTGGTAGTTAAATTTAGTTTGCTTCATATTCTCACTTTTACAATGTATTGTTTTATAATTAGGACATGATGCTCAAATTATAGCCTCTCCTTGTTTCAAAGTAAGATATATATATAATAATAAAGGAAGAGAAATGTCATTGCTCCATTTATCTTAGCAACCCAAGTCCCAACACATTTAGGGTGTAATAGTTATCATCATCATCGTACCAAATGTATCCCGCTAATATGAATTATGATCAAAGTTTGTTTAAGGAAGGTGGAGTGTGTGATGGTGTGATGAATCAAGTAATGTGTTGATTAAAAAGCATAAATGACCCTTAACAAGGCACTGTAATATATAGTAATATGTCCTGAAATATTCATCTGTAAATTGTTTTATGGGTGTATGTTTTTCCCCTTTGGCTAGTCATACCAGCAAGAAATCAAACCCACAACATGTTCTAAATGCTAGTTAAAAACTAAATCAAGTCTATATTAGTCGAGTATAAATTACATATCTTCACTCGCTGCTCTGAACAGATTTTGTAAGACGAACTTTATCCGCTAGTTCTTTAACAGATAAGACATTTGCAGACATGTACGGTGAAACACAACCCTGCGCCTGCAAACCAGCAATTAACAGATTACAAACGAAACAATGGAAATGTAATAGAATACGTAAATCACGATAACATCGTGTTTAAATCTAAGTTATTTATAAATACGCGTTTAAATAAGGACATAGCACGGCTGCTCATCTATCATTTACGAATATAATGACATTGCATCTAACCCATCAATTAGAGATGGTCTCTCAACGAGACAGTCTCTCACAAGAATTTGTTAAAAACAATAATCCAACAATCAACATTCGACAAGTAATAGGTTATCCTACCCCTTACCCTCAATTTGCTTACTCAAATGTTGCTCGAGATTTTTCACAAACCAATCCAAAGACACGTAAAGGACGAGAACAAATAAACCTTCTACGCAGAATTTATATCGTAAAAGTGTAAATATAACCATACCTGCAGCAAACCAGTAGGTATCTCGATAAATCCTTGAAGGAGAAGATCTACACCGGCTAGGATCTTATGAGGAACAGGTGTGATCAAATAAATAACGTTCTTCGATAAATCAATTCCTCTAACAATACCTGAAATATTTAGTATAAATAAGATCAAAACTTCTTAGAAACACTTGCATCAAATAGATAAGATGAATTTCGGGTAGATATGATCAAGCAATGAGGAATTATAACTGCAATCGTATTGAGATGTATAAATATATGACATACCAAGGCCAACGCAGATGGGCAATGATTGAGGGTCTGCACAACTAACAGCCAAGCCAACTATAGTTGCATTCAAACTGCAGAATACTTCAGTACTTGAAACCTAACAAAAACAATAGATGAAAATGCCCTTGATTATTCGCATATAAGGGATACTCTCCGCTATTCGGATCAAATGTCCCATTTGTTTTTTTGGCACTATTAACCAATCACCTTTAGTTTCTAATTCATTCCCAACCTATTATTAGTTAAACTATAGCCAAAAGGGATCTCGTTTGATTTGTTTTACCGTAAATTTTATGAACATCAACTTTTATAATTTTCAACCAAGTACAATTAGAGATATTTAGGATTGAAATAGTATGGGTAATTTGATTAGAATACGGGGAGTACCAAACACAGAAAATGGCGTTAATAATGAAATCAATTGTTAGAAGATCTTTAGCAGCTCAAAAGGCAAAAAATCAGTATGTTACAGACCTCACAATGCAGTTGCCTAATTTTGATACTTGATATTGGGACTTGGTAAGGAGTATGAGAAGCTAGTGCAAGTGCAAGTTCCTCGATTGTGGTAATACTCATATCACTTGCCAAGCACTGCCTAAAGTAACCCCTCAATCGTAGTTCTCGAATATGGCGTGCTTCCTTTTTCACCAGCACCCTAGGAAACAGTTGAATTGATACATCAAAAACACATTGAAGTATTGAACTCTCAAAATAAAGGTAAAAGAATATTAAAATGGTTCATCATTGAATTATGTTTGCATAATTGCAGGCACATCAAAATTAGCACGTTACGACTCCATGTAAATAATAAAAAGGAACTTACGATCGGTTGTAGGAATCCTTGCGAGCAGGACTGATTTCCACCAAATTTACCGAAGACTCATCGAGCTCATCCAGCCAAAATGCCCCAGCAGGTAAATCTTTTTTATCCCCCTCCCCCTTTTTCCCAGAAAATATATTTATTTTAACCACGTGTGTCGCAGCAATGTGTTTCAACATATCACACAAAATATCGAAACCAAGCCCTGTTATATGATAAGAATATAAGTTGTATCAGCAATAAGTCACAGGAAAAAAAAGGGAATGTTAAGGGGAAAGGGATATATTTAAGGTCTATATAAAATAGTTATGAAAACAGCTTACCTTTCACCCAGCCTGCTGTATTAATAATGAGAGGCAGCTCAGCCATACTTGGATTTCCTTTCTTACTTGAAGAGCGAAATTCCTTTCTATAGTGATCATATAACGCATATATGCAATTCAAGTATAACTCCGGGTCTCGTTTTGAAGAAACATCTCCAAAGAAGTAACATCTGGAACCATGCAAGCAAAAGCAAAATGATCATTACTCATATCAACCCCTCAAGAAAAATATGGACATACACATAGGGGAACACACATATATATACCATATGACCGTATCTCAAAACAGGCACAATATTAGAAACAATATACTATATACTACATATATAAACACACTCAGTTTAGCATAAATGCATAATACTCTTAGAAGTGATTTGAAGGATTGCTTCCTCTATTTCAACTACTTTCAAGCTTTGACTTTATCCTCAGACCCTTGATGCTTACTCCATCTTTTGTATTGGGATGTTGCCTTTTGTTTGCCCCTTAACAAATTCAAAGAACATTAGTACCCACCTAACTAAAGACCTCTATTAATTCAATATTATAGCACCCTCAATGCCATCAAAAGGCTCTCACCCAATCACCCATGCCAATGTACTCAACCTTACTTTTGTCAATGATAATAACAAAAAAATTGTTTCTTAATGACCATTGGTAGTTAACATCATCCACAACTATGTCATGCTCTCCCTCAACCCCGCAAACAGTGGGATCCTTTCTACTGAACAAGGATTCACTACTTTAGGAAATCAAATATTAGGCCCCGACAACAACCATAATTTGGTAAAAAAACATAGCTGGAAGTTCTTCCACAAATGATTGACATTGAGAAAACATGATACTAAGAGAATCCAAGGACAAATTGAACTTCAAATTTTACACTTTCAAATTTTTAATAGGAGTCGACATGCTTAAATTATCTAATTCCTCCTCCCTCAATCTTTACTAGTTACTTAAATTTATCCAACAACTTCCTTTATATTCATAATTCATGTTCGTCATTCACAACCCAAAATTGGTCATAACTTAATAGTGCACATAACATGGCCGGTCCTATCATTGACTACATTTGGCTGACTATTGACAAAATTCCCAATAAAAAGGAGATCACTTTGTAACAACGTGATGGATGCCTGATGTAAACAAGTAAGAAAATAAAAAAATCCAAGACAATGCTCAAAGCGTCATACAACTCCAACATAGGATCCTTAATTTCCTTGCTCAACTACAAATGCCTAGCAATACTTGATTTCCCTCGATATTCACAGTTCATAGACAAAGCTTCTTAATTAAGTTCATCCTTGTTCAAGAATCAAATTGTCATTTACTTCACAATGCAAATAACATGACCAACACTACGTGCAGATATAACTCATAGCTTGAAAATATTTATAATAATAATTTTAAAACAATATTTTTCCTATCCTCAATTACATCATTGGACATCAGTTCCAAAGATAAAATGGTTGATGACTTTGAGGCATAATATGTTCAAAGAAGTCAATAAAAAAGAGGTGGCTTAAAAATTCCATTAAAAAAAATTGGTTTGGTGAATTTGAGAATTCTTCTAATGGAGGGTTTGAACTAGAAGATGTTTCCAATACCAAGCAAAAACTAATTTTGTTAGAAAAATTCTAACTTTTTCCAAAAACAAGATGATACTTAAATATTTAAGGAATGAAATGACATCCTCACAGCAAGAATACAAGATTATTTTATCCATTAATTTAAATCGAGAAATCAGGCTTATAGGAACAAAGCTCCAAAAACTAGTAGGCAATGTCTTACTTGAGCCAAAAGGACAATGGTTAACAATATAATGTTGCAGTCTAGTTTGCTGATCAAACATAAGTGACATTATTGTTTACACCGACTAAAGCTATAGAGAAAAACAAACATTAAACTATAGACTGGAAAGTTCTTGATGATCACAATAAATTCATGTATTATACCTTTGAGGCGTTTTTAGGCAAGGGATTGTCAAGTCTGGATGAAGAAAACAAAACTAATTAGAATCACACAATATCCAGTGTTTTACAATGAACTGCAATTCAAATTGATATGGAAAGCCACAAGAACCAAGCAAACAAGCACCTGGAGTTGCTTCATCAATGATAGTAAGTGAGAGACATCCAGGCGGAGTGAACTCCGGCTGTCCGACATCTGTGTCCAGGTAAGCTACTCTTTTGTACCTGTACACCATATTAATCATAATATCAATAATTAACAAAGTAAATCTATAGGCTCTCTCCTATTCCATCATATGTAGAAAGGAACTCACACAAAGTAAAATCAATCATAAATCATAAAATTCTCAAAACCCTAGTCTTGGAGTAACATAATCTGCCACAATTCGTTCAAAATTGTCCAAAAATAGGCCAAAGTTCTTCTTTTCAATTCGCAATACTTGAGGACATTATCGAATATGTCATGGTTACATAGGATTATCGCATATTGACATCTAACATTAATAACATAAATTGTACAACTACTAGTTGGTCCATAAGTCCATAAAGAGGCTACATTACAGCCATACATGACAGTATACCCAAAGCCTAGTTTATAGCATCAAACTACTCCAAAATCAAAAAACATAAGCATCAAATTACTAGTATATTTTATCAGTCAACAAATTCAAGTTCATGGGCAAAAAAAGTCAAATTGAAACATCAACATAAAATGTCTAGTAAATTCCCTTACACAAGTCGGCAGAAAGAAAAAGTTCATTTTGTTGATAACTAGTTACTCGGGTATTAAACATTGGTACGTCTCCAAGTGTCGGATACGTCTAAATATTTAATTTTACGCCTAAAATGAAGCGTCTAAGTGCCGTACTAATGTCCAAGGATCAAGGATCAGATACGGATCGTGAAGCAAAATGAAGAGTGCGACTAACATAGGTTGAAAATAGTAAACTTATCCCATTCAATTTGCCCCATTTTCATTCTAAGTAGTCCCCTTTTCTACTTGTACTCCGAATGTTCTCTAGCTAATTTGTCCCCATTACTTTAGTCCATTATACCCAACTCCTTAGTCTCATGCCAACCAAAAGTAAATGCCGCAAAATGGCTGGGACGGAGAAGTAAACTTAAACCCAATTAACATATTAATCCACTGATCAATAACAATGAAATTGAACAAGCAAAAAACAGAATTACTGATTTATTCAATATATAAGCAAATTAAATCTCCATAAAAGTACGACGGACAACTGACAACTTTACACATTTTCAAAATCCCAGAGAAATTGTGAAAATTAAAAAAAAAAAAAAAACAGTATAAATAAATTGGCAAATTACAAAAAAGAAAGAAAGAAAGGAAGAAGAAGAGAAAGAACGAACTTAGTAAGAAAAGTGTTGAGAAGGTAACGAGAGAACGTAGTTTTTCCACTGTTTTTAGCACCACAAATGAAGACAACTTGAATTAGTGAAGCAGGGGAAGTATTAAGTATGGAGTTCGCAGCATCCGACCATTCTTGAGAAATTTCAACATTAATCTGTCTTTGTGAAACAAAAGCCGCCATTTTTTTCTTCGATTTTCTCTATGATTTTTCTGAGTTTGCAACAAAGGTTGAATGCAAAGTTTGTCTTTCGGGAAAGACAGGGAGGGACAAAGGGAATGAAAAAGGTCTTGAGGAGGCGAAAATGGAACAAGTGTAGAACTCAATACGGAGTCGGAGATATTTGGATTTTAAGGGTGGAGATCTTGACATTTCTAATTTTATTATTTGGAAAAATAACTTAGATAATCCAAATTTTTTTCGATTTTTCTACAATAATCTCATCTATTGATTAATCATGAATAATTTCAATTTTAACTTAATTTTAAGGGTATTTGTCAGGAGTAAATTTGGATAACTCAATGACTTGCTATAGTAGGTAATTCAAAAAAAATAAATTAAATATTCATTTAAAATTAGAGATTAATTTTAAAATTTTACATAAAAAATTCTAAATAATAAAAATTCATAAATTTTTTATGAATTTTTTTATTCTTTTTTGATATTTTAATTAATTTATTTTATTTATACAAATAAAACTTGCTATAGCAAGTCACCGTGTTTACTCTAGGAAAATACGCCACAATATTGGTATTATTCATGGTTAATCAATAGTTGGGATTATTGTAGGAAAATGATGAATATGTTGGATTATTTTAGGTAATTTTTCCCTATTATTTTTCTTGTATGTATAACCTAAATAAATAAAAATGATAAAATATATTATTTTTAAATGAGACGGACTATTTTTATTGGAGTGGTCTATGTATATGTAGTATATTAAGGTGATTATTTATAATTTTAAAGTGGTTATAGAGAAATAGATTAGTTGTATGGAAGTCTCACGGTGAGACGATTTTAAGAAAATAAACCTGATATTTTAGATTATTTTGAGCACAAGTTGTGAAATATGATTTCTTTGAAAGACTATCTTTAATTAAGTCGGCCCATTAAGGAATATGTAGAGTAAGTTATTCGGCGGATATTAAGGATATTATGAGTAGGCATTAAGAATATAGTAAGTAGGTTTTTAAGGATGATGTAAGTATACATTAAGGGTACTGTAAGTCTGTAAGGGGCATTAAGGATATTGTACGCAGGCATTAAGGATACGGTAAATATACAGGATGATGTAATTAGGCTGAGTTTAAGGATGCATTAAGTAGGCATACATTCAGTTTTAATGAGTTGCCCTGAGAGACGATCTCTTAGGAGACCGACTATATTTTGAGGGAGTGAATGATAGTTGAGATTAATATTATATATTTACAATAAAAATTGACGAATGAATAGCTAATACATTTTGTTTGAAGAAATATGAAAATTTATGGGAAATTGTTAAAAATTGAATATGTTTTAATAAATGTTAAATATAAGACATTAAGAGGAATTATCATACATTTTGATCGCACATGTGTAATAGGTGATAATATTTTAAAAAATTGAAAAGTTGGATTATAAATGATGATTTATTTATAAAATTTATTTAATATACTTTCATTTAATCATTTTTTTCAACATTTTAAGATTAATAAATCCTTTAACAAATGAATCCTTTCCCTTTCCCTTCCTCGTTTTTTTTTTAAATTAGGGATTATATATATAAGAAAAGGGAAAAAAAAACACCACACTGAAACTTGGGTACCTATTAACCGCCGGTATAAAAAATCCGCGAGGGGAAAAAGCCATTGAAAAATAGGACCAAGGTTCAGGCCACCAAAAATAGCATAGGGGTGGGCTATGCTAGAAGATTTCAAAAATACACCAATAAACTGTCCTACCAGGTACCAGCTTATACACCATAGAAGTTGTTTTAACAACTTACACACCAAATGAGCAATAAGCTCGAAAAACACCAATCAGTGCAAAACAGAAATCACCAATCGCCTAGCTATAGGGCCAATAGATCAACACACTACAACACATTCAATCTTTAGTGACATTTATTTAGTGGCATTTGATTAAAATGCCACTAAATCAAAGTTTTAGTGGCATATGTAGTGACATTTATTTTTTTGTCACGAAATGCTCATAAAACAAAGAAGAAAATCAATAAATTCCACCTTTTAAAAAACTATAGCATTAACAAAATTTAAAAAAAAAAAATTTATTCAAAAAAAAAAATAAAATAAAAAATAAATTGTACACTAACTTTTTTAAAAAGTAAAATATTTTCTTAAATAAAAACATACAAAATTCCAGATTTTTTATAAAACCAAAAAAATGAATTTAATTTTGAAAAACAAGCTTCGGTATAATCAACCTAAATATTTCTCTAAGATACACACTCCTAACTCCTAAAAATCTCTTCTCTCTAAAATACCCAATTTCTCTAAAAATCAATTCAAAGCTTCCATTGGAGAAAATCTCTTCGGTATAATCAGCCTGTGTGTATCAGATCATCATTCATCTTACAACGTTTTTTCAATTGGATCAGCATCTAAGTCGGTAATTTCTTGTAGCATTCATCTTGTTCTCCTATCGTCATTTTTTTCATCATCTTAAAGCTTTGGATTGCTCAAACATTCAACATCTTCTTCTGATTATTTGGTCAAACATTCAATTTCTGATTATTTGGTCAATTTCTGATTGCTGAAACATTCAACATCTTAAAGCTAACTTTGGATTGCTGAAACATTCAATTTCTGATTATTTGGTCAATTTCTTGTTTAATCAAATGCTGGAAATACTACTTGTTCTTGCAACTGAATTTGGTCAATTTCTAATATCGTCATTTCAATTTCTCTAAAATACTACTTGTTCTCCTATCGATTATTTGTGTCGGTCAATCTGTGTAAACAAATAGTCTAAATCGACATCATTTGCTCGGGAATATCACTATTGAATCAGCATCTTCTTCTCCTATCGTCATCTGCTTGGCATTATTGGTCGTTGTACATTTCGCCATTTCGGCTTGTTTGGGCGATTGAATTGTCCTTCTGAAACTCTTTAGTTGATTTTTTTGTGATTCACTCACATTCAAACAAAAAAATATAACTCCAAAATTTACTTCGTTATTCTTGTTAAAAACGTTAATGATGCCTTTATTATAATTTAAATTCTAAAAGTCAATATAATTCTAACTGGTTTAGGATAGGATACTAACTCTAAGACTTCTACCTTGTTTAGACAATTCCAGTACTCCTAACTATAGTTTAAAAATGCAGTAACGGTTGTGCGGTTGTGATCACGATAACGAAATAGTGATGCGGTTATCATAGTTTTTAGCTTCGTTTTGTATCTTTGTCACTCAAATTCGATTATTTGTATCTTCTTCACTCAAATTCGATTATTTGTATCTGATTTTTTGGTTACTTGTTCTCAGCTTGTACAAGATCGGTTTAGCTACATATTGGGCTTACGATAAGTGATTATCTGAGAGTTGACTGTTTTTGATGTTAACTATTTGCATCTGAGATTCACAGCTTGTACGAGGAAGGTATAAATTTTCAAAACTCAATTTACTTTCTTATTTCCGAGTACCATAATTTCTTGTTGGATTGGAAACTCTGATTGAATTTTAAGGATTGAACTGACTATTTTTTAACGTTGATTATTAGTAATTATGACGTTTTTTTATTACAAATGTATATTGTGTTTTGTTGTGTTATTGACGTTTTTGGTGTAATATTGTTGTAATGATGTTTAATTTGTTGTAGAATTATGGACCATAGCAACAGACAATGGATTTTTAGTGATAATCGGGTGGAATATTTAAGTGGAGTTATTGAATTTTTGGAGTTTGCTTTTAGAAATAATAAGGATGGGAGTGTTCCATGTCCATGTTCAAAGTGTGTGAATCGTTTTGATAGGTCTAAAGATGAGATGTTTGACCACTTGGTGATGAATCGTATTATGAAAAGTTATGATGTGTGGTATTGTCACGGCGAATCATTGTCCACAGCTAATTCCGAAAGTGTGAATGTAGTGTTGGAAGACTCTATAAGCAATGCCGAAACTTGTGATGGTGATGATATGATGGGAATGTTGAGTGATATTTTTGGGATCCCAACTGAAGTAGAACCTATGAATTTAGAGGAATTTGGTGGTGAAACTCTAAACATTCCTCACCCTGATGATGAAATTTTTAGTAAGTTGATGCAAGATATTAATAAAGAACTATATCCAGGGTGCAAAAAACATAATCGATTATCTTTTACATTGCAGTTATACAATATTAAGTGTAAATTTGGTTGGGTTAACAAATCATTTGATGTGTTGATTAAATTATTAAAAGATATTTTGCCTGAAGGTGAGACTTTACCAAGCTCTTTCCAAGAGTCACAAAAGATAATTGAAGGTTTAGGACTTTCTTATGAAAAAATAGATGCATGTCCCAATGATTGCATGCTATTTTGGAAAGAGTATGAAAATGCTCAAGAGTGTCACATATGCCATTCTTCTAGATGGAAGTTTGAAAAAGAGAAGTCTGACAATGCATCTAAATCTAAGAGGAAAAAAAAGAATATACCTGCTAAAGTGTTGCGTTATTTTCCCTTAAAACCAAGGTTAAAGAGACTATTTATGTCATCGAAAATAGCAAGTGAAATGACATGGCATAAAACAAAGCGTATAGATGAGGATGGTGTTCTAAGGCATCCTGCTGATTCTGAATCTTGGAAAAATTTTGACAAAAATTTTAAAGAATTTGGTATTGAGCCTCGTAATGTGAGATTAGGGCTTGCTAGTGATGGTTTTAATCCTTTTGCTAGGATGGATAGCAAATATAGCATTTGGCCTGTTATTTTAATACCTTACAATCTACCCCCGTGGTTGTGCATGAAGAAAGAAAACTTCATATTGTCTTTATTAATTCCTGGCCCTAAAGCTCCGGGTAATGACATTGATGTTTACTTACAACCACTTGTTGAGGAATTAAAAGAATTGTGGGAGGTTGGTGTACCTACTTATGATGCTTCAAGCGAAGAAGTTTTTCGAATGCATGCAGCATTACATTGGACAATAAATGATTTTCCTGCTCTAGGTAATTTGTCTGGTTGGAATATATATGGAAAATTTGGATGTTCTTCATGTAACGTGAAATACCATGCCAAACGTTTAAAATATGGTCAAAAATTCTATTTTATGGACCATCAAGAATTTTTGAATGAGGCCTCAACATCCATGCCACCTTCGGGAAGAGAAGTGTTGAACCAATTGAAAAATATAAGTTTCACTTTAGGCAAGGAGAATATCCCACCAATTGGTGTTCCAATGCATACATGGAAGAAGAGGAGCATCTTCTTTGAACTTCCTTATTGGGAATTCAATCTTGTGCGCCATAATCTTGATGTGATGCACGTTGAAAAAAATGTTTGTGATAATGTGGTTTACACAATATTGAATGATCGAAAGAAGTCCAAAGATAATTTGAAGGCTAGGCGTGACCTTAAGCATTTTCAAATTCGAAGGAAACTATGGCCTGTACGACGCCCATCAGGGAGGATATATTTACCGCCTGCTTGTTTTCATTTGAGTAAAGAGGGTAAGAAGAACTTTCTAGAAGTTTTAAAGAATGTTAAATTTCCTGATGGGTATGCATCTAATATAGCTCGTTTGTTAGTCTTGATATTCATGCAAATTTATATTGTAATATTAATTGATATATTTTACTTAGATATTTCGAAACCACACCTGAAAAGCGTAGAGGACCGACTTTAATGACTGATATATGGAATCAACCTATCGAGAAGAGAATAGTTGTACGATGGAATAAGTATTGGCAACCAGTTGGTGATGAGGCTTCTATGCTTGCTAATTTTCTTGGCACCATAGCAAGAAATCCTCGATTATGCTGCCTTAAATACTCTGATTGGAGAAAAGTACCAAAGAAAGATAAAGAAAGATTGCTCGACATTGTAAAGGTGTTTCACTATTTATCAATCATTAGTAAGAAATCTCATATTATGTTGTGTTTTCTATTTTTGACTCTTCTTCATTCTAGACAAAATTCATCATCCGTCATTCGCTCGAAGAAAAGTATATATTGCAATCATTGGGAAGGAAGTGGAGTAATTTCAAGAGAGAATTAAAAGAACATTATTATGACTCTCATTACGGGAATGTAGCATACATATTGAGAAACAAGCCTGATCATGTGTCTCAAGACCAATGGAGCTGGCTAGTTTCATATTGGAATTCCTATGTGGGAAAGGTAAAAATGTGGTATTAACTGATTGTATAAAATAGTTTGAAATAGTATAATAAGCATTGCTATTTATAGTGAAATAATTTATTTACATAGAAACGCTCGGAAACAAATCGAAGGAGTCGTGAATTGCAAACTATGGTACATACTGGTGGATCTAAAAGTTTTGCTCGCTACGCTGATGAGAAGGTACATTTTAAGTGGCTACATCTCTTGTATAATAATGAATACTATTTTAAAGATTATCTATTGTACGAAGCTTAATGAAATGTATATAACTTGTTTTGGTATAAGGCTGTGGATGGGGTTTTACCTTCAAGAGCAATTGTTTACTTGGATACCCATACAGAGCGTAAGATTGCAAATGCACCAATGGATGAAAAATCTAGGCAAGCTGTGGTAAGAAAGAGCATTTCTTTTCATTATTTTAGTGTTTAAACATTATAGTTGTCTAAGAACAATTAACCAAACTCCCATCTAACCCAGTTAGTTTGTACTTATATATTTGAATTTCAGTTATGATGTTAGTTTACTAGGCTCTGATATTACTTCATGCTTAATATATAGGATATGATTAGAGAAAAGCTAAGTCAACTTCCAAATGGTGTTGAGGAAACTAATGGAAGTGTTGCATGGGAGGGGGATGTCTATTCACAAGTGTTGAATGTAGTCATAGGCCCAGAAAGAAATAATCAAGTTCGTGGTGTCGGAAGAATTCCAAAACCTTATAAGTTTTTCTCTCATGTTCAAGACAAAACCTACTTTGAAGATGATCATGATGTATGTACAGAAAAAATGGAGTGTATGTTGAAGAAAATGAAAGATAAATTTGAAGAAAAGTTGAGGGAGAATGCTAATGCTCAAGCTATAATGCATAATGAGCTAAAAATGTTAAAGGAGGTGGTTTTTGCTAGAAGAATTTTTGAAGACTACAATATATGATTAAGGTACATTCAATTGCTCCTTTCATATTTATAAAATCTCCAAGGATTTATTGCACTAGTTAAGGTTTGTGTAATGCAATAGATTTATTATTTGATGTTAAGGAAGTGCTTGTTTGTTGTAGTCTGTCTTTCAACAAGGGTAATAATAGAGCGATATGATCAAACCTTTAAGGTTTTGTTCTTTATATTTTGCAGATTCTGTCATCATTCAAACTTGGGATATGTGACAGGTACATAAATCTTATTGGTGCAGATTCTGTCGGACCCCACTAAGAGAGCCCTTTATGATCAGTATCTTCTAACTACTAGACACGTTGCACAGAAAGTTTCACATGAAGGTTCAAGTTATTATCATATGCATCCCACAAAGGTTCAAGACTAAAGATGCTGGGAGTACACCATATCAATCTATGAAGTTTTATGTTTTTTGAATATATGACATTCTTGACAAATATTAAGAGTTTGTATAGTGAACCTTAATGTGATTGTAATATGAATCTTTGATGTTATCTACATTGAAAGGAAAATATTTTGCCACAATTAGTTTTATAAGTTCAAACAAAGCATGATTAAACATGTTATGGGAAGAAAAGAGGGGCAAGACATTTGGTTTGGATATAAGGCTTTAGTGGCATTTTTTAAAAGTTATAGTGACATAAACTCAAATGCCACTATTAGCTTTCGCGACATAGGATCTAGTGGCATTTGTCTAAATGTCGCGACAACCTTTAGTGGCATCTACAAATGCCACTAAAGCCTAGGTCTCTTGTAGTGACACTAACAAAAAAACTCTGCACCATGCAAATCGCAAAAGCTAGCTACTACACCATATTCGCCACCACTATCCCTTTCTCGTTTCATTATGATTGATAATAACTAAAATTTAAAATAGCATAATACTCCCTCTATTAAGAAATAGTCCTAGTATAAATTAGGCAAATACAAAGAAAATTAAATAAAAAAGTATATTTTACATAAAAATAGTGTAAATATATTAATAAAAAGAAAAGTTGAGTTAAATCTTAAATGTGTGAATAAGAAATGAAAAATAGTGTTATTTATCATTAATTTTTTTGAAGTAATCATCACAAAAGGAAATGAGACTAATTAACCATTAAAAGTACTTCACAACTAGATATATCATATGTTGACCTCTAAAATTAATTAAATTTGACCAGAAATTAGAACTCAAAAAAGAATAGTCTCAACCTAAATAAAGAGCTACCCATATATACCAGGAAAATACTAGGTTAAAACAGACAATTTTAACTCATTTCAGTTTTAGGTTAACATTTTCATCCAACGTCATCGTTATTAATCATGATTCACTTTATTTTTATTTCAATATTTTTTATAGTTCTAAAGCCGTGTGTGGGATGTATTGAGATTGTCCATTGCCTTTTACCTTTTTATTTTTTTATAGTACTAAAATTTGTTTAAAAGTTCTTCAACCATTGGACCAATCCAATCCGAAATTTAACTAACCAAAAATAACCCGACTCAAAACTGCATGATCAACCATAATTTTGAGAGGTTTATTGACAACCAGTTGATGAAGATTAGACTAGGTTAATATTTTATGTACCGTGTCATCATTTTCAATCGTGATTTACTTTATTTTTATTTCAACATTTTTTATAGTTCTAAATCTTTGTGTGAGATATTGAGATTGTCCAATACCTTTTACCTTTTTATTTTTATAATAAAGTTCTAAAATTTGTTTTCAAGTTCTTCAACCATTACTTCGATCCAATCCAAAATATAACTAACCGAAAATAACCCGACTCAAAACCGCATGATGAACCATAATTTTGAGAGGTTTAATGACAACCAGTTGATGAAGATCAGACGGCTACCTGCATCCAATGCCATCTCAGTCCAGCACCTTCCAATGATTGATCACCCCACCTTCAGGCGCCAAATTACACCTTGTTTTTTTATTTGTTTTTTTTTCTCCTTCCTCTGTCAAAAGTAAATTTTATTTTATTTAAACAAATAAAAATAAAAATAAAAATAAAAATAAAAACCCTTCTCTCCCATTTTATCAATTTTTCTAGGACTCAAATCAAATCGCCAGATTTCAATTCAAATACTTGAGACCTAAAACCCGTTTCTTTACTTCTCTCTCTTCTTCTCCCTCAGCATTTCTATCAAATTCCTAAAATGGCAGGAGTTGAACTTCAAAATACAGTCAAAGAAGCCCTAAATGCTCTTTATCATCATCCTGATGATGCTGTTCGTATGCAAGCTGATCGTTGGCTTCAAGAATTTCAGCGCACTCTTGATGCTTGGCAGGTTTTTGGTTTTTCGTTTATCGATCTAATTTTATTGCTTTTTGATTAGGATTTCAATTGTTTAGATGTGTTTATGGTGTTAGTGAAGTTTATATTGGTTTTTGTTTGATTAGGTTGACATTTGTTATTTTCTGTTGGCGGTATTGAGTTTGTAACGAAATAGCTTCATAATTTGATTGTTTCAATTAGGTTCGTGCTTATCGGTAAATGTAGAAACTATTTTCTTTTGACTGTTCTTTGGAAAGAGATTTTGAAATTTGAACAATGAGTATATCATACACGGAGATATAGTAGAATGTGCTTCTGCTAGTAGCTTGTCATTGTTTTTTGTGCCATGGTTATTCTGTGAGTGCTTATTATTGTTTGGATTCTGGCATGATTAATTTGGTTTGCTTTTGTGAGAGAAAGTTGTACTGGAGTTTGAATTGTGTTAGGTCATTAAAGTGTTGTCCCTTAGGAATCCTGTTACTTGTTTGATATTGTTCATCCTGATTGTCTACTTTGCATGTCTCATGCTGCCAGCTACAATATGCTTTAATGTTTTTACTTGTATTATAGAAGTGGTGCTTTTTGCAGTAGCAGAGTCTGGTATATTTTAAATTTAAAAGCTTCTATGCAGTTATTCTTATATCCTTGCTATTTTTTTTATGCTTTGTTGTCTACGCAGAAATATTTGTAGAAGTTTTGAATTTTTTCTATAATTCATTTGTTGGACTTTAGCAGAATTCCATATTTCATGCCGGAAAGTTGTGACAAGCTTTGTTTTCCATAGGTTGCAGATAATCTACTTCATGATGTAACTAGTAATTTGGAAACTTTAATCTTTTGCTCACAAACTCTGAGAAGCAAGGTATGTTGGACATAGTTTAGTTTATTGTTGCTCTACTTGCTTTATTGAGTATGTATATGCTTGTAATTTCAGCTTTAATGCACTACAATATTTGTCCTAAAACACAGGTGCAACGAGATTTTGAAGAGCTTCCGTCTGAAGCATTTCGCCCATTACGGGACTCTTTAAATGTAAGCAACTCTTTTTACTTTTAATCTTCCCTCTAGGATGTTAAGTTTGTTTTAAGACCTCTGGGATCTCTTTGTGCTCCCACTAGACCTAGAGACCAGATGAACGATTTTATTATATGTGTTTGTCCTTGTGTTATTATATTTGTATATACTGTGTGTCCTTGTCACCTACAAACATAGTGTAAAAATGCGATAATGGTCGTGATTGTGGTAACAAAATGGTGATGCGGTAAGGTGAGTGATGCGATTATCGTAGCGCCTAAAATGTCGGTCAAAACCATAAGATAATTGTTGTTACGACCCAAAACAAAATTCCGGTTTTTTTACACCTATACAACGTGGAAATATCGGTTCGTTTATTTTGAAACCTTTACAACGCAGCGATGTGATGTGACCTTGTGAGTAATATGCCTACAAAAGTTACTAAACCGTGGTACCGCTATAACCTGTTCAAGAATATACTATGAGCTAAATATTATGCTAAATCTTAACTAATGAAGAAGATGATGATTGATTGTGAAGGCTGATAGATTTGTTATTGGATTTGTACACAACAAAACCCATACAAGATGAGGATTGCTCATAAACCCGGTGATGTTCCACTTAAAACCAATTGGTGATAGGATTAGCATATTAAGCTTATATGTTGGTCAAGTTCTTTCTAATTATTCGATGTGAGATCACATGTAAGTTGTTTTCCACCAAAAGTTATGTGTTAATTGGTAATTGGTAGTCTAAACGGTTACTTAGAATAAAATTATCGATAACTATGGTAAAAATCGATTTCAGTGATGTGTGTAGTGGTAACTTCATCATCAAGAGCTTAGTAGCTATAACTAGTTTCCACTATTCTTTCATCTCACAAAAGCACTAAATATAATTGTAAAATTAGATCCTTCCCTTTAACTAACTTCACTAGCTCTTTAAGTTAATCTTCTACGAAATTGAAATGTATATTCTATTATAGTGGTCTAGCATTATATCCCCTTCTATTTAACTCCTAGACGAACATATCATGTTAGGCTTAGTTTCTAAGATATTGTAGTATCTACATGCCACATGCTAGTGGCATGAAAATTAACATCGTGCCATAATGTCCCTATCAGTGTTACATGATTCACACAATGCCACTTCTAGATTCATGGGTAATATGGTGGTTGAATCAAAGCTTAAGTTTATAAGGTGTGAGGCAACATAAGACTAAAGGTGCTAAGTGTCCTAAAAGCTTAGGCTTTAGGTGCTAGCCTTACATTGTAAGATGCCGCAAAACCTAGAAAAACTAGAAAAGAAGATAAATAATGAAGAAAAAGAGAAAAAAAATATAATTGGAGGGCGGTTGCATCAAATGGAATTCTGCCTTGGCTAAGAACTAAAGACACTCGATTTAAGTGATGTTAGGCACTCTTTCCTTGAGGATCTCCTTGCCTAGCTTTATCTGGGCATCCAACTCACCCCCCAAGGTGCTCTATTTTTGAAACAAACTTTTGAGGTCTAAAACCATTCATAGTTGGTAACTAGCTATGTAGGTTTCTTCCACAAATAAACTCAGTTTTGTAGTAGGGGAGCTTATAATTGTTCTTTTTGAGGGGGAATGAATCAAATTATTTAGAAAATTCATGCCTCTTATACAAAACTCTCATTAAATTTTTTTGTTGTTTCGATTTATAATGGACTATCATCACTTTAGTAAAATGACACATTAAATCAATGCACTATTTTATGTGAAGTTGCAAATGATATTGTCTATCAAGAGTGTTTCTAAACAACCTCTTTGGTATTCATAGGGTAAGGTTGCATTTGAATATCATTGAGCCCCCAAAATGTTGCCTAGGTAGGAGCCACTTAGGCACTTAATGACATAGGGATAATGGGATGCTGGTGTTTTGTCCTCTTGGACACCTTATTAGAATACAAAGTGAGTCACTAGGAGTTACGGTTGGTCTTGGAAGAAATTTTTACATCCCCTTTAATCTAAATTAAAATATTATTGCTAGAGGGCATCGTTCCTTTTTAGCCTTACTTCAAGAAGGTACCCTATGTGTGAGGTAACATATATGTTATGGGAGACTGATAGTTCTTAAATTTCAATATTTATTGCTTCAATTTGCCGAGTCTTCCTTGCAAATTCTTCTCCTATTTTGTTGTTTTGCACAAACTATTGTTTTGTGCAACATGAACAGGATTCATATAGTGATTCTATTTTTTGCAGAGTTTGTTAAATAGATTTCATCATGGCCCACCAAAAGTGAGAACCCAGGTATTATGGAATTTTTGTTTTGATAACCATAAGTGAACATTTTATCTTTTCCTATGTTGTGTATTCTACTTCATGTGACATCATTGTTTTGCTCTTCTTAATTCCAGATAAGCCTTGCTGTAGCTGCATTGGCTGTTCATGTTTCTATAGGAGATTGGGGAGACGGAGGAATCATGAACTGGCTCAAGGTAGAGATGAGCTCTCGCCCAGAATGCATACCAGGCTTTTTGGAGCTTCTGAAGGTTCTGCCTGAGGTATACATGAAATTTTTGTTTTTTCTTGGCTAATAAAATACCTTTACTATACTGGCTTATAATTGGGTAAGACTTAATGGAAAAATTAGCTTAATTACACACTTTTATGCTTTTTGTTACAAGATCCATCAACTACATCTAATGTTTTTTGTGCTATTTCTTTTTAATGGATTCAATTGGTTAACCTCGAAAAATAGTTACTTTGTTCATTTGAATTTCCAAAAGTTTCTGGAGAAGTAGTGAGCTGTGAAAACTTCTAAAACATCATATTGAACCAAGATTTCTTTTGTGCATGTAAATAGGAGGTGTTCAATTACCGAATATCTGCTAGGCCCGAAAGACGTCGTCAATTTGAGAAGGAGCTTATTTCTGCAATGGAAGTTGCACTAAGTTTGTTAACTGCTTGTTTGAATGCGAGTGAACTCAAGGAGCAGGTCAGATTCTTAATTTTTTATCCAGATTGTTCTGTTTTATGTGGTGTTATTTTGTTTAGAGGTTTTATCTACATTTTGTGTTAGAAGAAAAGATAATCAAGGAGCTTTGAGTTCCACATTAAATTAAGGGGAGAAAAGATCTTTAATCTCGTGTTATTTTGCTCGAGTTAATTTGTGGAAGTTCCCCATGGGGATTGAAGCCAAATACAAATTTGATCAACTCTTGGTCCCATAATTTGATCGAAGGAACCACTGATTTTGCACTTGTTTTCTCTCCCCTTTACATATTTTTTGATGGTTAGATGAAGGATGGTTTCTGTTGCAACTTGCTCCAATTGCTAGTGTAATGGTCGCATGAAAGGAAGAATTTGTTTTTGGATATGAGGGTAGAGCACCATTGAAGTTTCAAGTTCCAATCAAACCCTTTTATATTTAGCTTAACTGCTGGAGTAAGGTTATTTTATGAGCGTCAGACGACTTTTTCTAATATTGTTGTCAAATTGGTCTTTTATAGGCTATGGCTTAAGCCTCAAAATGAGCCATTTTATCTTTAGCCCTCCTTTACATGGATAAGAATCTCTTTGTGTCTTTTCAATACAAATAGTTTTACAGTTTACAGGAAAACATATATGCACCCTAAAAAAGGTGCCTTTTCTACATCTTTCCTTTGGGTCTAGCATCTTTTAGCTGGTTGGCAATTCTGCATTCTTAGTTTTGAGAGGTTAATATATCTGGATATGTTATATGTTGTTTTGGCGAAATTATGGTTTGATATCATTGGAATCATGTATAAGCTTTGTGTAGTCAATACTTTGACGTTGATATTGGTGGAATAGTATACTGATGCTCATTCTTTTCTTTAACTTGGGCATTTTAGCGATTCTTTTGTTTTTGTGTTATTCTATTTATTTTTTTCTGTTATCGTTTTCTGTCATCATGTTTTACAAATGGAGGGTGTATTGCGTTAGTTATTTTTGACTGGTGCTGGTATTTCCTCGACCTAATTATTTTGCAGGTGTTGGAGGCATTTGCTTCTTGGCTTCGCTTGAGACGTGGGTGTGTAATTTTACTCTTTTGAACTAAGTGTCATGGATAAAGTGTGTAATTACTTCTATATTAAAAGTGTTTTCTCTAGGAGACTTATTGGATCTACTTTTCCTCCAGGATTTCTCCATCTGTGCTTGCAAATCACCCTTTAGTTCATACGGCTTTATCTAGCCTGAGTTCTGAGATACTCTCTGAAGCTTCTGTTAATGGTATTACTTCAAAAGCATTCTAGAATTGAATTAGTTTGTAATTGCAAATTGTGATGGCTAAAGAAAATGATATTTGAGGTGTGCAAGACATTTATATGTGCTTGAATACCCTAAAATTTGGGTCTTGTAACTTAATGTTTTTTACTTTCCAATTAGCACGTCTTTGTCGGTTTTCTCTATCAAGACACGTAGTTGTTTGGTTTATACACCAAATAGGGAAAAAGAATCACAAATGGGAATTAAATATTTTATTTTGTGAATGGCGAATGGAATCAAAGAAGTTTTTGGTTTATGAAAAACAAAGAAACATTAACCATCCGTAATACAGCTTCATCCCTTGAACCCTAACCTTCCTTTGTAGCTTCAAGGACTCTTTGACCTTAACTTTTGGCCTAGATCCATGCTCCATCACAAAACTATATTGGCTTATATTAATCTATATTAATTGAAGTTGGTTAGAAACACTTATAATAAATAAAGAAAAATACAAAACTTGGCTTGGAATTCTGGAATTGAAATATCGGTCTAAAGTATTCTTAAGTATGAACCCCCCCATCAAAATTTCACTCACTTTCGCTTTCCAAACATTAATGGCAATGATGTGATGATGGCTAAAATTGAAGGTTTATGGTGCTGCGAAGGTGGTGTTTGAAGACTTGACTTAAGGAAATGTTTTTGGGTTGCAAGGGACTAGGGAGTCTAGTGGCTCGGTCGTATTCTTGGTAAAACTTGTCCAAATTTCCTTCCAAATCCCTCCCTTCCTAATCCCTTCCCTTCCAACCAAACAAGAGATTTCTCCTCCTTTCAAATCCCTTCCCTTCCTTTCCCTCTATTTCCTTCAATCCAAACACACTATAAAATTAACGTTTCTTGTATTAGATCGAATTTTCTTTCAAGTAACATTGGTTTGGCCTATATTCTCTTCTTTTATTCGCTTGTCAGTAAGTTTGGGTGATTTGATACGATTTTGGGAAGATGGATGGATTTAGAACCTTTTAAATTCCTTTATCCCATATTGTAGCAATTATTATCCAACCATGGAGCTCATGTGTGATTTTTTTAACATGAGAAATAATCGAGTGTATTGGAATCTTTCGCACAATTCGTTAGAAAGGGACCTTAACTTGATATTTGAACTTCTTTCTCTACTTAGTTATTCACCCATCAAATCTCGAGACTTGGATATGGTCTCCTAATCCATCAAAAAGTTTTTCCTCTGCCTTATTCTATTATTTTTCCATTTCCCCTTCTCGAACATCTTCCTTTTTAGCAGCCAAATTGATTTAAAGAGTAAAAGTCCTCATCCTTTATTTGTATAGGTGTCTTAGGTATTCTTAATACGATGAAGAATTTACATATTAAGAAACCTATCAAGTCTTTGAATCCAGATAGATGCATTATGTATTTGAAGGATGGAGAAAATAATGATCATCTTTTTCGCAATGCATTGTGAAGGGTCTTTGGACTAGGCCTTTTCATTACAAGATTGGCGGGGAAGAGTGGGTTGCTTTAAGAAGAATTGAGAATTTCTTATTTACTATTTTTCGTGGGTTGGTGGGAATTAGAGACATCAAAAATTTATTGATGTGTTTTTGTTATGCAATTTTATGGTCTATCTAGTTGGAAAGAAATGGGCGAATATTTAATCATTTCTGGTCTTTTGACATTATCTGAGATAAGGCAAAATCATAGCCTCGTTATGGACCAAGGCCAATAACCTCTTCACACATTTTTTACTAAACAATCTAGAAGAAAATGGAACATACTAATGTAGTTAGATAGCTGAACTTCCTAAGAATCTATCGTCCCTATAATGTACTACTGAAGTTAATTCATTAATTTATCTATAAAAAGCATTTCTAGTTTTCTACTTTTTGGTTGTGTTTTTTCAATAAATTGTTTAGATTGTCGCTAGTGCTAACCATGCTGATATATGAATAGATGTTTTCTATATCTAAAGTTTTTATACTTGGATATGGGGAAGCTATATTTCTAGAGAGAAGTGTTTCACTTCTCCCATAATTTGCATAGTTTTAGTGGCCACATTTAAAAGCAACTTGTAGCAGACAACTACATTTGTTGTCGTCTCTGTAATTTGATATTACGTAAGATGTCCTTCTGCTGAGTATTTCTCTCTCTCCCTCTCTTTTTTTCCATGTAGCCTCTGCTGCGCAACCCTTGGTAACTCAAAGTTTTGTATGTTGTTGCTTGTTAGGCAAACTAGTATTACTAAAATTATGTTGTGTAGCTCCCTAAATGTTGAAATAATGTATATATAACATAGTTATAACATCCCTCTATTCAATTCATAGATGATTTTCGATGTATAAACATCTTTAGGTCATAGGTGATCCGTGTATATGAAAATTACATTCCATTACCCCAATGCCATTGATTGGTGTATATTGTACAATATTTTTTTCTCTTTTATTCGGGGGACAGCGGTTTAAATTTTTAATGCATGCACATGTTGATTTTTATTTACAATTTTTGGTAAGGAACTGTTCTCCTCGACTAATGTCCAATACTTGTACAAAATTATTTTTGTTGAACATTTCACTCTTGCTTTTCACTATTTAACAAGTCCAACTATGCTAAGCTGAGTTCTGATAAGTCAAACTCAAATCAATTCAGTTTAGCTCTCATATATTGTGAATTACAGGTCTTACTGCAATCATTTTTCTTGTTTGGTAATTTCTCTTGTGCACTATAATAAAGCTCTGTTTATCTTCTTACTTTTTAGTGCAGCCTAGCATGGCTTTGATTGATCTTAGTCTTACTAAACTTTTATAGTGGGTTTGTAGTTGAACTCAGAATTTTCTTTCCTTTATTTGTTTTTAACATTTTTTTAATTCTTTATTTCTCAGTTGTTTCGGAATTAATACATTGTTCGGCTGTGGGAAGTTCTTCAGATGTTTCTGCACAGATGCCATTGATCCAAGTCATTGTACCTCAGGTTATGAGTCTGAGACCCCATATCAATGATCCTACGAAGGTATCTCTAGATTCCATTTTTTGTTAGTTTAAACTTTTTATTTATTTCAGAATTTTACCCTTATTTTAATGACTTTGGTATTTATCTTAATTTAGTTGATTTTTTGGAATTTATGCCATTTGCTTTGTACTATTAAGTATGCACTCTAACTCCCATTTTTAAATTTATGTGTTTCACTTTTAATGAAAGATAACCTATCTATAATTCGGGATATGTGGTATTATATGTTACAAAGATACATATTGTGAAAATAAGACAAATGCCTGCTTGACATTGCTGAAAAAGATTTGTCATCTTACTAACCTCAAGTTTTGGGTATTTTCACTAGTACATGAAACCCAGGCTGGACTCTGTCGACACATTATGCTCATAGTTTTATGATGTTCTAGGGACAACAGTGCACCTTCAACGTAGACTACTCAAAACATAAAATATTAACTATGCGAAAATGCCTCGTCTCGGCTTTATTGGAGGCCACTTATCAAAACCAAGATTATATTTAAAAACCTCCATTGAGAGAGCAGATGTTTAAAGGTATTCGCCTACTCAGTACTCCTATTCTAGTTGTAGTTATCATCAAGTTAGGAGTTAGGACATGTGATTGGTAGTTTTGTTCTTGATGAGGAGGATATGTGATGACAAACAAGTGGTGTTAAATTAGGATAACTTTGTATCGAGATGGAAGGAATGGACTAAGTAGTTATGTTGTAGCTTTGGTTTACATAGTAGTTGGAAATCCCTATCATATTGTATTTGAGCCACAATTTTAATTTCTGGATAGCAAGAGGTTGTAACCTGTTTTGTTTCATTAAATTGTTATACATATTGGTCAATTATGGACCTATGGTAGAATGAAGCAAATAAGGAAGCAATTAGGGTTTAGAAGATAAAAAACAGTAGGCATGATTAATGAAGAGAATATGGGGAAGTATCTAAAAAAAAAAAACAACTCAAAATGAGAGGCTTCAAAACGAATATACACATCTATTAGAATTCAAAGATGAGTTCAATTTAAAAGGAGAAGAATATTAACAATAAAGATCATAAGGAGGTCCTGTTTGATGGAAGGCATTACAGAAAAGATCATAAGGTGCTTCGAATGATAGGAATTTAGGATTTTGTAAGGAAGTGAATGGATTGAAAAATAATAGGAGGGAATGTGTATTGTATTGCAAGGGAAAGGGAGGAAAAGAAGGAGTCAATGTGCGTCGTGTAAGCCAAGGGAGGGAGACAAAATCTTTTCTTCTTTCTTCATTTCATAGAATTTTCCTAAGTTGTGAAGATTGAGAAAGAAAATATAAACCTTTGGAAAGAGAAAGTCATGGAGAGACAAGTGTAGACTTATGCAACTATACAAGTATTAGAGATATTTTTATGCCAATACATATCTGAGTGGTTGTATTTTAATTTGAATTTCACTTCTGCTACATTAAAAGCATTAGGCTATTGGCATAAAATAATACTTGTATATTGGACAAGTGTAAGCTTAAAAACCAACGTAGTCATAGAAGTGTATGGGGGTCTCATGAAAAAGTCGTATATGCGTACTTGCATGTGAAAAAGTTTGTCATAAAAGTTATTCAAAGTCTATATGAAATTACTTTATTTTTTCCTTTTCTCCTAGTCTGCTTTTTTTCAGTCTCTTGGGTTGTAGTTTGTAATTTTTGACGTTGGATTGAATGTGATGCAATGTGATGACTTCTCTTCTAAAGGGTAGGATTGTCTAGGTCAAGATCTTCACAAACCTTGAAATTGATGGGTTCTTAATGATGGATATTGGTGGTATTAAATGTTCCTTATTTCTGTAGGCGGAAAGATATATAGATTTTGATATCAGATTATTATGGATATAAAATAACTCAAAACCTTTTGCACTTCTTATCTATGTGAAGTTCCAAATGATCTTTGCTACAAAGGGTCAATCAAAAGTGACCTTTTTGTTTATATTAAGCAGGGTTCTGGTTGTTCAGATAAGACTAATGTGTTCAAATACAGACGCTAGGGTTTGCCATCGCTGAGTGTTAAATAGTCTAGAGTTTTATAAACATGAAGACTCTACCCTTCAAATCAGGCCAGTGAGAAACATTTGTCCTTGTATATGTGTATTGTAATATAAAATGTTGATTTTCCAGTGTTTACATAAAGTTGAAACAAAGAATTTATACGTCCTACATGTAAAACATTGATTGTGGCAAAGCCTCCTATTGTCTGGCTAATTATTTTGTTCGGAGATTGCGCTGTTACCTTTATCAGAGCAAGAACTTTCCAACTTTGAGCCCGTGTAATTTAGCACATATATTTGTCAACATAATACGATCTGATGGAAATTTGGCGTTGAAGCGGGATTCTCTTGTCTTGTACATTGATTGTTGAGGACTTGTGGTTGGTTTGCTGTTGGTATTTGTACAATTTTGGGCTCATTCTCATTACATGTTGACATTTTCTGTCCCTAGGATGAGGAAGATGCAAAGGCTATTGGACGATTATTTGCTGATATGGGTGATGCTTATGTTCAATTGATTGCTACTGGTAGGCATGCAACTCTTGTTTGGTTTTCTGTGCCAATGCTATGGGTTGTCATCATGATCTTAATATATTTTGTTGTACAAAGTTTTCCCTTGCTTCTAGTCAAAAAATGTTTCTAGATAATTTATTATGGTGTTTTGTTTCTTTTCCAGAGCATCAACGTCTACTACGTTGATGAAAACATCACCTAGAGGCTAGAGCATCAATCTTCTTCTGCTATGTTTTCTCATTTAGCCACTTGTGTCATCCATTCAACCTTATTGTGATTTGATTATGATTTAGTCAATCAGACAGAATGTGTGATAAGGGGCTATAAGAGTATGCCTGGCATGACATGTTGGATGGTTACAAGTTTACCAATCGAGTCTTTGTATCATGGTTAAATGTTGCTTGTGGTTGTGGTGTTCTTTGTTTTGTCCTTTCATTCTGAAGTTGACCTCTTTATTACTTTATAGGTTCTGATGAGTCAATGATGATAGTGCAAGCATTGCTTGAAGTTGCTTCACACTCAGAGTTTGATATAGCTTCAATGACATTCAACTTCTGGCACAATCTGCAGGTTTACTTGATTGAAAGGTGGATCTCTTCTGTCAATAACTTCACTAGCTTTATCTTTGAGACTTTGATCCTTTCTTTTGGGGTTGTGAGTTTCTCTTTGAAATTGTTGCATATACCAGGGACCTATATGTTTCCTTGGGTAATGAAGCTTCCATTGAAGCAGAGAGGAACAGGAGATTACTAGTTTTTCGTTCATCATATGAATCTCTAGTATCCTTGGTGAGTTTTGTTCTGGCGTATAATATTTGTGAAAGTTGTAAAATTTTGGTGTTTTCTTGGATTTTTTAAACGAATTAATGCCAGAGAATAACACGTGATGTCTTTAAGTTTCTTAAGGTAAAAAGTAATCTTGCCTGATTCCATGTTTTTTTCAGCAGAGTTACGTGTTGTTTATACCAATTGTATTTGTTCTTTTAAAATGTTTTAACAACATGCTTTGTTATTTCTCCCTGTTTGGGGTAATATTTTGTTCAAATTAAAACTGTTGGGTGTATTTGAAAGCAATATTATTTGCATTTTTGTTTTTGTATAAATGATTTACTGCATTTCATGGTTATTTGCAGGTCAGTTCTCGGGTTCAGTATCCTGATGATTATATGGAGCTTTCAAGGGAGGACCTCAAAGATTTTAAACAAACAAGATATGGTATTACCTAGTTCTTAAAATTAGTAATTAGGTGCAATTTATTAGCTAGAAAAAGAAATTACACATTCTGCTTTTTTTTTTTTCTGCACAATGGCAGCTCCAACTGCCAGACACAAAATAGATGTAGCATGTCTCTGTTTCACCCCCCTCCCCCCCCCCCCGTTAATTAGTTCGATTATAATGGTATTATAGTGTTCTACTTGAAATGGTTTTATTGTCTTATTAGCTTTAAATCAAGCTGAATTTTGCGGAAACAGGAATTTTGCTCGAATGAACTGATTTTTGAACCATCCTTTCTTATTTATAGCTGGTTTATACTTCTGCTTGTTTGACTTCTTTCTTGATGCTGGCAGCTGTTGCAGATGTTCTTGTTGATGCGGCATTGGTTTTGGGTGGTGATGCTGTTTTGAAAATTCTTTACATGAAACTTGTTCAGGTGTGATACAGTGTCTTAGCTCTTGCCCAAAACCGAGTTAATACACTTTTTTCTATTCACAGTTTGCAAGGAGATTAGCGAACCTTGTGACACCGATTATTTATTATTATGATAGGTCTTGGATAGTTGGATGTTCATTTGGGTGTTGTGGCTCGTTGAAAGCGTAGTTACATGGAACGTGAAACGTAGCCACGTTCCGCGATCCGGGAACACCCGTCCCCAATGACCATGAAACGCGACCCAGATCGCTCAACATGACATCCCGGTTTAGAAGACCTTTTTTAAAGATATTTTGGCCTTCATTTATAAATTAAAGAAAAACGAAGGTAGAAAAAAAGAGATGAAACCTAGAAATCTAAAAAAAATTTCACTTGAAAATAATTTCTCAAAGCAAAATAATCATTTGAATTTAATTTTGTTTTCAAATGTATATCTTCATGATGTATCTCGTACCCAATCGTTCTCGAGTCAATCTAGGTTAAGTTGCGTGCTCACGTTCCCGTTCCCCGTTCCCCGTTCCAAACCGATTGTCGTTCCAAGTAACAATGGTTGAAAGTAATTTGTTCTTTATTTTTCATTTTATTCATTTTAATTGTCTGATGAAGCCATGAAGGGTTGGACATGAAGTTGGAGAGTAGTTCACTAGTTCATCAATTGAGATACCAGTATTGTAGATTCCCATTGATCATATTATGGTTGCATTTATGTGACACCTATGCTGCGACATTGACAATAACATATGTATGAATGATAAAGTTTCCATGGATTTAATCCTTTCCTTCACTTCCCTTCCCTCACCAAAGGCTGGAGCAGATGGTAAGAAACAGATTACATGGTAACTATATATCATGGATGCTTTGGTCTTTGGATTT
Source organism: Amaranthus palmeri (assembly GCA_019776075.1). Classification (NCBI taxonomy): domain Eukaryota; kingdom Viridiplantae; phylum Streptophyta; class Magnoliopsida; order Caryophyllales; family Amaranthaceae; genus Amaranthus; species Amaranthus palmeri. The sequence goes on from JAAKBH010000306.1 coordinate 752,634, forward strand.
GATTACACTTGTAGAAGGGCGTGTTCTACACTCGTGGGTAGAAAATCTACTGTCTGTTCATGATGTTTGTAGCCTCATTTCTTTTTGACTACTAACTATTGTCCCCCTCTCGAGTCTCGACTGATTGGGCTGGATCCTAATGAACTGCCTGTTTTCCTAGACTTTTCATAAGCAGCAAACTTCAGTTAAGCTCTGAGTTGCAGCTATTATCAAGAATTTTGTCCTGGGTTTCTCAATATTGGTGTTGTTTTAGATTTGTCTTTGCATAATCCTATTATTATGGCAGACCCTAGTAAAATGCCTCTCTTTATGATGCATATTCTAGGCCCTTTGATTGCCCATTTTGCATCATGCCTTTTGGTTTGTATTTTTTGTGCTATTCAACTATTTGTATATAATTGCTTTTGGAAAGCAAAAGAAGTTTGACTGTTTTATATATTTTTTTTTCTTACATTTGGTTTGGGAAGTGGGTGGAGGTTTTGTTGTATGCATGCCTAGCCTCTGAAGTCTGGCTTCTGCAATCATTGCCTTGGTGATAGCAATAGTGATATACATTTCGAATTGGTGCTTGCTACACGTTATTGCCTTTTATATTCTTGGCGGAATACTTATTAATTTTCTTGGTGTGAAATTGATTTGCAGGCTGTAGCCAGCTGTGAAAATGATCAAAATGGTGAATGGCGTCCAGCAGAAGCTGCTTTGTACTGTATACGAGCCATAGCAGATTATGTTCCCAGTATGGAAGCGGAAGTGATGCCTCAGGTCTGAAGATCTTTCCTAGCTTCTTTAATTTGAATACTAAATTGATGATTTAACCTCCATTCAGATGCTGACGTTTTATCAACGTCATCTTCAATATTTATTCTTTTGGAAATAATGTTACAAAAGTGTTACAAAAGTAGTTTTTCTCTTTAACATTTGAAGTTTTCTAACAAACATGCTATGCTTAGGTAGTTCCTCCTCTCTTCCTCTCGGTTCTCTTAATTAGGGTGTTTTTTTTTTTTTTTTTTTTTTTTTTTTCCAAGTTTTGGACCTCTATTATGGTTAGGTGGAAGCTGATTCGTTTTGAAGGTCATTTAGAAGTTATGGTCCCATCATTGCCCAAATGGATCGGAAAAATAAGCATAGAAACTACGGAGAAACTTCATTAGGAGCGGGTGGGGGCTCTGTTCCCATGAAGTTCCCGGACTTCAAATATTTTAGGCTAATTAAAAAGACATCAAAACACGAGGAGCTAAGTTTCTTTTAGGTTAATACATAGATGGAGTTGTTGAGAGTAGGTTGTGGGTTCAAATCCATTTACAATATTTTTAATCAACTCAAACTTTTTTTTATCGCATGAAACAAGGTAACTCAAATATAACCCAACATCATTTCAAAATATATTAACCCAACAAGCTTATTAGACCCCAAAATTTTTTTTGTTAAATCCAATTTGTTTTATTGTGCGCTTAATAAATATAATGGGCTCTAAACCATATACTTGACAAATTTTATTAGTATTTTTTATAACTTTTGCAGTGGTAGAAAGAATTCCTCAAATAAACCCAAAAAAACTCAATTATAGCTCAAATATAGCTTATTTAGTACAATAAAAAATGTATAGTGTACTTAATCAATTTGATGCACTTTAAACCATTGAATTTGACAATTTTTTTATTTTTTTAATATTTTTTGTAGTGGCCGAAAAATTTTGTATCATAAAAGGTAGATTAATTATTTAATTGAGGAATTTTCGCCCATCCAAAAATTTGATTGAGTTTTGCCATTGTGTTGAAAGATCATTCCAAATGGGAAATACTTTTTATATACTCTGGAAACGTACGCGGTTTTGAATTTGCTGCGAAATTCTTAATTTGGATGATTGTTGCATCATTAAAATTTACTCTTGTGGTGCCCCATATAGGTTTTCTTGTTGATGCTGCATATTTTAATATTGGCCTTGCAACTCGGTGATTGACCTCATGTATTGTCAAGTACTCAAAAACTTCTAGATTCATGATTGATGATTACCTGAAAACCATTTTGTGATTGATAAAATGTCATCTTAATAATAATATGTAATAGGAGTACAATTTATCTTTGATATAATGAACATATGTATCATGACGAATCAAACAAGATCCAAATTGACTAAAAATTTGTAATTAAGATTGATTATGAATAGTGGTTAATATTCAAGTGTAGTCAGTAAAAAATAAAGTAGATAACTAAGTTATGCAATGATGAAGTGTTATGTGATGAAGTTGATTACTAAAGTTAATAGACACTAGCAAGCAGCAACAAGTGTTTACCAATGTTTCAATGGTATGAGTTGTTAGACAGTAGAGGTCAAGTTGGGTCAAATTTGTCCTTGTTCCTCATCACTAGGAGGGTTTGGTCGTTGATGTGTGATTGTGGTGAAAATGTGGGTTTCTTTTAGAAAATATAGGGTTCTTTTTTAAAAGGAAAAATCCCGTACAAGTAAAATCAGAAGGCAATTAAACTAAATACGGGCACAAAAGGCATACATGTTAAGGAGATCTTTTTACTAAGGCATTCATGAAGACACATTAATAGTTCAACAATACTTCCTCCGTTTACTAAGTGCACCATTTCTCATGAGTACGCAAAATAAGAAATATTAAGGGAGGATATAAGTGTATCAAAATACCCATATGGAAGGAAGAGTGTCATGTGTGATTCCTCCACGTGGGTGCATATTATGAATATGGATTTTTAGTATGTGATCCTAGTATGTGGTTGTATAGCTACAGTTCAAAATAAAAAAAAAAATCCATATTTTTCTGTAATGCATGTTTCTCATGCTAATTACTTTGCAGGTTATGTCTTTGCTTCCGAAGCTTCCTCGTCAGCCTCAACTACTTCATACTGGTAAAACATTCTGCCTATCACATGTCTCTTCCTTATATTTAGCGAACAATTTACATTTTGGATGATTTTGGTCTTATTATTTTGGTCGCGAACATTGCGGCTTACATTTCAGTTTTTTTCTTTAATAAGCAGTCAAGAACCAATAGCCAATAAATAGTTTTTACCAAATATCTTCATCACACTTGGCTCTGTCTTATCAACCAAAATTTCTAGTTGGTCAATTTAAACATCTTCATTGAACGACTCCAGCTAACAACCATTCACTAACCCTTTGTATTCGAAGCAATTTTCAGCGACAGACTAACACCATGATCTATCCTTAAAAATTATAGTTTGTATTTGTAGCTTATATTGAAGTAGATGACAAAATAATAATATCTATCGTGATGCACTTATCATTGAAGCTGTTGTCAGAGTTGGTAAATCTCACCGAACTGCCGTATGGTCTAACCAAAAAGTTTCCACTATTTCTTGGTTTTGGATACTTCTTATTTTTAGTAACTTCTAAACAAAGTGGAGGGGGGAAAGAGTGAGGCAATGGGAAGAGAAAAGAAATTGTGAGTAGTTGAGACGTGGAAGACGAGTAGAAAAGGTGGAGCAATTAGTGTTCCACATACCTATAATAATAATGTTGCTAATTATACAATATTGTGTACAGTCGAAAGTGTTGCGACTAGAGGTTGACATTGGCGTCATTAGTGTCAGTTCAAGAGTTAGGCTTATTTCACGGTCTTGATGGTTTGATTTGACCGGTCTTCAATCCAATTTCAGTTTAAGGTCACGTTTTAATGAACTTTAATCGGAGGGTTAATTCAGTGCTTCTTTACAGTTGGGAGTTGTTTAGGGTAGAGTTAGCATGCTTGACACATGAGTTTTGAAGCAGGAAATCAAAATTGTATTTTTAAGGGTGGCTCATTTTATAGGTGATTCATGGACTGATGTAGGGTTAGAGTGGATTTTATGGTTAGGGCCGGTTCCTTAGTTTTGAAAAATGTGAGACACAATGAGCAAAGATCTTTAGAGCCTAGGCACAAAGCATAGGGCAAGCTGAGAGCTTTCTGTAGCGAGGTGCAGTTTTTTACTAGAAAGCTTAAAAATCAATTTGGAAACATATATAAAACTTGAAACAACATGACATTAACATTTAACTAGCAACTTGCTTAAAACGTTCATTTTTCTTACGATAAATACCACTTAATTGATTGGGGTAATGGATGTTGTATATCTTAAAACATGCATGTAGTTGAATGCATAGGGACTATTGTGATATTTGTTGGTTCTATAGTCCAGATTAAGGTTTATTTTGTAGATTGAGGTGCCTTATTTTATGTGTTGACCTCTACATGTGTGTTACATACTCGCATTTTTCTGATGCTTGATCTGCTAGTTAAACTGATTTGATGTGAACTGTTTGCAATGAATGTGTCTGAAATTACAATATTACAGTTGGACTTTACTAGAAAGCCTTGGTCAATATGTTAATCAAGATTTAACAAGAGCAGCTAATTTCCTGAAGCATCTTTTGAGCTAAAAGACAATTGTTGAAGTAGTAATATGGAATTTGAAGCTAACAGTGGAGTTGGCCGTTGTTCTATTCTGCCTCACTAGTAAACTGTACTTTATTGGAATTCTTCTGCCCATGTTGACAGTTGACCTGATGTATGTTTCTGAAGGTACCTCACAGTTTTTAGGCACTTCTTAAAAATATAAACTATGTCATGAGGTAACAAGTTAAACTTTACAAGCTCCAATTTCCAAATGATTACTGACATCTGAATTTGTAACAGTATATCTCTGCATATATATGTTCTAATGTGGTAGTAGTTCTCTAGTGTCTAAAGTGGTATGCAACTGACAGTATGATCACGATGATGGTGAAAAACATGTTAAATCTTAAACGTCCTGATTGCATGCATGATATGTCTGTGATCATTGTGAGCTTCGTTTTTCCAGTGTGCTTAACAATTGGTGCATACTCAAAATGGCTTGATGCATCATCAAATGGTCTCTCAATTCTTCCTTCGCTGGTAGACATTCTTATGAATGGCATGAGCACATCTGAAGATACTGCAGCAGCAGCTGCATTGGCTTTTAGACACATTTGTGATGGTATGTTCTGTAAATCTTATTTATTCATCTGGTTTTTCTGTTCTGTTTGTTTGTAGTAATTTGTCTTTACCCAGGTATCACTTCGTTGTATTGATCATCAGCAAGTAAAATGGTTGGTATTTGATCAGTATTAAAGCATGATCAATATTTCACATGTTTAATTTGTCTGTTGGATGCATAACATAAGTGATGGAAAAATATATTCAAATTTCAAATGGCGCCAAATGTTGGCAGAAGGCATGTACATGGTATATCAGAAGAATTCGAGAAGAGAGATGAAGAGAAACAAAAAGATTTTGTGTTTGGGTAGAGAGATGCTGACTGCCTAAATATGACAGGAAGTATAGAAACAGGCAAATGAAAAATCTTACGTCCTTGAACTATCATGGGTCAATTGCAAATGAAAAATCTTATGTCCTTGAACTATCATGTGTCAATTTATTCAAAGTTAACGACTATAGCTAGAAAAGGATGTCCTGACAATATCGGTTGATTCCTCTATTTGTTAGCGCACCTTGAGTCTTGAAAGTACTTACTAAACTGTCTTTTGCACTTTGGGGGGTTAACAAGAAAATTCTGAATGCAAACTTTAGTCAGGAAACTCGAAGCAGAAGGACTGAATCAGATGAAAGTTGTTTCAGAACTCTCTGAGCTAATCCCCATCACTGGTGTAGTGCACGATGAAGCTGTATAAATTCACGTTATGTTATCCTTTATTCTTCTGTTGTTCTGCTTATGCTTCCTTTTATTTAATTGTAGTTTAGATAAGACTTAAGTCAATGCTTATACCTGTTGCCCTTCCTCGTTGGAGTGGGTACTCTGGTCGTGGTAAAATTTTATCTAGCTACTCTTTCACTCCCCCCCTTCGAGTGTTGAGAAAATTCCTTGCCAATCAATTCTTATTCAATGAGAGGATTAATCCCAAGTCTAATACATGATGGCCTTAAATAGTTATTCACTAATGCCACCTAACCCAACAACTTAAATAAAAAGACACATAAGCATAAAAAATTATAAACCCAAAACAGAATACTAATTACAAATATTCCTAATAAACCCACAATCCACATTAAGCCGCCAGCCACTCCTTGTTCTTTCTTCTTTGTTAGGTCTTAAGGACCCTCGGGACCGTGGGTGTTACATGGTATTACCTGATTAATTTGTTAAGTGCCTATCTTCCTTATTATTTTTCTTTACCTGACATCCTTGGTTGAACACCTTTCGCAAGTTCATTGCAGACTCACTTACTCTGGAATTTGGATTCTCATATTGCTTTTTGATGGTTAACCTAAAGAGTTGCAAAAAAGAGTTTGTTGGTTTACTAAGTTCTTTTCCTGATGTTTTTGTGACAATGTTTATATATGTGTTTGGTGGCTAACTAGTGATTTCTGTGTTGTGGTTTGCATATGCTCCATGGGTTGAGTCTGAATGATAAAAATCTTTCATGTAGATTGTCGAAAGAAGTTGTGTGGTTCTCTAGATGGCCTCTTCCATATCTATCACAGTGCTGTCTACGCAGAAGGTGGGAACTTCAGAGTATCTGCTGAAGACTCTCTACATTTGGTTGAAGCACTAAGGTATTTTTGTTATGTCAATATGGCAAGTGTGTGTCTTCATGGTAGAGTCTGACAGTTATTTCATGATGCAGCATGGTAATTACAGAACTTCCTCCAGATCACGCAAAGAAGGCCTTGGAGGCATTGTGCCTGCCTGTTGTTACTCCACTTCAGGTTGGATCTTCATTTAACAGCAATTCAATCGAGGATGTTTCTGTGCCAACTTATGCTCTAATATAAGTAGTTAATTTCTAAATTCTTGCCTTCAGGAAATGATCAACCAAGGTCCAGTTATCATGGGGCAAAAAGGCGCCCGTGAACTTACTGTTCATATTGATCGACTGGCATATATTTTTAGGTAAATGATTACATTTAATTATGTCAATAGTTGTTAGACCTTTTACATTGGTGATTAAGTTTCAAAAATTTTCAGATATGTGAATCACCCTGAAGCCGTAGCAGATGCAATTCAGAGACTCTGGCCGATTTTCAAAGCCATCTTTGACGTGTAAGTATGCGTGATATATGCTTGTGCTATTACCTTATGCTGGTGTGACCCAGTTCTAATCTTTTTTATGACTTCAGCCGTGCTTGGGACATGCAAACGATGGAGTCTCTCTGCAAGGCATGCAAATACGCTGTAAGTTATGTTAAGTACTGTTGCGTAGTTGAATAAGATTCGATGTGTTTATAAAATTGGATTTGGTTTCTTTGGATTTCAAACATACGTTCTCAAAACTTGAATTTGAACTAGAGCATTTCATTTTTTGTAATTTGCTAGTCTAATTGAATTCACATCTAAAATTAAAGTAAATAACTCAATACGTAGGAGAACCAATGTTGGACTGTGTTAACCATGTGACCATGTGATTAAAATGAACTTATTGCCTTAATGAATATTCAAAAGGATATAAGTTCGCCTCTCTCTAGGAAGCAAACTTCTCCTTTCATCAAGTATCAGTTGCATCAAGTCTCATTATAGCCATTTCTGATCTCTACCAGTCTATGACACCAAAAAAAAACCTTTTGAAAGGTTTACTGAATCTCCGTCCATAATTAATTGAAAGGTTTACATTTATTACAAACTGGCATTCTTCATCCAAATACTGTGTATATAATGTCTGTGTATTCTTTTGTCATGCTATGTCCTTGAGCTTCTTCCACTGGGCTTGAGGCATATATTTTTTTTAAAATGCTCTTTTTCTGAATTTTTGAGTTGTTGTGGCTCATCAAATCATGTGTACTTTTAATTTATGTGAAGTTACAAATATTATTTACTGTCAGGGGTCATTCAAAGCAACCTCTTTGTGATTAAAAGGCTAAGGTTGCCTACGCCCGACCCTCCGAACCTTGCCTAGGTAAGACCCTAGGTTGGAGCCACATAGTGGCATCTGGGTGATATAACATCATTGAAGATCATTTATTAATTTTAGCAATTGATATCATCATGTTTTTTCATTTGTAGGTAAGAACTTCAGGAAGGTACATGGGCATCACAATTGGTGTCATGCTAGAGGAGATTCAGGGACTCTATCAGCACCATCTGCAATCATGCTTTTTATATCTCTCTAGTGAAGTGATAAAGGTACATTTATATTCATGGGTTCGAAATGGTTGCGAATATTTCTCCTTAACGTTGACTTTTGAATGTCAATTTTATGTGGCAGATCTTTGGGTCCGACCCTTCTTGTTCAGACTATTTGAGAAACTTAGTTGAAGCCCTTTTTACAAGAACGGCCTGTATTCTTCCCACTCTTAGGGTATGATCTACTCTTCATTTGTGATTTTGCTTTAGTTGTATCGGCAGTCTCATATCTGGGCATTTGTCAGGACTTTACTAGCAGACCAGATATAGCAGATGACTGTTTCCTATTGGCATCAAGATGCATACGATATTGCCCGCAGATATTCATCCCATCACCTGTCTTTCCCTCATTAATAGACTGTGCTATGATTGGCATCACAGTTCAACACAGGTATTATTTTACATGCAGAATATTGCTTCTCGTCGTTGAACATTATGATCTACAGTCTCTTGTGATCTGTAATAAGGCGTAGAGTTAGAGAGCAAGCAAGCAATAATCGTTTTGAAGCTTTGATCTATGGAGCATAGATATGTGTATACATGACCAATGATTACCACATACTCCTGTTTCACAACAATCTTTCCATATTGAATTTGGATAAATTAAGGAAAGGAGAATATTAAAGAATCTTGTATATATAGTTTATGATGGGAAGATAGTGGGATTTTATTTTATTGGATAACAAAGCTAGTGGGAAGAAATCATAGTATCATACGCATAAAAATATCAAAACAAAGTTCGTGGGAAACATATCAACATGGAAAGTTGTCGGTAACAATTCCATATTTTATTTGATACCATCTGATAGTTTACAACTATGAAAATCAATTCCAAATTCCAGTGATCATCTACATATATTCCTTCTATATTCATTCATATCTATTCTTGTATGCTCATGTAAATCCCAATTCTTCATTTCTATTATTCAGGTCATTTTCTAAATGTTGCGTTTTTCGTTCTTCTTTGCACATTACCAAACAAAGTTAATATTTCTCATTTTGTCTTCAATATGTGTGACTTCAAGACCCTTTCTAATGTCATGAAGCGAATTCAAATTTCCGATGCTCTTAAACAAAAAAAGGTTAGAATGTCTTTCATGAGGTTATTACAATGATTTTATTCAGTGAAATAAATGGATGTAATCAACTTATTAGGTTAAATTGGATTGCTTTTCAGCTGGGTTTTGGATTATCAATATTTAATTTACTAAGTTTGGTTTGTAAATGGGTATAGGATCTAAATATTGTCCGGAAAATGACTATGTTGTGTTCTTGTGTGATGGATTAAGTTAGAAAAGCTTTTGGTGAATTATTACTGAATATCAAGACCTTTTGCACCCAGCAAAAGCATAGATAAGCATACTGCGAAGTTGTTGCTACCTCCACACTGAACCACTGGAATGTTTAAGTATAGTTATTGCTTCGATGACATTTGCTCTTGTTTGAAGCTAAAGGAGTTTGGTTTATAAAATCATGAAGGAAATCTCATCTTAGTCTTAAATATGCTTAAATGAACATCATTCCTTGTGGTTACATGTGGTTTTGTTGATAAAAATAACATTTTTCGACAATTGTTAACAATCTTTTTTCATGTTCTTCTGTATACTCTTCCAGGGAGGCTTCAAATTCCATTTTGACGTTCTTATCAGATGTCTTTGATCTCCCAAATTCACGCGGGGGTATTCAGTTTCAATCCATCCGAGACAGTGTGATTATGCCAAGAGGAGCATCAATTACTAGAATTCTTATAGCATCTCTTGCAGGAGCTCTTCCAAGTAATCGATTTGAAACGGTAAATCAAATGCTGCAAAAGTTAATACTTTTTGAGAATAAAAGTTAATACTTTTTGGCTGTGCACTTGGTGTAGAATCTTTATGAAGCTCCCTTTCTTAAAACCCCTCATTTAAGAAACATTAACCTACAAGATTTCTCCGTTCACAACACCTCTTCAACCCCCAATTAATTCGTTACCCTAATATTTTTTGCTTTGATACCTAAACGCCAAGTCCCATTTGTCGCAAATTGTATCATTCATTATTATGGAATGTTGAAACTTGCCACTAGAAATACATTGTGTTTTTAACCAGTGACACAATCCATGTTTTAGTTTCCCCTATTTTCAAAACAGGGTTTCTCGGTTAAATGTTTTTTATTTAATTTTAGGTAATTCACCTTTTTAAGGATTAGAAAATACTATTCCAATTACCTTATTACTCAAATAAAGGACAAGCTTAATTTTACAGGTAACTTACACGCTGTTTGCACTAGTTCGAGCTTATCAAACAAAAGCTCTGGAATGGGCCAGGGGAAGCATCTCATTGATCCCAAAAACAGCAGTAACAGAAGTTGAGAGCACGAGGTTCTTGACAACGTTATCCGAAATAGCATCTGGGGCTAGCATTAACACAGTGATGGCTCCAATTGAAGAACTCTCAGATGTTTGTCGGAGAAATCGGACAGTCCAAGAAATTGTCCAGGATGCCTTGAAACCCCTAGAATTGAATATGGTTTAGAGAGTATAGTACATGTATCCAAAAAGAAAAGATGCACAGCTTTTTTGCTGATAGAGAATACACAGATTAAGGCACATCGGGCTGTTTTCAGAAGGCCCTGTGTAGAGCAGCTTTATTAGCTCCATTGTGTATTTATTTGTTTCATTGATTCATGTAATATAGTCCCACAATTTTTTAACCGATTGTGGCTTTGGAAAAACAAGATTTTGTTGTATTTACTACTACGAAAAGTTCCAATGAAAAATCTCAAGAGTGGTTTGGGTTGTTCATATTCTACTTCTTGTCAATGGTTACATTTGGAAATTTAAACATGCTCTCTCCTATTCAATAAGAATATCTCATTTATTTTTGTACACTATTTAATGTACTTATATAATGTTTAATACTCCCTTTATCCTTTATAATTTGCAGTATTTTCTATTTTCGTTTGTCCCACTTAAATTGCAGCATTTTTATTTTTGGACTATGGCTCACTACTTTCTTAATCTCATCCATACATTTTAACTCTCTTTTAATGTCATCCGCACAATTCATTCTCTCTATTCATTTATTACCACTTTTTTAATTCTCACCCATTTTCTCTATGCTACTAATTCATCCGGAAGGAGGGAGTATGTTTTATTATACTTAATAAAAAATTATAATAGTGGATATTAATGATCCTTGTATTAAGAGGAATAAGGATCACATGACTATATTTTAACTTATACGTTAAAAATAATATAAAATTAAAAATAAAATATAAATTAAGAATGTCACATTTACTTTTTGTACATTATCCAATGTACTTTTTTTTTTTTTTTTTTTTGAGAACTATCCAATGTACTTATTTAAGCTTGATTTGAGGCTTAATATCTACATAAATTTTTCATAAAATATTACTCTCTTATAAATAGTGTTTTAAAAGTAAACAGGACATTCTTATTGAATAAGAGAAAGTAATATTTTATGAAAAGATTACATAGATATTAAGAACTAAATTAATCTTGAAAATTGTGTAATAGGTAAAAATAACAAACAGAATGAAAAAAAAGAGAACACATTGTGTTAGAAGCAAGAATCTATTAAAACATATTGTGTAAGAAAATATCATTATCAATTGCAAATATAATGAAACAACTAGTCTCTTGAGAGATCGACTCTTTGAGAGACGTATCTCAGTCAAGCTCAGCCCATTAAAGATTAATGTCTACTTATCCTATTCTTAATGTCTACTTACATTATTCTTAATCCTTACCGACTGTATCTTTAATGCCTATTTTCAATATCTTAAATGTCTACTTACATCATTCTTTAATGCCTAAGTATAATATTTTAAAAAATATATAATAGGTTGGCCGAATTAGAAATGATCTCTCAAAAAGACCGTCTCTCACAACCATTTCTCTCCAGAATTTGTGATATGAAAGGTAGAAAATAAAACATACAAGAACGGAGAGGAAAAGTAAACACTAAATTTCTTGCTCGACTTGACTGGTTAAGGTTTTGACATGAGTTCATGTTGCTTTGCAAACAAACATTTTAAAATAAAATCTTTGATACTTTCAGCAATAAAACGTTCTCTATCGAATTTTTTGGCTGAACATTTAATGTATATTAATTCGTAAGATATATTACTAAGTATTACAAATAATAGATGGACAAAGTGTATTAAAATATAGGTTCAAAGAGGGTCAAAGTGAAGGACAAAAGGCAAATTGGAAAACGATCAGTAGGAAAAGCCAACTCGACTTGCCTGAGAAAGGAACAAAAGCCGACTCGGCTTTTGGTTATGCTTGGCATAGTGTGCCATCAACAAAGGGAAAGTACAAATTCCTCCATATTGTAATTTGTATTTTGCATTATTATTTTGTTATATTTTTGCTCTATAATCTAACACAATTTAAGAAGACTTCATATCTCTTTGTTACCATTTTGTAAAAACTTACAAAATCTAAACTATATCAAAGGAATTAGTTTTATAAAAATTATTAATAAGTGTTTATTCAGCTATTCAACTGTTTGTCATATAGAATTTGAGCTTTAAGGTTTCGAGTCTATTAGGAGCTTGACTAATATAAATTCAAAATGAGCATCAATTGAACTTCATGTTCAAGTTTATCATAAATAGCTAGCACCTAAATTTATGGAGTAGGATTTTCTCCAACTAAAGAATTTCAAGCAAATTTGTCTAACGATCTACATATATTAACTCTCTTTTAATATTATCTATATCATTATATCTCTATTAAATATCAAATCTCACAATTTTCCAAGTCTGTTTGGTTAGTGGTACTAAATGATGGTAAGTGAATGATTTATAGTGTAAGATTTCATCAGAAGTTCCGTATCATTCATTCTAATAGTAATGAAATTTTTTGATTACAAATAAGTTTTTTGTTCATAAATTTCCATTACCACTTAATGTCACCTCTCCCGATGGTAATGCATTTGAATGAATTTTATGAAGAACATGAGATGATTGAAGTTGGACAAGCATGTTCATCAATATAGCCGATAGATTTTTCAACCAAAATTACATTAGTTTTTCATTCTCATTAACACCATTTATTAGCACTTGACAAACGTGCCGTTAAGTCTCATTTAGACATTATGGTAGATCGGTTAGAGACACTAGTATCAATATCAAAGCTTAACTTTTTAAGCTATTCTTGTATGAAATCGTAGACAACACCTTATAAAAAGATTAAATTAAAAAAATCAATGATATAATATCCAAAGTATTAGTTTTAACATTTAAAAAAACGTGTTCAACATCAAGCAATCAAATAGTTATTTTAAATACAAAAGTTAATTTTTTGATTAATTTTATTGGACTATTTCGTCTAACTTAAAATTATTTCACAATGAAATAAATGAAATAAAAATGTACGTAACCTTTTAAGGGATATTCAAATTTATTTTTGTTCGACTAAATTCAATTTATTAATATATAATATTACGATTTTTGTTTTGAGGTAGTCTCATCGAGTATCGGAAAAGGACAATTTGCTAACTACAACATCAACTTCTTACTTGAACCTTTGCTTCCAATTTCATCCCTCCCTGCTTTTCCAGTCTAAATGTAAACTGCGATCCTTTCCGGCCAGCCAGAATCTTTTTCTTGGCTCTGGCTTTCAATTAATCACAATTTCAATCACTTTTTTTGATTTAATTTATTCCCCAATTTGGAAAATTACCCATCTTTACAGATCTCTTCCTTTTTGGGTCTCAAAAAATGGTATCCACTTCACAAAACAGCAATTCCCTGCATAAAATCCTAACTTCCAAACTAACCTTAACAATCCCACCTTCAAAATCCTCATCTTCTTCTCCTCCCACTGAAGATTTTGATTTTTCTGATGTTTTTGGCCCTACTCCATCATCCCCTTCTTCCCAAAATCCATATCTAAGGGACCCACAAGTGATTCATAACCGTTCTCACTCTTTTCTGGGTCCCTCACCTCGTTGTAACATCCCTTCCACACACCCATTTCATCAAACTTCTGAAGAAATCATTTCCCAGATCAGTGATGATGAAGATGATGAAGATGTGGAAATTGAGGTTAAAAAAGATGGGACTTTTGTTGAACAGTTGGTGTGCATTGAAGAGGAAAAAGAAGATGATGATGATGAAGATGATGATGAAAATAAGATGATTTCTAAAGTGGGTCCTGAAGATTTTGAGATTTTGAGAGTTATTGGTAAAGGTGCTTTTGGGAAAGTATTTCAGGTTAAGAAGAAAGGGGATTGTGAGAATGATGGTGATGGAATCTTGGCCATGAAAGTTATGAGAAAAGATAATATTATTAAGAAGAATCATGTTGATTATATGAAAGCTGAGAGAGATATTCTTACCAAAGTTGTTCATCCTTTTATTGTTCAACTTAGGTACTCTTTTCAGGTATCATTCCACTCTTCTTTCATCTTTCTATGTATAATCATGTTTAGGTACTTTGATGGGTTTAGTTTTGATTTTTATTGGAATTTTCAGTGAATTTTTGTGCTTTTCTGCTAACTGATTGATATTTTCTCTTGGGGTTTGATCATCGATTTGATGTGATCTGGAAAATATTGTTATTGTTATATTGTCATTTGAAATACTCTTAATTAAGGTGACACATCAATTTGTTGTTATAATCGACCTGCTCGTGATGAGGGTATTGTTATGCTTTTTTCCCACCCGCCCCATACCTTGTCGTGGGCGAAACTCATTGGGATGATTGATTGTTATCTAGCATTGAGAATCATTGTTTTCTTTCCTTTTTTAGCTTGATGTTTGATTGAAATCTGTCTTATCTTTGATACTTACTTTTTAATTATGGCTTCTTCTTTTCAAACTTGAAAATTAGTAAATTATGTCATAGCTTTGACTGTTCTATTTAACTGATATGATTCTATGATTGTTTGACTGTAGGTAATTAATTATTGTTTTGTCTTTCTTAACTTGAGAATTTAACAAATATGTCAGCTTTAGAAAGCTTCTGATTTTAAGATCTTCACCATTTCTCAACAATTCTGGAAAATCCAGATCAAGAATGTATAGATGTTAATGTCATAGAGGCTAGAAGTATGGTTGAGAGGAGAAATAAAGGGTGTATTCTAGGTTGTATAAGTAGTTTCATTCTAACTCTTGGGTGAGATGCACTTTTTCGTTTTTTTAGTCTTAGTCATCGTTGTTAAAATCGCGATTCTAATCTACGATTCTACGATTTTACGATTCAAAAACAAGCGAGCGATTTGAATCGCAGGTAGAATCTTAAAGTTGTAGAATCTTACGATTCTAGTTGGAATAAAATTTTTAAAGGTAGAATCATAACACGATTCTACGATTCTACGATTTAACGATCCGATTCTACTAATATAGTATGAATTATTTTTTATTTTTCTTATGTACCATATTTTACTAATCTCTTTCGCATATACACATAAATTTCAAAATTTCCATCATGTAAACTTTTAAAAAACATATTTCTTAATCGGTATGAAGATTTAAACTAATTATTGAGAAGTTTTTGTTATATTCATAAACATAAAGTCAAAGAAACATTAATTTATTGATTTAAACTTTTGAATGGGATAATAATGATAAGAAACTAGATATTTTTAATATTTTTAAGTTTATTTGTAGAATCGTACGATTCTACGATTCGATTCTACCGATTCGATTCTACCTCTCTAAACGATTCTAAGTAGAATCACGATTTTAACAACTTTGGTCTTAGTTGAGATGTATACTTGTTTTTGGTTGTTCTCCTCACTCCGTTGGTACGATGTCATAGCTTCTCATCTAGCCCGCTAGTGTTGAGTTTGACAATGGCGTTGCCTCTAAGTTTTTGGTCCTTCTCTTTGCATGACTCATCAATTTATAATATGTTCTTAGCAGCCCTCGAATGATTGTCCGATTGCATTTGTACTGCATTTGGGACTTTTTCTAAGCCCCTTCTTACTCGCAGAAAGAAACTTGGATGAATTAACACGTTTAGTTCCAGATGAAGTATCGTGGTGTATGCTTGTTAGAGATGAGTTTGTTTATTTGATGAAACTTGAGCAGTTGTCAATACCAAATTAGAGATATGTAGAGAAATGTTGAATATTCTTAAGTTTAGACTTGGCTATAGTAAATCAAAGTATAAGGAGTGCAACTTTGACAGTCAAAGGCGGCAAACAAATATGTGGTAAAATTATAGAGTTAGGTACCGTAATCAGTTTTAGGTACCAAATCATCAAGATGTAAAATATTAGATTTTCATGCGAGTGTTTAGGTACCTTGATTTAGTTTTCTAAAGGAATGGAGAGACTGATGAAGATGTGAATCATAGGAATGGAGAGACCGACAAAAAGAGTATTATATAATTTATTATGCCTTTAGTTTTTAGAGGCCCTTTTTATCTTTTGCTCTGGAGCCCAAAAATGAACGAGACGACCTTGATTTCATTCATGATGAACCAAAAATGTTTCATAAAATGAGTTCTCGGTCAATGTCTATTCTCTGATCTCAAAAGTAGCGAGCAATGAGAAAACGACTGCACCATGTACTAATGTGGTTTTCAGTTGTAGTGTACTCTAATTCATTTACCCTCATTGTGTTTACCTTTGCAGACCAAGTCTAAACTTTATCTTATTTTGGATTTTATAAATGGAGGGCACTTGTTCTTTCATCTATACCGACAGAAGATTTTCAGGTACGTCATATTCGGACCTGAAATAATCCAATTGCATGTTCATTGATTTGATTTTGGTTGTGCACTATACGTTCGAGTAGTGAGGATCAGGCGAGACTGTACACTGCTGAAATAGTATCTGCTGTATCTCATCTTCACAAGAACGGGATTGTGCATCGAGATCTTAAACCCGAAAATATTCTCATGGACGCTGACGGGCATGTAAGAAACCTTTTTTTAGTCTATTTTCGGATACTGTCAACTAGATTACATGCTTTTCTTTCCGGTATTTGGTTCTTCCATATATTTTTGTGCGTTTGTGCTGAAAGTGGAGGTTGTGTGCAGGTTGTACTAACTGATTTCGGACTCGCAAAGGAAATTGATGAATCAAGCCGATCAAATTCTTTGTGTGGAACGATGGAATACATGGCTCCAGAAATTATACAAGCTAAAGGGCATAATAAGAATGCTGATTGGTGGAGTGTTGGCATCCTATTGTATGAAATGTTGAATGGCCAGGTAGAGTAAGAAGATTTTGTTTATGTAACGTTCATAGCGCAATGCGTCAATCTTTCGAAAATCATTATATCTCTCGTACTCTCATTATACAAGTCTAGGATTACTTGCACCCTTGTACTAGTTTGCTCTTTTTCGCTAGCTGAAATCGATTAGAAGGCTCGTCCTCTTCTAGAATCGTTCGGCTCCTAATCCGCTCTTGTTAAGCTTAATGCATCTCAGTTTCTATATATTGTTTCCGCAGCCACCATTCACACATTCGAATCGACAAAAGCTTCAGCAGAAAATTATCAATGAAAAAGTGAAGCTTCCGCCAATGGTAACCACGGAAGCGCATTCTTTGCTCAAAGGAGTAAGCACATCCTCCAAATGCCGTTTTCTTTGTCGATTTTCCCGTCTATAAAACTAAAGTTTGTAAACATTTCTGCAGTTGCTGCAAAAGGATCCGTCAAAGAGGCTAGGTAGCGGTCCTACAGGCGCAGACGAAATCAAGAGCCATAAATGGTTTCGGCCTATCAACTGGAAGAAGTTAGAGGCGCGAGAAATTCAACCCAAGTTCAAACCCGATGTGAGTGGCAAGGAATGCACTGCTAACTTCGACAAATGCTGGACGACGATGCCAGCAAACGACTCGCCTGCTCCTACACCTACCGGCAACGAACATTTTCAAGGTTATACGTACGTTGCTCCTAATCACTGGCTTTCTTCGGATGGAGATGAGTTTGATTTCTCTTGAAACATGCTCTGAAGTAGGAAATCACTGCACAGACATAGCCACATACGCGTCTTACAACAATCGATCGAAAACAAGTTTTCGTATTCTTTGTGAATCAACCTAACAACTAATATTGTATGGAATTCAAATATGAACAATTATATATGTATATCGACTTTATTATGTGATATTTGCGGTTTACTGTTGAAACTAAGCGGTGAATGAGATTTAAGTGTTTGGCAAACAATTGATAGCTGATAACGAGTAAAGCTTTGTCCTTAAATTAATTGATGATTCTTGCTCATTCTTCATCTTTTTGTGTTTATATTGAGACTTGGGAGTGAGAACAATTATACTCCATATCCCACTTGATTTATGAGCAATTATATACTCAGTTATTTTAACGAGTTTGCTACTTAAAGTAATATTTTTTCTCTATAATATATTATTTTATATTGCAAATTTAAAGACGTAGATAATAACTTATATAATACCCCTATCTTTTATTACTCCCTCCGTTCCTATTTGATCTTCCTATTTGGATCGAATTAGGAACCGAGAGTTCAGAGACAGACTAGGGGTTGCTCCTATCTCTGGAAAAATGCGCGAAGGAAGATTGAGGTGGTTCGGACATGAAAGGAGAAAGACTTTTGATGCTCCCGTGAGGAGAGTTGAAAGCTTTATAGTAGAAGGTAAGAGGGGTCGAGGTAGACCTAAGAAAACTTGGGACGAGCAAATAAGAGTGGACTTGCGTGAGTTAAACCTCTCGGAGGACCTGACTAGGGATAGGAGTAGTTGGAGGCGTCATATCCAGGTTTTAGACTCAGGCTTTTCTCATTAGAGTCTTTTTAGGCGTTCGTGTTTCTTCTTGTCTGCTATAGTCTCTTATGTGTCTTGCTTAGGTCCCTCGTCTTAAGTCTATTTGTGTTACATGCGTTTTGGATCTTTTATGTGCCCTTTTCTCTCATTACGTGGCAGGTATGTAATCTCTACCTTTCCTTATCTTTTCCGGAGCCGGGGGACTCCTTTCTTTGGCC
Organism: Amaranthus palmeri; assembly: GCA_019776075.1. Taxonomy (NCBI): domain Eukaryota; kingdom Viridiplantae; phylum Streptophyta; class Magnoliopsida; order Caryophyllales; family Amaranthaceae; genus Amaranthus; species Amaranthus palmeri. The sequence goes on from JAAKBH010000306.1 coordinate 771,682, forward strand.
GTGCTCTCCTTCACGGGTATGAGTTGCCGCCGTCCTTCCCTCCCCAGACCCTGTCCATAGATCCTCTATGTGCGGGATATACTGGGTAGGATGATGATGATGATGACAAAGATTAAGAAAAATGGAATCTTTGGTAGTAGTGGGTATTATTTTAATTATATAGTAGTGAAAAGTAATGATTGTATTGAAATTATAAGAGAAAAAATAATTAAATAATAGTGTGAAGTAATGATTGTATTGGAAGTATGAGAGAGAAATAATTAAATAATAGTAAGAAGTAAGGAAAGTGGGGTTTTAAGAGGTAAAAGTGAGTTGAAAACTTTCCAAAAATAGAAAGTATTCTAAAGTGGAAGAACTTTTGAAACTGCCCGTTATAGTAAGGTGGAAGAACATAAAGGAACGGAGGGAGTATTGTCTTATTTGATTTTTATACGTTTGTCAAAAAAACATATTAAATCATAAATATCTCAAATTGCCTTTAACGAATTATTAAAAAAGAACATATCATTAAAAAAAAAAACCTTGTCAAACATATTTTACTGAAAAAGAAAAGCAATTTTTTAGGCAGACGAACCAAAGTATATGCTTCACTTGATTCAATAATTTTCTTAAAGCTCATAAAATTAAACATTTAAATTAATGTTATCAAATTTTAATCACAAAATCTCACAGGAGACGGTCCATAGGATAGACCACAAAATTGGGCCAGCCCATTTCCCTTAACTGATTTTTTTTTTTATTATCATATCAATTATATTATGTTATAATCCTAAATGTAAGGTATTATAATCTTGAATATACTATTCTATAACCCCAAATATAAGTTATTATAACCCCAAATAATTCATTATAACCCCAAATATACTATGTTATATTTTGGGCTGGGATTTATGGATTCCGTCTATATAATAGACCGTCTCCCATGAGACTTACTAAATATTAATATACTCATATGTAATCAACTTAAGATTTCTAGACTTACTAAATATTAATATACTCATATGTAATCAACTTAAGATTTCTATCATTGTACGGCCCAATATTTTTTTAAAATATTGTTAGTATACATTAAGAATAATGTAAGTAGACAATTAGAATATCAAAAGTACGCATTAAGGATTATTATGTAAATAAGCATTAAATATACGGTAAGTAGGTATTAATCTTTAATGGGCTGAACTTTAGATACGTCTCTCAAAAGATCAGCTGATTTGTTTTTATTAAAAACAAAATTGAGAATTTTATTAGATCAAAATAATAAATTATTTAAAAAAAACCGACTTTGAATAGGGTTTTGTGGGCTTCAAATAAATTCGCGGTAGACTTCAATTTCCAGGCCGAACTTATTATTCGCAATCCCATCCATAGAAAAAGGAGAATATAGCAACAAAAAAGCCCCAATTATACTTTAGGAACCCTAATACCCGATTTTTCAATTGTACGCAATTGAATTCTCGATCAATTAGGGTGAATTTGCTGAACAACAGGTAAGGAGGAGAATTAAAGAAGAAGAAGAAGAAGAGATGTCTTACGACGAAGTAGAGATAGAAGACATGGAATGGAACGAAGAGCTCCAAGCATTCACCTATGCCTGTCCATGCGGCGATATTTTCCAAATCACAAAGGATGATCTTCGTCTTGGTGAAGATATTGCTCGTTGCCCCAGTTGCTCTCTTTACATTACTGTCATTTACAATATTGAAGATTTTGCTGATAATAAGAATAATACTAAATTTCAGCCTCCTAAACAGCAGCCAATCACCGTTGCTTAAAGATTTGAAGACAAAATAGTATTTCTCATCGTTTTAAACTCAATTTTTGTTGTTTGAACTCAGTTTTTTTTGTTTTATTGTCACTTTTTTGTGCGTTTTCGGACGTAGTTCGATGAATTGGAGTATTGAAAAGAATTTCCTGTGTGAAATTTCTGCTATGTTTTGTGCTTACAGGGTACTCTGTACTATAATGAATCTTTCTTTATTGTGAAAGGGTTTATCTTCTTCATCTTATATTTTAATATGTTGAAAATAATTAATTTTTCTGATTTTTGTTGTTGTAAGAAGATAGATGTGGGTTTATCTAACTTCATGTCTTTAACTCTTTATTATACATGGATTACTCCTACTTTATGTTTTGATGAATGTATATACTATATAGTGTGGTTGAATGGGGTTTTCTAAAGCTGATTACTCGTTTCAATTGGATTATCTTTAACTGCTTGTGGAGCTGTCACTTGAAAGCAATTTTGAGCTAGGTTTTCAAATTGCAACCATTGAAGGTAATATTCTAAGTTGGTTAATGCATAATTAGGATATGTTTGAATTTTGTACATGGTTTGTATATGCCAATTGCCAATTTGAATAGCGAGACTGCTTCTTAATCTAATACTTCTATTTGATTTATAATTGCATATGCATAAGAATGAGATGAGAACTGACAGGATTACTACAAAGAGATTCTATTTATTGGCTTTTGTATCATCAAAATCAAATGTTTTCGAGCTTTTTATATCCTAGGCATGTAGTTGATTTCAATTTCTTGGTGTTTGGTCTTTGGCATCCGGTATCCCTTGGTAATGTTGATGCAAATTAGTTGCTTGCTTGGGTGATGAAGTTATGAAGATTTGTAGTCAGGCTGGCTTTTAACATTCATATCAGATAACTTCGTTAGTCAGAGATGCATCGAAGATTAGTTTTGCTTTCCCTAATTATTTTATGAATCGGGTGATAACAACTTCGCTTACCCCCTTTGTGTTTTGATTGGTATTTCACTTTTTCGTTACCTTAATCTTCACTTGTTGCTTGTACCCTGGTTCTGCGTACGATTTCAAGGTTGTTAACCTGGTTTATTTTCGACAAGACGACAAGAGGCAGTTACCATATGCGAGTATGCTAGAGTTTATGATCTCCTGGAGGCATCCAGGTTGTTTGAGAAACTTATTTTGGTACTGGATTAGCTGAGTCTTGATAAGCAGGACAGAGTTAGGGTTTTATCATCTTTTTGTGCAATTGTTGTATTGTAGAAATTGTTGTCTATGGTTTTCAGTATGATTTGTTTTAGCATGATTCATTGTATTCACTTCCGAAATTAAATTACAAAACTTACAAGTCATGACTCATTTTTGATCATCATAGATCCTAAACCCATCAGATCCGGCATATTTGGAAGATTCCAAACATTTTATGTCCTTAAGGTTTGGATTCACGTCTGAAATCATAAAAAAAAAATGGGTCTAGATTCGTGTTTGATCAGGCCCGATCCATAAACATTCCTAATCACCAATATAACCATAAATGTTCTCACCATTTCTCAATCATTGTCATTAATCCCTATTTGATAATTCATGAAAACAGAGGTAAATAACCTAAAGTTGCATCTGACTCACCAATTTCACCCCCAATATAATGGGCAATGGTATTTAGTGGGGTAATTCATAGGGTAGAGACTAGAGAGTCGTGTATAATGATAGGAAATAAAGTAATTTTTTAAATGTTGTCCTAAAATATGAAATAAATTACAATCTCAGTCTATAGAAATAGCCCCAAGTAAATAAGGTGAAAATAAAAAATATGAGTAAAAGTAAAAAAAAATTCGAGTAAAAGTAATATTTTAATATATTGATAAAAAATATAAATTATTATTAGTTCAATTAAGATGGTGATAATTATTGCAGCTGAGCAATATAATATCTTGATAATTTTTAATTTACTACTTTTATTATTAGTTCAATTAAGATGGTGATAATTGTGGTTTAAACTTTAAACTAAAAAGGTTCCATGTAATTATAAAATTTAGTAATATTTTAATATATTGATAAAAAATACTAGTATTAATTAAAGTCTTGATAAACAAATTTACAAAAACCAAAATATAATAGAACGTAATTTTAGATTTTAGAGGCCCACAATTTATCTTTTGCTCAGGGCCTTTGAAATGTCGGAGACGGCCCTGGTGCTACCATTGACATTTCACGAAAGTTCGATACACCCGTGTAATTTCCCAAAATAAAAACGACAAACTAAAAAATAAAAGGTTTTAAAAAATTAAAATGATACTAATTAATACCCTAACCCAAAGGCAAAAGACTTGTATAGGCTTGTTGTCCTGCGCAAGATTGGGGGAGACTGACGAGTCTTTTAAGCAAGTAGTCTTACTTGGGATAAGGACTTTGCGGCTACTATTTGACACGTTTGACATACATTTTTATTATTAGTATTTTCTTAAAAATGGTGGAGGATATTTTTTAGGTCAACCCTCAAAAATGGCACCAACCTCAATGAAAACACCCTTCGTAATTTGCGGCTATTCAGCACTTATTGGCATGGATCTCTAGAGAAAAACTTTTTTTAATTACTAATGTTTAAACATCAAACAATACATAGTCTTGAACATTTAAAAATCATATGATGCATTTGATATAATTTGAAGCAAATAGAAAATTATTTATTTTTAAGAAAAAAGTAGATAATTGTAAAAAATAAAGAGAGAGAATAAATTGTGTGTTTAAAATTAAAAGAGAGATAAGTGTATGGATGAAATTAAAAAGTCTAAAAATAAAAATGATGCAAATTAAGTGCAACAGACTAAAATGGATTGCACTCTCCTATATGGGTACGAATTGTCGTCTATATACCCTTTCCAAATCCTGACCATAGTTTGTCTATAAGCGGGATACACTAGGTATGATGATGATGATGATGGACTAAAATGGAAAATGCTGCAAATCAAATGGGAAAGACCCGATGGAGGGAGTATCATCTAGCTATTAAAATTATACTATTTTAATTTAGTGTTAATGTCTTATTTATTTGTTTGACGATGTTTAGATTTCATTGTTAATTTGTATTTAATTCTTAATGGATAAGTTAAAATATTTTCAAGTGAAATCTTGTTTGATTTATCTCAATGTGACATTTACTATGAATTGAATAAAGTATTTAACTATTTAAACTAATCATTGTCACCTTACACGAGTTAATTATGTGGTAAATAGATGCAGCTAAACTCGATATCACTTTATTCATATTCCTCATTGTTCGGATCTTTTACCACTCACTCCCTGTTCTCACATACATATAATGTATCGAGCCTTTAATTTTAAGGAAAATTTAGATTTAAAATTATATTTTTACCTTATTTGCTAATAAAAATATTGATTATTAGATAAAAATTCAACATATATATCATGTATTCAGCCTTTTAAAGTACTTTTTACTTTGCCTCATAATATCAATTCTTATTTGGCTAACTCACCCTAATTGTTTCATTCTTTTATTTTAAGTTTGTTTTTACTTATTTACCCTTCAATCACAATAGTAATGTAAAGATTCTTTGTAGAAAATGTCAAAACTTTGACAAAAGTTTCTGTAATTGAAAAAAATAGCAATATAGTGCCAAAATTATGTCAATTATCCTGGTACTCCTGTTTCAATGAGGAATTCCTTCCTCAAGCAAATTAGATGAAATTTGTCCTGAATTGCTCAGTGGGAGTCTGAGAGAGGTAACTCATAACCTGACCCGGTCTAGAAGATTCGGTTACTCTTGGTTATCAATTCCAGTTACAGTATAATTGATCAATTATCAATTTGTATAAATTTTTAAATAATTTGTAACCCAGACCCTGCTCATAGTTTGCTATGAGCGGGATATATTGAGTAGGATGATGATGATTTAAATAATTTGTAAGTAATTTTACTAAATAAAAATGCATCATCACAATTAAAAAAAATTCCTCACAAAAACAACTATTTGGTTGATAACTTTTTCAAAAATACACCTACGTTAAAAAATAGTTTTATAAATTAATTTTTCTAAAAAAAATAGTTTTATAATTTTGATAATACCGTGTATATAAAATTTTATACAAATCTATAATTCCGAATTTATAGAGAACAATCACAAAAAGAAAAACAAAATTTATCCACCAGTCAATTAGATTATGTACTATTATTATCCTGGAAAAGGGAAACACCTGATCCATGAGCAAAACAAATAAATTATCCACCAGTCATCACTCATCACCACCAACTACACAACAAAATGAATTGACACAAAAAAAAAAGATAAGATAAATTGATGATCAATTGATCGTAAAAACATCAGTGTTTTTTCTTTTTGATCAAGAGGTTTAATATTAATACTTCTACTAGAATTAGATCAACTTAATTAATTAGCATAAAGATAATTACTCAATCACGCATACTTAACTTATCCATGAACCATGATATAAAATATAACCGCAACATTTCATCCATTTTCTTGAAAACATTCAGGTGGTTATTAATTTAATTAATCAATTAATAATCACGTTAATCAATTAAGCCACACTTATAATACTATCCCCAACATTGCTGAACCTTTGGGTAACCTGAAAAGCTGAATGCCTTGAATCTGCACGATCAGGAGTAGATGACAGGGAGAGAGAAAGATTAAGATCGAAATCCGCCATTGATTTACTGCTGCTGTTACTACTTGTTGCCGCAGTCTCGATCATCTTCATTTTGTAATCAACCACTTGATGATTATATGAATAGATCGGAGGTGAAGGCGATGAAAATCTGATTGATTCTTGTGGTTGAACAGAGAATATGACACTTGAGTTCTCCGATTTCGGTGATTGTAGTTGCTGTTGTTGTAAAGGTAATGATTGAGAACCTCCACTGGTTTCCTTCCTGATTCGTTGATCATCCGTTTGATTTACAGCAACCTTTTTAAATATATCAAAATCAAAATCAATAACCTAACTGTCAAGGTTGGAATAAGAAAATCAATCAGAACAGATAGATTAAAATACCGAATCAGTAGTGATATCGAAGAGGCTAGATCTACGACGACTTCGACGATTAATATTACTCTTCCGAATGAAATACTTTTGAGCGTGACTAGCAACTTGTGTTGGCGTTCTTGTTTTCACGAAGTTTCTAGAAATTCCTCTCCAATCGCCTTTTCCAACGGTCTGCAATCCAAGCAAAAACAGCTTATGTTCTTCCTCCGTCCATGGAACCCCTAATCAATCACAATCAATCGATGTATAAATCACCAAAATCAAATTAAATTCAAATAAATCATCAATGAAACCAAGACTATGTATCTCATACCTCGTTTGCGTTCACGACTAGCAGAAGCAGTGGTGGAAGAACGATTGACCACCGCCTCATCAGCAGATGCATAACCGGCATTTGCAACAGGAGCATCGGAAGGAACGACGTCGTTCGTTGAAGAAGAAGAATCGAGACGGTGTTCATACTGAGAAAGATTGTTGAGGGAAACACTTTTCCTCATAGAATCAACGACAACACGAACACCAAACAGCATAAACTCTCCGCCACCATTAACAACCATCGAATCTTCCTTCGCCATCGCAAGCAAAAAAAGTCGTCGTTCAAAAGGAGAGAGAAGAGAGAGAGAGAGAAGACGGGAAGAAGGGAAATGCAACTGTAAGTGAAATCTGAGGTGTATTCAAGGAATCTACATTAAGGAGAGAAAAAACAGAGGCCGTACGAAGAGATATAAATAATTGCAATCTGTGGATTTTATAGGGAAATACTACATGGGATTTAAGAGAATTTTTTATGGTTATAATTTAGGACTTGTTGGTAAATTTGTAATCAGGAAATAAAGTTTATTTTTTATTTTTTGAAATAAGATAAAGTTATTCTTGAAGTGAAGATAATGCTTAAAAATTAATAGGTGTACAAAATATGTGAATGAAATAAAAAGAGAAAAAATATTTTTTTAAAAAATATTTTTTTTTTCATGTGATTAAATAAATAAAACGAGATCATTCTTAAAATAATAAATGTTACAAATTTAAAAGGAAGTGATAGCCTGATAGGTTTAACAAATTTAAAAGGAAGAGCAATTTGTGGTGAATTAAGTACAGTCTAAATTAAGCTTGTTCTTGTAAAAAAAATACCAATCATAAAACAGAAGTATGTTAGTGGCGTCGATTGTGATTTTTACGAAACTTATGAGATTTCTGCAATATAACACAAAAGGCATAGGGATGGACTCTGAAATGATGTATTCGACGCCTAAGTTAGTTAGTACTTGTGAGTTATAGGAATGATTATGGGTCGGGCCTAAGCCTAACTACTCTCGGACTTAGATGGCTAGACTCGTAAATTTTTTGTGAATCCAGACCCGAGCATCAACACGAACACCTAAGGTCTGACAATTTGGACCCAAATTAAACCTAAGCTCATCGGGTCCATAATTAGTCTAATTGGGACTTAAGTTAATTATTTATAATTTGCCTTTTTTACGGTTTAAGGTTCATTAAAACCTAAAACGTATATATAGGATGTACATAGGTTTAAAAGTTCATAATTGGATGGGTTGGGTCGTAAACGTGTCTAGCGAGTGGATCTCTCAAACTATTGGACTCAGACCCTAAAATTAAGATTGTGTCTTTGTCAAGTCCAATAGAGTCTTGGAACCATGACCTTCTCTATCCCTCGAATGAGTCCAGCTCTAAACTCATACCACCTGAAAAGAATTAGGGTTACTCTGTATCCATATCTGTGGATTAGTGTATATAACATATCCCGTGGCCTCAACTATCAGCTTAGACTTTTGGTTGAGTTATTTTTTAACATGATATTAAAAGCCAACGTGATAAGAGGCCACTGGTTCAAAACTCAACCACCCCTTTTTCAAAAGTGAAATATTCAGCGCCATATATAAGGAAAGCATGTGTTGCATTCACACTTTTAGCCATAGGAATCTCGTGTAAGGGGGCGTGTTAGAGTAAATAACATATATAAAACCTCAACCACCAATTTAAACTTTTAATTGAGTCAATTCTGTTACACTTTTAACATGTATACCTTAATAACAAGAATATGAATTCGGATTTCGGAATAACCCTAATTTTGTTCAGGTTGTATGCAGTTGGCAGTTGGACTCATTCACAGTTAAAGAAGATTATTTGGCAACATACAAAATGAGAACAAGACAATCTCTGAGGGACAAGCACAACATTATGTATATTTATGTATTTTTTTAATAGTCGTTATACTTTTGTTTTTACTTTATTCAATGCATAATTTTAATTTTTAATATTTTTAATTTCGAATGATAAAATATTTTAGAACGTTAATAGTATAAAAATATGTATTCAGACCAATCAATCAAGATTCTACTTGACTATATTTTATAATTATACATAAATATATATCAAATAAGATCAGTTGATAAAGTGTAATTGCTACAAAAGCTGTAGCAACTATTAAAATTCAGATGAAGTATTATTGGTAATCATGAAAAACTCATTTACATTGTGTATATTGTAGAGCTGTTCATGGGCGGGCTACCCGCCAGGCTCGACCCATTCGGCTCGAAAAACAGGCGGGCATGGACAACGTTTTTCAAAAAAATTTTAAAGTTTGGGCGGGTGCCGGGTAATACCCGCCCGCCAAGATAAATGGGCGGGTAGCGACACCAAAAAAATACCCGCGGGTATACCCGCCCGCCCTCTTAGTTTAATATATTATTTATTAAATATTTAATTCTATTAAATATATTAAACTAGTACTACTACTTGATCCATACCCAACTTTAGTAATTATTACCCATATCCAGCTTTAGTTTATAACTCTTGTACTAGCTCTAAGGTTTGCGTTTTTAGACTTTTAAGTTTATAATTCTACCGTTTCTATTTAATATTTTAGCCCTCAAAGCACTATAGCAATCGACTATTAAAATTCAAATAAGTAGCCAACTCTACCGTCTATATTGTATTTTAATTATTACTAAATCTTAAATTTATAATATGATTTATATTTTTAATTTTTATATAAGAAATACCCGCCTACCCGTGGGTCCCGCCCGCTTTAAAAATGGGCGGATAGCGACAAAAAAATATGCCCGCAAATTATGCGGACGAGGTTTTAAATATTTAAGCCCGCGGGTAGAAATTTTAGGAGCTACCCGGTCCGTTACCTGCCCAAAACCGCCCATGAACAACTCTAGAATATTGTATTTGGCTATCGATATATTGTGTTGAATACGTAAAACTTGTTACTAACGACGCCCTTAATTAACACTAGTGGAAAAAACCTCATTTACTGCGGTTTTTTTGGGGGTATTGGCTGCGGTTTTGTCTCGCAGCCCTTGTAGTAGCAGCAAATGAGAAATTAGGTATTGGCTGCGGTTCTAAAAACCGCAGCCTATAGTCACTTTTCAAAATGGAAAAAAAACGTTTGCTGCGGTCCTATAACAACCGCAGCCTATAAGAGGCTAATTTTTTTTTTTTTTTTTTTTTTTTGGTATTTCGTTTTCTTCTAACCCAGAAATTAATAAGAAATTCATTACATTTCTTCATAATTGCTAATCTCAGAATTAATAAGAAATTCATTACATTTCTTCATAAGGAAATCAAAACGAAATTTATAAGAAATCAAAACGAAACAAATTAATAAGAAATTACGAAATCAAAATGGAGGAATTCAAACCCAGAAAATGGAGATCTATTAATACCAATTTAATAACAAATTACATTTCTTCATAACAAATAACAAATTATTAACAAAGAACAACCCAGAAATCAAGATGAAAAAAAAATACTCATCTAAATTTCTTCTAAATAAAAAATAATCTACAATAAAGAATAATCTACAACAAGAAAGAATTTACAAAAAACGAAAGAATTACTTCTAGATCTTGAAAAAAATTTCTTGAAAAAAATTTCTAAACTTCTAGATCTTGAAAGGTGTATCCATATACGATGATGATACCTTCTAAACATCTGGATTTCTTGATTTCTTGAAAAAAATATCTTGTTTTCTTGAAAAAAATTTCAGAGAAGAAGATGACCTGCGTTTTTTTACAAAAAAAACCCAGATCTTGAGAAGAAGACCTGCGATTTTTTGAGAAGACCTGCGATTTTTTGAGAAGACCTGCGTTTTTTTTAGAAGAAAAAGAAGACCTGCGTTTTTTTTGAGAAGAATAATGAAGAAAACTTGAAGGAGGAAGAAGACCTACTCAAGGAAAATGAAAGACCATAGGCGGACTATTAGGGTTTTTCTTAAAAAAGAGGCGCCTGCTACACTTAAGAATGAAATATTAGGGTTTTTCTTAGGAAAATGAAGGAGCATTGGGCTGTGCTTCACACAATGGCTGCGGACAATATTAAAACCGCAGCCCATGCGTTTTGTTCAATTTATTTGCTGCGGTCACTTAATAAAACCGCAACCTATTCTAATTTTTTTTTAAAATTTTTATTTTGGCTGCGTATATATTAAAACCGCAGCCTATGTCTCGCAGCCAATGACTTTTTTTCCACTAGTGTAAGTCGGTCAATAACCGGCATAGCAAATCCTTTAGAACCGATTTCAAAAAGGGCATTTTATATTAGTGGATAACTTAGATAATGCTCGTGCGATGCACGATTTTATCAAATTTTTTTGATACATTTATTTAAATAAAAAAATAAAAATTAATGGCTTTATGTTTTAACCATTTCAAAATATCCTATATTCATTTAATAAATAACATTATACAAATTTTATAAATAATTGAAAGAAAATAAAATAAAATATATGATTTCCTTATATATTAAATGATATGACCTAAAAAGTAAATAATCAATCAATATTGATAATGTTAGTCATAATTAGAAAATAAAAAAGTCAAACCTATAAACATTTGTAATAAATACAATGACATCAACATTGTGTTTTAGAAGAAAAATTTTTATTGAGAAAGTCACAAGTAAACAATTTTTAAATATAATAACATCAGCAGTGTTTTGATTTAGTAATAGTTATAGATTTTTTAAGTAAAAATATAATAATTAATAATGTAACAAAAAAGAAATAAATATGTCGCTAATAGATAAGCTACAAGGCTGTCAGATAAGGTGAATGAATATGGATATAAATAAAGGAAGCGATATTGTATTTTTATCGTAAATTAATTTAATAAAAAGTTAATAATTCAAGTTTAATTGTTAAAAGGAATAAAATGGAGGAGGAAAAAGGAGGGAGGAGTTGGGTGGATAAAACACGTGGCTGTTAACTGTGGGTTTATCTTGAGGAAAATTATTGTGTGGTGGATTAAAGACAAAAATTATATGATTTATTATAAATCATTATTAAAAGATAAAAAAATAATAATAAAATATAAAAAATTCAAAATTTAATATATAATTTAAAATTATAAAATTCTCATTCTACAAATTCTATCTCGTACAGGTAATTTATTAATTTTACAAACAATCATTATTTCCTTCATTCTCTAATGTTGTAAAGAAATTTAATTATTGTTTTTGACACATATTTAAAAAATAAAATATATTTATGTGACATTGTATTAGATTTGTCTTAATATACTTTTTATTATGTGTTTTTTTATAATTTCTTAAGTGTACTTAGAGTTATTGAGATTTAATACTACCTCCTATTCAGCTCAAATGTCCCATTTGATTTTTTGGTACTATTCACTCATGACTCTTAATTTGTATTTTACTCTTAATCTATAAGTTAAAACATAGTCATGTGGGATCTTGTTTGATTCGTCTCAATACAAGGATTATTAATATCAAATTTTTATAATTTTTATTTAAGAATATTTTGAGATATTAACGGTTAAAATGTTGCCTCGGCAAGTGTGGGAAAACTAAATGGGACATTTAAGCTGAATAGGAGGGAGTATTTGTTTAAAAACTATGTAAAAATAAATAGGAAGAAAAAAAAAATAAGGAGTATTTATTAACACCTTCTCATTTAAAGAGATGTGGGAAGAATTATTAGTCAAAAATCATGTCACAATCAATTACTTCAGATGAAAAGGAGATAGCGCGTGCCGCGTAGAGCTAAGAGTTTATTACACGGGAATGTCGCATTATTTATTCTTCTTTTCGTTTTTTTTCAAATTAACCATATTTAGGGGTGAACACGGTTCAGTTTGGTCTGGTCTGACACTAAAATTAGACTAAATCAGAAATTATGATCTGAAAATTTTTCAGACCGGATCGGACCAAATGGTTTTACAATGGTCCGGTTTGGTCTGGTCTACGATTTTTTATTTTTATGTTTTTATCCAAATTAATACATGTATTTATGCAAATATATTTCACACCTACAATTAATAAGTATAATAATTTGTAATTAGTTGATAACATCAACATCATTCAAATATATATTGCTATATAAAAATAACTACATCTTAAAATATCAAGGTATTAATTTTTTTTTTAAATTTAAAATTATGATTTTCGATCATAGTACGGTTTGCGGTCCGGTCTGATCTGAAAAAAAAAATCGAGACCAGACCGTAAACTGTAAATTAATTTTGAAAAAACCAGACCAGACCAAATACTCAAATTTTGGTTTGGTCCAGTTTGATTTACGGTTTAGACCAAACTTTGTTCAGCCCAAACCATATTAAAGGTGAAAGTTCTGCTGTGGTTTGGATTAGATATAAATTAATTCAAACCAATTAAATTTAATTTGATTATTGAACTTTTTTCGTCTAAATTTAAATCATCATACTAACTATTAATTTTATTGTATAATGGCAAAAAAAAAAAAGTTAAATTGTAAGCATGTTTTTTCATTGGTTACTATTAATGGAATTTGAATGATTTGTATTTTTTACATTTACAAATTTATTTTCGAGAAAACTCATACATTAGTAGATGCAGTAAATTACATTTTTTCAAATTACACGGTCGTATATATGCACTGTTTAAAAAATTATGATGGAAAATATATAATTTACTATGTAGAACACTATATAAAGGTAAAGGTAAATGACCTCCTCGGTATCCCGCACAAGGCAGGGTCCGAGCGGGGGGTTTTTCTTTTCCTTGAAGGATGCAGACAAATCATACCCATACCCCCAAGGGTAGTAAAGAGAGATGCGCGCAGTCAAGAAACCCCCCAATTATATATCGTTTGATAAATTTCTGAAATTATATCGTGTAGAAAAATTAAACTACAAAATGAATTACATTTATTTCAGTGTAATTGGTCATAATTTAGACTATTATACTGCAAAATTACACTGTGTATAAAATCATACAACAATTTAACAAATTATTTGAAGTACATAATAACCCTTTTTCCGTCAATTGCTATTTAAAACAAATTAAATGACATAAATTTAATTAATTGATCATTAAAATCAATCAATTATATTTTTAGACTACCATAATTATAATTTTGAATTTTAAGAAAAATGTGAAGTATGGCTTGCAATTTAAAATTTTATTAAAATATATATATATTAACGTATTTAAGAAATCCGTACATTGCACGGATTTATATTCTAATATTATTTATAATTCAAATTGAATTGAATCGAAGTTGAAAATACCAATCCAAATTGTATCGAGTTTGCATCAAACTATTACATCAAAATAGTATTATCTTCACATAATATTATGTTTCATTTGATTGTATCCAACATTTTCATAAAAATCATTAATCTAATTACTTAATCAAACTCATTAATTTCATTGATTATTAATAAATAATTTTCAAAAAAAAATATTCTATAACTATAAGTTAAATATGTTTTACTATAAGTACTTCTTTAATCGATTTAAAATTGCTAATAATAATAATATAATATAAAAAGTATTATTTTTAGTAACAAACTAATAAGAATAGACAAACCGTTTGGCTTGTGGTATTAAATGGTGGTAATAGGAATAATTTATAGTGTAAAATTTTATCAAAAATTTCATGTCATTCCCATTGTAACGAAACTTTAATCACAAAAAATGTTTTTTGTTTACAAATTTCCATTACCATCTAATATCACCCCTCCCAATGGTAATGCATTGGAACGAATTTCATAAAGACAATGAGATAACTGAAGTTGGACAAACATGACCATCACGGTAACCAAGATATTTTTCAACCAAAATTACACTAGTTTTTCATTCTCATTATCACCATTTATTACCACCTATCAAACGAGACGAAAATTTAATAAAAAAAAATAAATAATTGATTGATGTTGGCATGGTGGGAGGGGGAGGCACATGAACCGTGAGAAAAGCATATTCGTTTATTGTGTAGGACTACAAGTGAAGGATATTTTAATTTATTACATTGGATCATAAATTATTAAAATTATTATGGTCCATGTGGGACTATTTTTTTTTAACACAAGGTGGGGAATTATTTTTATTGTGTCCGTACTGCTTTATTATCTAATCTAATCTAATCAACCCATCTTTACTTAGTGAAGCTGCATTTGCGTGGTGGAGGATAAGCTTAGATAAGGTATTTGTGGGACCCCTTTTCCAACTTCCAATCTTTTTCTTAAAACTAGTGTGGGGCCGCGTGCTACGCACGCGGTCCCCCAAGCTACACTATCAAATTTTGTCCTCATATTTTATATATTTCTATCAATAATAATATGAAGGAAAATATGTTAGACTGTCTATTTGTTGCAAAAGATGAAAGGTCGTAACATGTATAGATAGTAAGTTGTGTCATCAAAGCAAGGCATGAAAACATATTGATAGCTTTTATATGTTTAACCATAGAGCGCACGGTAAATGGAATGAGAAAATATATTGGATTATGCACGCGATCCCCAAGCTACACTATCGAAGGTTATACTATTGTTTTATTCATTTCTATTAACAATAATACGAATGAAAATATATTAGACTCACTATTTGTTCCAAAGATGCGTTCGATACAAGGTTGTTCAATAAACCAAATAGTTCAAAATGTAAATGTAAATTTCATGATTAAATTGAATTTTTATTTGAAAAAATAATTAACTTTGGCATATCACGCGGTCCGCTAACTAATCTTTCACGTCAAAGTTTTAGTTTAAAATGGATTAATTAACCGTAGCTATAGTATATTAATTTTACGGAAATTTCATGATATACCACTGATTTTCTTCATAATTCACCATATACCACACGAAATGTTGTAGATCACCATATATACCATTGGGTTTAAGTTCGTTAGCACAAAATACCATTAATGACAAATTCCGTTAGTCTGCCGTTTGTGGTAAATAGTGATTCACTATATACCATTTTTTTGCGTCAAATACCTTTTTTTAAATATGGTGACAAACAAAAAAAGTGTCATACAAATTAAGTAGTTAACAAAAGAAGTGTATACAAACCAAGTAGTTAACGAAATGATAAACAAAAGAATTATCATACAAACCAAATGTCACCAAAAAAAATTACACTAAACAATGCTAATTAGCAGCCTTTCTCGCCTTTCTCTTCTTCCCCTTGTATGCGACTGCATTGTACCCTAGTTCTTTGCATAGTGCTTTTATGCGGCTCTTTCAGTTGTTACTGCATATAGGCTTCACAACAACGACGAAATGATAAACAAAAGCAAATTTTAGTGAATCATGCAAATTGAGACCCAATGGACCCTCAGCTTTCTCCAAACCCATCATTACTCTTCTGCATAAACAAATTTTAGCTTCTTCTGTAAACTACTACTCTAATTTAATTTTCTCTGAAAATTCAACTGCAATATCATCCCAAATATCATTTTAATAATTTTTTTCTTATGCTCTAATTTTTTTTACCAAGTATTTGATTATTAAAATTATTATTATTTGTTCTCACCTCAAACTTAAATTAATTCATGGGTTTAATTTCCAGTGTTCTTGTTTGATTTTTATCAATAATAACTCCAAATGGTATGTATTTATTCTTTCTTTCTTTTCTTTTTAATTATTGCATGCATTATATTTTCCCTGTTTTTGTCATTATATTAAGAACTAATGCTCATTATAATTTTCATTTAGTTTAATTAATTCCAATTTTGGGATGTTGATTCATATAATGAAATAATTTTTTAGATTCATAAGTAAATGACGTGTTTGAATAATTGGAATGAAATCAAGACCTGTGAAGCAGTGTAGGAATTAATAAATCAAAAGAAAATGGAAGTTAGTTGCAACTTGCAATAGATATATACGAATTACCATGACATCTCAAGTGTAACTGTTTAAGAAAGAGCAAACAACCCAAGACAGTAGCAATAATAATCACCACCATTGGTTTCTCAATAGCTGATACACATCAAACACTTTTTATTTCATAAAATTAGAATGACATTATTTAATTTAATGACTTGTGTATTTATTAGTTAAATTGTAGTGAATCATGCAAATCATATCACAAGAGCATCAATGGATAATGGATTCAACTTGAAAACAGACCCACAAATAGACAAATCAACTCATAATTCAAGAAATTCAATCAAAACAAAAATACAATATAAATCACTACCTACTTCAAATGACAAAAGCCTTCATAAACAGCAAGAGTAGAATCAGATGTCTTCACCAAATAAGCGTTGATTGTTCAACATCTGCTAAGAAACCCACAAAAATTAAATTAAGTCTCAGAAAATTGCAGGTAAATTAACCTCAAGCCATGTCACATAACTAACGTAAATTTAATTTACATATGTAAATCATCAGAGGAGATTTCATTGATTGCCTGTTTTCGATGATGAATCATTAGATCCTAAATAGATCACCATATTCAGATTATGAATCTCGTCACGCTAGCACCTATTACTAAGGGGACTGTATATAATGGAATCATAAAGTGTGTGCATTATATCTTCACAATTCATTATCTCCACATGAACATCAGGGTACTCATGTTAATAGATTGAACAGAAGTATACATGCCTATTGCCCTCTAAACATATATTCATATACAAAAGATTGGGCATAAGGTTGTTGTCGAGGGCTGACATTGTTCAAATATCAAAAAAAAAAAATCTTAAAAACATATTAATCAAAAGCACGAGTATTAACAATGAAGCAACAAAATTAGAAAAAACCAAGAACCAAAATGCGAAAAAATTGCCTCATGAACAAAAAATCCAAAAATACAAAAAACCAGTTCTTCAACTCAGAACCCATGAACCCAAAAACCCAAAGAAAAGAACTATATATAATCAAAAATTCTGAATTTAAAATGAAAATAAATTCAAAAAACGTACCAAATAATAATTTTCACTCAAACTTAAACTATTTAAAAACTCGCAATTTTAATTTGAATAGGAATTGCAACTTTAGCATGTAGAGAATTCGCTAGCTTACCCCGATATTTAAAAAGAAAAACTTACCCAACTCCCCTCAAAGGCATACTTACCAGTTACCACCAATAAAAGCAATTATAAGAACTTCGATATTCTAATTTCTCCGAAGGATGCATAATCATACATATGAAAATAACAAGAATTATGCATTGTTAGCAAATCCAACAAAATGGTGAAACAATCAAAATAACAGACACAAAAATGAAAGCTAATACCTGGAAGAAGCCTCCAAGGTGAGTCAGGCCAGTGTTCAGGATCAGCAACCTGAACTGAGAATTAAGTGCCCATGAACCAACCTATTCGAGAAGAATCTTCAGTTTTGAACAACATCTTGAACCTCATTCCCAACAACGAATCTGAAATGCTGCTTTTAGATGTCCAACCTTCACAACAAACTCAGGGATACCAGCTATAAGCTTACTTACACACTACCATCATAATAGTCAGCATCAGTCGAAGAATCTCCGCATCTGTCACACCAATACAAGTCTACATACACCAGATAGTAACGTTTGAAACAACAGCAGACCCAAAACTGATTTTCAGCATATCGACTGTGCAGGACTTAGCTATAGCACCCTTGTGTGTAACACTGTGTATATAATTGATTAAGCAGTTACATAAATCAGCACCCTTTCTACAAACTATTGATTTTTCAAAATCCGCCATAAAGCATGACAATACCACACAATCCAAAATACTAATAAAACATTCAATCATCATCAGATTTGCACGTCCCCAACAGCTTCTAATCTAACACATACATACCAAAAATAAATATCCAAGAATAATTGATGATAGACTCTTGTTTATGTCAAAGGATGGAACTTGCATAAATTAAATTAAAGTACATTAATATACTAAATTGAAAATTCAACCCAAAAAAACTACTACTATTATGCTATTCATATAAGGTTAGCTGACCTTAATTATTAAAGTGGAAACACAGCTAAGGATCTTGGGATCACACAGTGTTATATCTACAAACAAAAACAAAATCCACAATGCATAAGATGCTCTGAATCTTCGTGTATTCATAGTATCATAGTCTTGCTGTCAGTATATACTCTAAATTGATTTTAAACCGACATTTATTCGACTTTGATACGACATTTTAAACAAATTTATATTTATGTATAGACATAAAATTGATTTTAAACCGATCCAACACAACTAACTCGAAATCAATCTAATGACTCGAATAAAAAGCTCTAGCTTAAAAGAAAAAGAAATCCGAAATTTGCCAAAGGGGTAGAAAGTTTTTCAAAAGTAGTAATTTTAATGGATAACTTCACAATTAAGCAAATTGTCCTTGGTTATGCACAAAGAATAAATAGTTAATAAAATAGGTTTTATACTACATATTAGATACACCCTTTTTGCTTTAATTAGTTTTTTTATGATCTCGGGATAGGATTTAGTCCATCTAACTCTCTACTTCAAAAATGATTAAAATTTTGGATAATCTTTTTCTTTTTTGATTCTCAAGGTCGGTCCCAAAATTCCCTGAATTCGGTAATTGAGCCGAAATTAGTAAAAATTAGCACAAAATAAGGGAAATCAATAAAATGTTCAACCTATGTAGAACCAAAATCAATAAATTTTCAACTTGTGTATAAGGAAATCCATAAAATGTTCAAATTGGATTAGCTATACTAAAACGAAATAATTGAAAAAAAATTGAGCCAAACTGAAGAACAAGTAACCTCAATTGACAGCAGCAACCAGATACCCAAAATTTTCAATCTTCAGTTGACCAAAAATCAGATGTCCAACCGAAAATCCGAAAAATAAGATCTTCAATCAAAGCAAGCAACTCAGTACCAATCCTCTTTACATCATTTCCATTTTCATGCGATTGTGAGCGCTGAACCAAAAAAATTTCGGAATTGAAAGACAATGAAAGAAAAAGTCAATTCAGATCAATAAAGCAACAAACAATAAATCAAATAAAAGAATACCTGTGTTATGTGAATTTAGCGTCAATGGCGAAGCGAGTAACTCAGTGTCAATGGCGATGAGTAGCGATCGAAAATATGTTGTGCAAGCAGCGTTGTGAAGGAGGAAGTCATGTTACTGATGGAGCCAAAAACGTATAATTGTATGGTTTGACAAAAGAGATAAAATATTAATAAACACTAAAGTACAGAGAATAATCCAATTTCGTTTCTTTCAGAGTGTACGACAAAGCAATATAAATTCAATTTTAAGCCAATCAAATTCAAAATTGCACATAAAGTCCATTTAGAAACATGATTACCTGAACCTACAATTGAACCTGCAATTGAAGGTGCTTCAAATATTTCATAGTTTCACCCAACAAACACTTATCAAATATCATTAACAAATCATTATTATCGATAGTGAAATCATGATGCAACAAAAGTCCAAAGCAAAAGGGTCTGCAATCAAATTCAATAACAACAAAATACAATTTGCCAATAGTTCGTATCAAAAATCGATAGTGTAAAATTTTGACTTTAATGTCGACTGCTCACGATTGTTATTCGCAACAAGATAAACGTCAGAACAAGCAGGATTAAGGCCTGATGTAGTATTCATAGATCCATGATGTCCCCTCGACTGCCCGTCTTGTGCATTGTTAGCCTTCTTGAAACTAATCATCAAAAAAAAGCGACACGAAAAAGAGAAGGAATCAATCGAAATGCAAACAGCCAGATACTGAACCAACCACAACCCAACAAAAAGTACCGCCTGCCAATGTGGATCCTAATGTTGGTTGAGATGGTCCAAATGCACACAATCAACAACAAACAACAACCTAGGATGAAAAACAATATAATTGCATAGCCAACAATAATAGATATTTCTACCCTATTCAAAAATCCCGAACCCGCCTTGAAAAAGGACCTTAACACCTTCTAAGTCACAGAAAGAGAGTTAGAGACAAACATCAACCATTAACCCGAACAATTCCCTATAATTCTATAGTGATCCCATCATGTACGCGATGGATCATCGAGACTTGACAAGTGAAAAATTGAGTACATTTTGGCGATTAACTCGAACACCAAAGGCTTAAAAGGTATTAAAAAAATTTAAAAAAAAAAAAGAAAGAAAAAAGAGAGATTCTCTAAGGTAAAATTTTCATTTATCAAGTGATTACCCACTAATTTCTCAAAGTGAACAACTTCAAAGGGATACCTTAAAATTCATCAAAAAATTTTTTTTACAATTTGAAGTAGGTAGTAACAGTCTAAGAAGCAACAAACATTTAACAACAACAAATCTAAAGAAGGAAAAAAAAATAAAATAAAAATCCAACTAAGACCAAAATTTAACAATTGAGATTATCTTGAGATAGGAAACAGTAATCTGGATAACCCATGTAATATATAAAATTTTATTTTTTGAAAGAGTGGGAGATAAAAAAGTTACCCAAACCCAATTGCAATTAATCCATACAATAACCACCAAGTGTTGTACGAGACAATCTTACCAAGAGACGCGTCTCATATATGGGTTAAATAATTTATTTCATACTTCCTCCGCTTCCTAATACTTGCAACATGTCACTTTTTTAAGCAATCAAATGTGTGATTTTGATTATTTATACCGTCTCATCGAGAGACGGTCTGTCATAGCTCTACAATCAATCAAAACACAAACCCAAATCATTTTTGAATATAACAAATTCATCAAAACAAAATGAAATCCAAGAAGAATTCATAGTACCTGCAATCAGTAGAGGCAGAATCAGAAGATAGAGGGGCTGAGGAACCGCCCCTTACGGTGGCGGAAAAGCTTCGGTAAAGCTGATCAGATGTATTGTTATTTGTTCTTCCACTATCCCCTGTTTTTCAGTATTGTTTCGGTAAAGAACTTACCATCGTATCCCGTTTTATAACCTTTGTATCCGAAACTCTAGAATAACATTTCCGAAACTACATTTCTCAAATTTGGTTTTTAAACCCAAAACCATATATAATACCAAAGCCCAACTTTTCTTTTCTTTTCTTTTTCTTAGCTTATCTTTTTAGTCATTATACGGTTATAACTACCTTTCCCACGCCACTGAAACTTTAAAATTAACGTTTATTGTTTCCATTTTCATTTCTCGTATCAAATCGAATTTAGGTAACATTGGTTCAACACCTCAACCAATCCATAGGAAAATTAGCATGAAATTGCTACATTGAATTCAGCAAGCAGCAGTACAGTACTCACCTTCCTGATCCAATTCCATGACCTGAAAATTAGCACCAAGTTGTTTGAGCAGCTTCTTGACCCTATCGCAAAATCCACAGTATGTCTTGCTGCAAAACCAGCATTAAACAAACAGTTATTTATTTGATTAAGCTAAAGCTGCTGTCATGATCAGGATAAAAAAGAAAAAAATATGAAGAAAGTTCAATGAAAGTCATGAAATAATATCATAATTGCAATTAAGAAAAGCTATTAGATAACATAGGCATCAAAATATGCTTTAGGCAAATCATTATTTGCACTTAAGGATAAAAGACTGAAAAGAAGAGAGATTCCATCTAAGTGATACAATGAATAAATTCTGCAAACACCAAGTTACCACACATAAAGTTACTCCTTTTTCAAGGAGAAGAGGCCATAAAAAGAGCCGACTGAAAATGCACGACATCTTTGGTTCTCAAAACTCAAGACACGTAACCGACACCATAAATTCTCAAATGAGACGTTATGGTGAGACTATCTCTATTAGGTTGGCTCAATCTAATCAATCTATACTTACAGTTTTAAAATAATCACTTATAATCTTTAAGTGATCATTTATAATCTTTGATCATTTACAATCTTAAATTGACCCATTATAATCTTTAAGTAATCAAAAATGGTTTTAAAGTGATCACTGATAACCTTTAAGTGATCACATACTGATAACCTTTAAGTGATCACATACTGATAACCTTTAAGTAATCACTTACAATCTCAAAGTGATAACTTACAATCTTAAGATGATCAATTAGAAAAAGGATTATAGTTCTGTCTCGTAATGAAACGGTCTCATACAAAGACTTGTTGGGCTATGTTCCAATCAACAAAGTGGAGGAATTTGTGCTCTTCAAAGAATATTCTTGATAGGAAAGGAGACAACTGACAAGTTCAACTCTAATCCTTGAATAGGGTGAAGACTCATTTTTTAAAAGCAAATAATTCTGATAAAAAGAAGTTTATTTTGAAAACATGTTAACATACCTTTGCCAAGTTAGGAAACAATATTTGCAATCAAATCCCATTACATACGCCTTGAAAAAAAGAGAAAAGGTGTATGTGGATGCACTATGGTTGGTAACTCTTCGATTGATTTTGAACACATGGGTTAGATCATCAACAATTAGAACAAGGGTTGAAATATTTCATAAAATGATTAAGACATTACACAATGTTCAATTCAACAAACCTAAGACTTGAAAATTACCAAACAAAACCCTAAATCATAGCATTACATTTACAAGTCCAATAAAAGTCGCCAAATTCTTGTTATGAAAACATACAGACCCAATCTCACTGAATGATCAATTAAACCAATATCCAAAAGGATTCAGAGACAAAAGGGAATTGATCAAAACAACCATAGACATATACCATTTTAATTTAACATCTTCATCATAACCACAAAAGAAGAATATTAAAAAATTACACAATGTTCAATTCAACAAATTCAACTTGAGTATCACCAAACAAAACCCAAATAATTACAATAAAAAAAAGTCATCAAATTCTTCTGAAAAATAATCGATGACATAATCTCGCAGATTTAATCAATTAAACCAATTTTCCAAAACAATTCAGATGTCAAACAAAATAAGTCAAAAGAAGATAATCAAAATTGAAAGATTAATACCGAAGATTAGAGATGGATGAACTGCAACAATCCCTGGGTTTCAACAATAGAAAAGATAGAGATAAGAGATTGAAGAAAAGATAGAGATAAGAGATTGAAGAAGAGATATAGATGCAAATAGATAGAGATGGAGAATAGATGTAGATAGAATTGGAGAAGAGATAGAGATGAAAAAGAAAGTAGGGAGCAGGAGTAATAGGGGAGGCAGGCAGTAGGTGTAAGGGAGATCAAGGAAATCAAGAAGCAGGATTACTGTTCATTACTGTTCATTTTGTGAGACAGGAATGAACAGTAACCTGAGAAATTAGCTTCCGCGTTTTTTATATTGTAATAGATTCCTTTTTCACTTCACATTTTCTCATCCTCATCACTATCATACTCGGTATATCGGGCTAATTAATAGAAAACTATAATTAGGGTCTAAGGAGAAAAAACAACGGTAGCTGATCATACCCATAAAAGAGAGTGCGATAAATAATCTCTCGACTCTAAAAAGACCAAGGTTATTAGGATCGGGATTCTACGTAGAATCGTTGAGGGGGTATGATCGAAATCCGTAGAATCGGATCGTATAGGATTAGATCGTGTGATCCTACAAATATGCATCAATGTTCTTGAATTACTGATTATCATTTATATTTGTTATCTTTTTAAGTTTTAAAGTGTAAGTAAAAACTTATTTGACTTAATCTATTATGTTTTGAACAAAAAATACGTTTAATAATCATTTTTATACTGCAAATTAAGAAAAATTTGAATGTTATAAAGGTATTAATATAATTATTCCAAAAAAAATATAATTATTTTAATTATATATTTATACGTAAGTCAAATATGTATTATGTGATTTTACAATTGAAACTACTCATGGTCCCATGCAGGATCGGATTGTTAAATCATAGAATCGAAGAATCGTATTATGATCCTATCACCTAAATTTTTGAGCTAAGTAGGATCGCATGATTCTACCAAATTAAGATCCTAACTACGATCCGGATCAATCGCCCATTTTTAAATCGTAAGATCGTAGAATCGTAGATCAGAATCGAAATTCTGATAACTGAGAAGAACCTTCAAAAAAAAATCTACAACTTAACAAATAAAATAGAATGAATGTATACAAATAACTAACAATAACTTCACATTTTCTCATAATCTCCTTATTACTCCGCTTTACAAAGGGTAGCATGAGAGCACGAAAATATTAGATGAGATTAGAGAACTTAGAATATTTGTGAGCAAAAGTGATACTCCCACTATTTTAATGATTTTGTTCTATTTCATTTAAATACATTTTTCAAAATAAAAAAAAAAAAACACGTTTGTCAAGACATATATTAAAGTCTTAATATCTCTTATTATGCATAACTAAAAATTTTAAAAAGTTGGTATAGATAATCCTTACATTAAAACAAATCAAACAAGATCACTCTTGATATGTTTTAACTTATATATTAAGAATAAAATACAAATTAAGAGGGAATTTTGAATAGCACTAAAAAAATCCAATGGAACAAAGTCACTGAAACGAAGTTAGTATTTGCTAATTGCTTTATTTCTTATATCTCTTAACCTCTCGCTCAGGCCAACCCGTATATGGTCAGGGGCGGATGGGGCAAAGGCCTACGCCCCATGTTTCAAAAATTTGATAGATTTAAATTTAAATATTAGAAAATAAAAAGATAAAGAATTAAGGTGCAGGTAGCGGGGTATATTATTGGCAAATAAATTAATTGTCCAACAATTAAATTAAATGAGAAGTATACAAAAAAAAAAAATTAAATGAGAAAGATTTATATGCATCTTTCTCAAAAACAAATGAAAATTCTTCTAGCTCTTAAATATTTGAAATAAAAATTTCAATTTGCTTTATACAAATATTATTGAAATTAAAATCTCACCCCTAGGCCATTGAAAGTTCAAAAACGGGTTTGCTCCCGCTATATTGACATGCTACAAACTACAAAAGAGGTTACTACATAACATAAGAGTCTACGACGATATATATTTGCAGGCCGATTTTTAAAATTTGTCCAATGTTGAAGTCAATGTAAAATTTTAATAAAAATAAAATAGTTTATTATCTTAATATAACTAAATGGTTTAAATATGAGAATCAGATCTTGTTTCGGTTGGAGTAAGTATCACTTTTCTAAATAAGATTTTGAGATTAAATAGTTACTTTCACCTATGCAAAACCCTCAACAACAAATAAAATTAGATTGAAATAATAGTAAATTTAATAGGAGTATATGTAAAAGTTTGATGATCCTAAATTGTTCTTTGTGCTAGAATAATAAATATTCTCAAAGAATATTTTGCATATATTGTTTATTTAGTATATCTTTATATGTTAGAAAATAATATTAGGAATATATTGTAATTATTTAGTTTCCTAAAAACCATAAATTAATCATGTATATATTCTTATGATATGATAATGAGAAGGCATCGAATCATTCTCCCAATTATCTCTTTTATGGTATCAGTTGCTTAGGTTCATTCCTTGGTTTTTTTACACCACCTTATTCTCCCTTTTCTTCACCTTTTCTCATGGCTTCCTTTTCTCACTCTCGTCCACAAAATTCGAAATTTTCAAAAAATTTTGAGCCACGGAATTTTAATATTTCTCCGGATGCGGAATATTATATGGACACTGGTGCTACATCTCATATGACTCACTCTAAAGGTACTCTCTTGAATTATTCTCCTTTAAAGTCATCTAATTCTAATTCTATTATTGTTGGTAATGGTGCTATGCTTCCCGTAAAAGGTCATGGTCATGTATCTATCCCTTCCCCATCCCAACCTTTAGTCTTAAAAAATGTTCTCCATTCTCCCACACTCATTAAAAATCTTATTTCTGTCCGAAAGTTTACTCGCGATAATAATGTTTCCATTGAGTTTGATCCTTTTGGTTTTTCCGTGAAGGAATTGGACACAAAGAATATAATCCTGCGGTCTTAATAGCACTGGCGATCTCTATCCTCTTCACTTGACACATGGAACCACCTCTTCCTCTTCCTATGCTTTTTCGGCTTTATCCTCTAGTACTTGGCATTCTCGTTTGGGTCATCCGGGAAACACTATCTTAGATTTTTTGTCCTCTTCTAAGTCTATTGAATGTAATAAAAATCCCTCTTTTTTTTGTCAATCATGCCCTTTAGGCAAACATGTTAGTCTCCCTTTCTATAAATCTACATCTTTATGTACCCGTCCTTTTGAAATAATACATAGTGATTTATGGACATCTCCTGTTGCAAGTCCATCCGGGTACAAATATTATGTGTTGTTTCTTGATCATTTCACCAATTATTTGTGGACATTTCCTTTATTTCGCAAATCTCAAGTATATGATATATTTGTTAATTTCCATTCTTATGTTCGCACACAATTTGAGCTAAATATAAAATCTTTCCAATGCGATCACGGGGATGAATTTGACAATAAAAATTTTCACCAGTTTTGTGCGAGTCGGGGTATTATTCTTCGTTTTTCATGTCCACAAACATCCTCCCAAAATGGAAAATCCAAAAGAAAAATTCGTTCCATCAATAATATTATTCGGACTTTATTATGTCATGCTTCTCTTCCCCCATATATTTGGCCTCACGCCTTAAATACCGCCACATATCTTCTCAATATTCTTCCATCCAAATTACTTGGCCATCTTACTCCCACTCATTTACTTTATCATAAAGCTCCTACATATGATCATCTTAGGATTTTTGGGTGTTTATGTTTTCCTTTATTTTCCTCATCTAAAATTCACAAACTTCAACCTCGTTCTTCTCCATGTGTCTTCTTGGGATATCCCTCCTCACATCGCGGTTATAAGTGCTATGACATCGCATCAAATAAAATAATTATTTCGCGACATGTTCTTTTTGATGAGTCCACATTCCCCTTCGCAAACCGTTCCACAAATACTCCTCACGAGTATACATTTCTGGATAATAATATTAAAGTGCTTTACCTACAGCCCAACACTGTTGCTCACAGCCCACCCACCAGTTCCCAGCCGTCCACTTCCCATTCAACTGGGCCCAGCCCAGAAACTGTCCCCAGCCCAGAAACTCCCTTACATTATTCTCCCCTCCAGAACACCTTGCAATCTCTTGGGCCTGACAATCCTGCCGCAGCCCACTCTCCTTCCCCTACTATTTTGGACTCATCTTCCTCTTCTACTGGGCCTGCCTCACGCAGCCCAGTACCTCCCCAACCCAATATTCCACCTTCTCCACCTAAAATCATCACCCGAAGTCAAAATGGCATTTTCAAGCCTAACCCCAAATATTCCTCTCATGCTTTAACCGTCTCCTTTTCTCCCATTCCCAAAAATCCCATAGATGCATTACGTGACCCAAATTGGAAGCAAGCCATGCAAGAGGAATTTGATGCTTTAATTGAGAATAATACTTGGGAACTAGTACCTAGACCGTCTGATGCTAATATTATTCGTTCATTGTGGATTTTTCGCTTGAAAACTAAGTCAGATGGGTCTTTTGAGCGTTATAAGGCGCGTCTTGTGGGCGATGGTAAGACTCAGCGTGCGGGCATTGATTGTGATGAGACTTTTAGTCCTGTTGTCAAACCTACCACTATTCGTATTGTTTTGAGTATTGCTATTTCCAAGTCTTGGTCTATTCATCAGTTAGATGTTAAAAATGCTTTTCTTCATGGTAATTTGAATGAGACTGTTTATATGCATCAACCCGTGGGATTTCGTGATCCTCGGTATCCTGACCATGTTTGTCTTCTTCGCAAGTCTCTCTATGGCCTGAAGCAAGCTCCTAGGGCTTGGTATCAACGTTTTGCTGATTTTGTTACTTCTATTGGTTTTCGTAATAGCATTTCTGATCAGTCCTTATTTATTTACTGTCATGGGTCCGAAATTGCTTATCTTCTTTTGTATGTTGATGATATTATTCTTACTGCTTCCTCTGATCGTCTCCGACAGTCTATTATGGCTAAGTTGAGTTCTGAATTTGCCATGAAGGACTTAGGTCCTCTGAGTTATTTCTTGGGTATTGTTGTCACTCGTAATTCTACAGGTTTATTTCTTTCTCAACAAAAGTATGCTACTGAGATTCTTGAGAAAGCCGGCATGTCTCAATGCAACCCCGTCTCTACTCCGGTTTCTACTACCAGCAAACTTCGTGCTGATGCTGGTTCATCTTGTTCTGATCCCACTTTGTATCGTAGTTTGGCTGGTGCTTTACAGTATCTCACCTTCACTCGGCCTGATATTTCTTATGCCGTTCAGCAGATATGTCTCTTTATGCATGATCCTCGGGTTGAACATATGGCTGCTCTTCATCGCATTCTTCGTTACATCAAGGGTACTCTTTCTCATGGTTTGCAGTTATATAAGTCCTCTATCTCTTCTCTTGTTTCTTATACTGATGCTGATTGGGGTGGTTGTCCTGACACTCGTCGCTCTACTTCTGGTTATTGTGTGTTCTTGGGTGATAATCTTGTGTCTTGGTCTGCTAAGCGCCAACCTACTGTTTCAAAATCCAGTGCCGAAGCAGAATATCGTGGTGTTGCTAATGTAGTTTCTGAAACATGCTGGATTCGTAATTTACTTCTTGAGCTCCGTTGTGCTATTACTACTGCTACTCTTGTCTATTGTGATAATGTTAGTGCTGTTTATTTATCGGGTAACCCTGTTCATCATCAACGCACTAAACATATTGAGATGGATATTCATTTTGTTCGTGAGCAAGTCAAACGGGGTGATATTCGTGTTCTTCATGTTCCATCACGTTTTCAGATAGCTGATATTTTTACCAAAGGTCTTCCGCAAATTCTTTTTGAAGATTTTCGATCCAGTCTCAGCGTTCGTCAACCTCCCGATTCGACTGCGGGGGTGTGCTAGAATAATAAATATTCTCAAAGAATATTTTGCATATATTGTTTATTTAGTATATCTTTATATGTTAGAAAATAATATTAGGAATATATTGTAATTATTTAGTTTCCTAAAAACCATAAATTAATCATGTATATATTCTTATGATATGATAATGAGAAGGCATCGAATCATTCTCCCAATTATCTCTTTTACTTTGTTATTATTTTAAGCATATGAGCTTCAAATATATCGAATTTCATATAATGTTGAAAAAATTATTACATGTCTAAATATTCACATAAAATATGAACCACACATTTTTCTCCATGCCATACTCCAGATACGACATTCATAGTTGTTGGATAATTTGAGCTTAATTAGTTACAGAAAGATTGATTAGGTGATCAACATACCTACTGATAGTGTTTAATAAATTAGTTAGTCGAAACAATTTGCTATTAATTAAAATTAATTAATTTAAAACAAACAATCCCACCAACAAATATAATTGGCCAACTAGTCAGATCAACCACTCCAATTAAGTATCATCACTTATTTATTATTTGCCTAAAGTCCCCGTAAATTAATTTCGTATAAACTTGATGATCAAAGCTTAATAAGTATTTTCTGCTGATGAATGATGAGTTGTACATAAACAATTTCTTGTTTATTTTACTACTACCGTTTCAATGGTTCCGTAACTCATTAGTATCCGGTAAAAAAATCACTAAAATTGTTTTCTTCAAAAAAAATAGGCGAAAAAAGATTACTCCATAATTAAAAAAAAACTAAGAAAAGGCTCTAGCAAGCCGACACTAATACAACAGATCACATCATAATTTTGCAAATAAATGTGCTTGGTCGAAAATAGTACGGACTAGCTAGGATGGGTGCATCAGCTCTGGAAAGTCCTTGTATAGTCATATATCAAATCTTTTTGAGCCGACTCTATCTTTTGCGATTTTAGATGTTGTATTGTTCATTAAAAAAGGAATTTTACTCTGGAACGAAGGAAAGTATACAATTCCAACTCGTGATTATTCTTGGGGTAGGTTGATATTTAAGAGATATGGGGGTGTAACAAGAAGATTCATTAGTATCATCACAAAGACACAAACCAATGATATAGTATAATAATTTAAAATGTTAGTTTTTTTTTGTTGTAATACGAAAATTATTGTTATGTTTCTATTGTATAATATAAATTTAAATCTAATATTGTAATAATGTATATGTATATTTATATATGGAAAAAAATTAAATAAATGATATTCTCTTATAAAACGAAAAAAGTATTCAGAACAATTACACTCTTTGACTACTTTCCCACTACAATTGTTTAACCTTTTATTTAACTCTAAATTATTTCTAATCAGACCTGGAAAAACGGTCGATCGGTCGGATTTTGGGTAAAATCAGTTTCAATTGAATAATTTTCAGGTCGGGTATATTTCAAGTCGAATCACTCCGAGTTTGACGGGTTCGTATTGACCCAACGACTTTCAGAATCGAGATTAAAATTTTCGGATTTCATTGTATTTTTTTTCGGCGGATTTAGAATAAATTTAAGTGCCTGATCAATTTTTCAATTTTCAATGTCTAATTCCAACTAGAGTATGATTTGTTGATCGGGCGGATTTAAAGTATGATTTGTCCGCATCTTTCAGAAAAAATAAAAACCCTCACTCACACCCTGCCTTATGCCGTTACGCGGAATACTGAAAGTGTCCTTTATCAATACTTATAAATTCCAACTAGATTATATACTATAGTATCATCCCCACCACTCCAAATTATTCATTAAAAGAAAAGAACCTCATTGACACCCTCATCCATGTGGTCTAAAAGATGATGTATAATTTCTTTCCTAAAATGACATGCACATTGAGAGAAAACAGTGGGCTATTTAAATAAAATGGTTTTCTAGTCAATTTGCATGGTGGGGATCATATAATTAGTAAATTAGATAAGCATATATAATAATACACTTACTAATAAGATGGATTTGGTAAACAAAAAAAGAAGCAATTATAATGGGTTTCAAACAACCACTTCTCCCTAATAAAACAAAATATTTATGGGGCCTACCTTATTGAAGGTTTATATAAGTTCATCTATTATAATTTCACAAATTCTTACTTGAGACCGTCTTTTGTATATATGGCTCTCAAAAGTCCAGTCTAATTTTAAATATATATTATTACAGCTCTATATATAGATTTGGACTGAAGTCACTGGACTTTTGAGAGTTGTTTTTACAAAAAAAAGTCTCTTAAAAGAGTATCTGTTATAATTTTGTTAAGGAAGCATTTAAGCCTTTTCTCACATATGATTTGATCAATTTTATAACTTTTTATATGATACTTTTCTATTAAGAAATGGGCTCAAATAATTAGTTTAAGTAATCATTTTAAGGTATAACCAATTACTTTAAGATTATAAATTGAAATTGTAAGTGA
The DNA here is from genome assembly GCA_019776075.1 of Amaranthus palmeri. Lineage (NCBI taxonomy): Eukaryota > Viridiplantae > Streptophyta > Magnoliopsida > Caryophyllales > Amaranthaceae > Amaranthus > Amaranthus palmeri. The sequence goes on from JAAKBH010000306.1 coordinate 803,896, forward strand.
TCACTTTAAGATTATATATAATTAATTAAGTTGAGACATTAAATATATATTGAGCAAACTCAATAAAAATAATCTCACTCGTAACATCATCTCAAGTGAAAATTTGTCATATCATAAACAACTGGTTGTGGACGAGACGGTCTCAATATGAGACGGATAATTCAATCAGCCCAATTATAATTTTTCTCAATGTATGCTCATCATTTGATCTATTTAAGATCATAATTGATACATTTAAGGTTAAAATTGAATTTTTTAATAAGTTATAACTTATCATAATTAATCACTTTAAGGTCTAATTGATCATTCTTTAGATCAATATTGAAAATTTTTATAACAAATAAGCCATGTACTCTTTGTCAAATCCAAAAGCATTCATTGAATCAATTGGCAAACATAATTCGAAATCGACACTTTCTCCACCTCAACATCCAGGAAAAGAAAACATTACACCTATAACTTTATTTCCAAGTACATTATGAATAGAAAATTGTTGGAGGAAGAGAATAACACTATTATTGATTGATAATTAAACAGTACAAATTCTCTTACACAAATTCTTATTTGAGACCATCTATAAATAGGCGTTTCAAGTTATGGGGCTGACCCAATTGATAAATTATAAAAAAAAATTTATTGGTGGTTTTGTAAGTTAAAAGGAAGATATGGGTTGGGCTCTTGAGAGACGTTTATAGTATAGACGGTCTCTCAAGATAAGGTCTGATTCTCTTATGCTCCATTTTTCCATTAGAACCATTAAATTGCATCGAATAAGAATACTTATATTGGACAATGTTTTGACACTATTATTGATAGTGTTATACTAATATTTGTTGTTTGAAATTTAACTGTAAAATAATACTATTATATTACCTCTATTCTGAAATTGTGAAAAAAATCATATTTAGGTAGAAATTGATCCGTTTAACGTCAAAATTGATCAATTTCATTTAAGGTTTACTTTTTATTTTAATTGATTTATTTAAGGTTTACTTTAAATTGAAATTGATACCTTTAAGGTCAAAATTGATATATTTAAGGTCAAAATTGAATTTTTATTTTTTAATTTTTGAAAGAGCGGCCATTTTCATTTTTCACTTTTGAGCAGACCTATATTTGACGATCTCATAATGAGACCGTCTCATCCAAGTTTCTGTGTATCATAAAAGGTGAATTATTAAGTGATCATAATAACATTTTCTATTTGCGCTTTTAATAATTTACTTGTTATGAGCCCAAGTAGCCCATCTTTACCAAACCTTGCTATCTATCCGAAAAGCCCATTTCCTAAGAGAATCCTTAATCTAACAAGTGTCCCTATGAAAGAAATTTGTTGTATTTAAGTTGAGCTCATATTCTTACTTGAGACTGTCTATATAATAGACATCTCAAGTTTTAGGGCTGGCCTAATTTATAAATTTAAAAAAAAAAAAACTGATTGGTGGTTTTGTGGGTTAAAAAGGAAATATGGGTTGGGCTCTTAAAAAATATCTAAACTATAGATGGTCTAATAAGAGAGGACCTGTTATTTGAGTGAAAAAGGTACTGGAGAAAAAGACAAAATATATACAGATGGTAAAAAAATTACTTTCTTCATTTCATAATACTTGCTATTGATAGTGATATTTACTCGCACAATATATCACACTCAGTAGCAAGTATTATGGTGTGGAGAAAATAACTAATATGAAGTGATAAAATAAATTTATAAATGAGATTAAATAAGGAAGTGAGACTATTGTCAAAAATGTAAAGTGAGATGAAGCCATATATATTTGATTCAAAACAATTTTATTGTTTGTTTTTACAATAGGATAAATTGAATAGATTGGAATAATAATTGATTAATTGTTATATAAATTAAATAAATCAAATTTGCAATTAAACACATCTTAGTTTGGAATTTTTTTTAAATAACAAAACATTTAAATTAGATAACTATAATTTAGTTGTATCGATAATGAATTGTAATTTTGTTGACATTTGAAGAACGACATGATATCATAACTTAAATGTCACAATTAACACTATATATGTTGTAGTGTAAATAATAATAATAATAATAATAATAATAATAATAATAATAATAATCATCGACTTAGGGTGAGGAAAATGGATATAAATTCATTCTTTTTGCTTTCTCCACTTTTGGAGAGTTAAGCGAAGACGCGTTTGGCCTGTTATCAAGGATTTCATTTTTTTTTTTTTCAAAAAACTCTAGTAGCACCAAATCTAGGTCTTACATTTTTCATCGCCTAACTTTTTGTATTCAAAAGGGTGGTGCTCATCAGCTTGTCACTTGACTCCCCCGCCAACTTCTTGTAAAGTCTCTCTATGATACATACAAAAATGCGGTTTTTATAATAATAATAATAATAATAATAATAATAATAATAATAATAATAATAATAATAATAGTAAAGATAATATATTCATAAATTCATCAATGAAATAGTGAATGACCGTACCTTATCTAACGTACTAGTACAAAATAATAAAAATGAAAAAAAGAAACTACATCCAAATATATAATATAAATAAAAATAAATAGAATTATAAAAATTAATTCTAAGATAATTTAGGAAGCCATTTAGTTCTAGCACGAACAATCTCTTGTTTATTATCTTGCATCCGCAAAAGATGAGTGTTTTCAATATTGGTAGAATTAGGAGTAGTGTTTTCCATGCTTGTTAATGATTCAAGTATGTTGGATTGCCTACATTCTCTTCTATATTCTAGTGTCATACTTGTCATGTCATAGTCTTGCAACACCTTCAATGGCACACTCTGAAAATATTCAAAAAAAAAAATTAACATTTTAAACTTTCAAACTCTATGAGAAATTGATATTTCAACAATACACTAGAAAAAATACTCATAAAATTATTCAGCACCATCATCATACCCAATGTATCACGTTCATACACAATCTATGGTCCAAAAGTCAGGGTTTGGAGAGGGAAGATAAACGGCGGCTCATACCCATATAAAAAAGTAAAGTCGGAGAGTCTCCCGGCTCAAAGAGGGTCTTCAAAGAGAGGAACGTGCAACTTTATGAAAGCCTGCAATTTACATCCATGTAGGCTTTTCGATAGTTGCAGGTTAATTTCTCTCTTTGAAGACCCTCTTTGAGTCGGGGGACTGTCTAACCACATTCTCCTATATTGGTATGAGCTGCCTTTTATCTCCCTCCCTAGACCATAATTAACCATTAAATTGTGAGGGCAAAAAGGCAAAGAACAAGCGTTAGGCTTTTTTAAGAAAATGACGACGACCTTGCGATAGCAAAACATTTCGTAAATCTAGACATCAAGATGGCAACAGCCCAACGACCACCCCCACCCGTTGCCCGACCAAAATATTAATTTTATATTAATAATAGTAGTGATTTTCTGCCCAACAAGGATATGAGAATGAAAGAGGAGGCCTTGGACCTCTTAGGTTGAACAATGGAGGAAGAAGAGTAGTGTAAATGGGTTAGAAAAACAGAGCAATAAACAAAGATGCAAGAAAACACACAATGTATGAGGTATCTTATGATACCTCCCCCTCAAAAATGGTTTCTTATCATTAAAGATTCAACAATACAATAATGACTCAACCCTAACACTTGAGAACAACTTCTCAAGCTTGTGAATCCATTCAACAATGGAGTTCACACCTAGTCTAATACAAAGAAGAAGAGACTCTCTTAAGGTCCTCAAACCCTAGCTCTCTAATGTGTATAAGACTCTCTACATCTACCTAATGATGTTCTAGGACCCCTTTATATAGTCCCTCAACATATTAGAAGCTATAGGACAAAGCCCTAAATGCCCAACTAAAACAGCCCACAAAACAGAAACTCGGTTTTTGGCCCAGCTCACCTTCGCTCGACCGAGCCCCCTTGGCTCGACCAGGTCGAGCGCCTGCACCGTGGCTACTGTCTTGCTTCTGCCAGTTTGCTCGAGCTGCTGCTCGCCTCATCCCCATTTGGCTCGACCAAACCGAGCCCTTCAATAGCAGCTGGCAGATAGCTGCTGCCTTGGTGCACCCCTTTATGCTTCATCATTCTCAATTCATCATCATCGATCATCGCTTGATCAAAGCTCTTGTTCATCGTCGCACCCGCATCTCGGTACTCCGAAGACCCTCCACATGAGGGAGATTCGGGTCTTGCTCTAACAATTGGTATCAGAGCTTGGTGTTATTTCCTTGGGGTATTGAGTGGGAGAAGGCTTGGAGATAGGTAGAAAAAGGATGGTAGAAGTAGAGAAGTGTTTGGATGGTTTGTTGAAGCCATTAGGGTTTGTTGAAACTTTGGGTGAGGGAAAAACAGTGGGTATTCAAGAGATGGAGAGATTGTTAATGGAGTTTTCAAGAGAGAAGGAAAGCTTATTAACAATGGTGGTAGAGCAAAGGCTAATGATTGAGTCTTTGTTAGTGAGAGTTGAAAAACTTGAGGGTGCTCACAAGGATAGGTGGTGCACAAAGAGTGTTGATGGTGGGTTTGGTCTTGAGGGGGAGCCAAGACCCAAATCCTATGTTGATGTGTTGATTGGGGCACCAAGAGTGGTGTCACAAGTTGATGGAGGGAGATTAGGGCTTGAGGGGGAGATCAATGTCAAGGAACCAACTCAACCAAAAGCTTAAGCTGATGGTTGAGGCCCCAAGATATATTATATACTCTAACACGCCCCTCACACGAGAGCCCTTTGGGCTAGAAGTGTGGATGCTACACAGGCCCTCCTCATACCTGGTGCTAAATATTCCACTTTTAAATGAGGGGTGGTTGAGATTCGATCCTGTGACCTCTTATCACACTGGCTCTGATACCATATTAGGCCGTGACAATTCGTCACATAATCTCACCTTGGCCCACTCGTGGGGACACGGGACACCCGTGGGCTCAGGCCCACAAACCCACGGGTCAAGAGTGTGGACTTGCACATACACTCGGTGAGGTTCATTGTTTCCCAAAACCATATGGCAATAGGAGGATTAGCTCACCAAGTATATATACAAGTCCACAACCCACTTTTTTATCGATGTGGGATCTTGTCTCACATGTGAAGTATTTCCAACACTCCCCCTCACATGTGAGCCACATCATACCAGGAACCACCTTCGGCTCTGATACCAATTGAAAGAGGAGGCCTTGGACCTCTTAGGTTGAACAATGGAGGAAGAAGAGTAGTGTAAATGGGTTAGAAAAACAGAGCAATAAACAAAGATGCAAGAAAACACACAATGTATGAGGTATCTTATGATACCTCCCCCTCAAAAATGGTTTCTTATCATTAAAGATTCAACAATACAATAATGACTCAACCCTAACACTTGAGAACAACTTCTCAAGCTTGTGAATCCATTCAACAATGGAGTTCACACCTAGTCTAATACAAAGAAGAAGAGACTCTCTTAAGGTCCTCAAACCCTAGCTCTCTAATGTGTATAAGACTCTCTACATCTACCTAATGATGTTCTAGGACCCCTTTATATAGTCCCTCAACATATTAGAAGCTATAGGACAAAGCCCTAAATGCCCAACTAAAACAGCCCACAAAACAGAAACTCGGTTTTTGGCCCAGCTCACCTTCGCTCGACCGAGCCCCCTTGGCTCGACCAGGTCGAGCGCCTGCACCGTGGCTACTGTCTTGCTTCTGCCAGTTTGCTCGAGCTGCTGCTCGCCTCATCCCCATTTGGCTCGACCAAACCGAGCCCTTCAATAGCAGCTGGCAGATAGCTGCTGCCTTGGTGCACCCCTTTATGCTTCATCATTCTCAATTCATCATCATCGATCATCGCTTGATCAAAGCTCTTGTTCATCGTCGCACCCGCATCTCGGTACTCCGAACACCCTCCACATGAGGGAGATTCGGGTCTTGCTCTAACAGAGAAAAATTACTCTGCCCTTGGACTTTTTTAAGAAAATTGATTGTACAACATAACTCTGCCCTTGGACTTAGCTGTGTATGAATATGAAAGTTGAAGATATGAGAAAAATTACCTCTAAGATCCATCCAATATATTTAACGTTGTTTACGTGCAAATTTGCATCCATATCATTCCATCTAGGCTGAAAATGTTATTAGAAAAATGAAATTATTATGAGTAATGAAATAATATTTAGGCCCTCTCTTAAGAAACCGTCTATAGTATATAAGCCTTTAAAAAGAGCCCAGCCCATATTCTCAATAATTAAAAAAAAGAAAAAAAATCTATAAACTGACGCGCGCGGTTGAGCCTATTTCGAGTTGGTGTTATAACTAATTGAAGTTGGTATTATAACCAATTAAAGTTGGTATTTCGAGTTGGTGTTATAACCAATTAAAGTTGGTACTATGCCTATTTGAAAATACCAACTTTAATAGGTTATATTACCAACTCTAATAGGTTAAAATATCAACTTTAATAGGTTATACTACCTCCGTTCTAAAATACTTGCAACATTTGCCTTTTTCACGCAGTCCAATGCACTAATTCAATCCTTAATATATATAATTATGTATAATATAAAATTATAAAAATTTAATATTAATAATCTTTACGTCGAGACGAATCAAACAAGATCTCACTTGACTATGTTTTAACTTATAGGTTACCTAATAATCACAAATTAAGGGAGATAAGTGAATAGTGCTTATTTTTCGTATGTTGCGAGTATATTGGAACGGAGGAAGTAAGTTATAACATCAACTCTAAATAAAATTACAGTGCACATTTTTTAAGATTTTGTTAAGTAATAATGAGTCAGCCCATTTAAGACGCATCACTTATAATTTTATTAAGTAACATCATCTTTTATAATGAGTCAGCCTAAATAGAATTAGCCAAGAATATTAGGATTGTGATTGTAATTTGTAAACATGAATTAATGAATGTACTTACAACCAAGCCTGATTGAATAATATGAGCCGTTTGATCAGTGAGTTTATGGATTTTGAGGAGATGATCATCATCTTCAGCATTTTCAATAGCATATCTATTTAAGTAAAAGGGTTGCACTTCTTGTCTCACTTCTTCTGGTATTTTTGATAATTTCCTGCTTTCTCTGTTCATGATCACCCATGTACTACGTACAATTGTATTTCAACTATATATCATTAGTACTTAACCAACTAAAACATCATCATCATCATATTCAATATCCCGCTTCAGAGCAGGGTCTAGGTAAGGTAAGTTGACGGACAATCCATACCCGTACTCCCTTTATAGGGAGGATTAAAGAAAAGCGGTCGATTTTACCCCCAAACAGAAACCTAACCAACTAAAACACCAAAAGCTAACTCTTCGACCTTGTGTTTAGTAACCGATAATTTCTAGATGTAATTGACTTTTATTATGTTGTTGACTTGTTAGCTGATCAAATAACAATGAAATTGCTTGGTGAAATTTGACTTTTAAGTCGTATAAAAAGTTATTCTTAACGAGTTATTCATTAATTTTAAAACTGTTTACGCTCTCTTTCAAAAATAACAAATAGCCAATATCCAATGTAACCAAATAACACTTAAAAACCAAATAGTAAATGTTATTTTCAAGGAATCAGTTCAACTAAAAGTTTAAATCGATGGTTAAGGCTTCAGTATATGTTATATACTCTAACACGCCTTTCACATGAGAGCCAATTAAGCTAAAAGTGTGGATGCAACATATGACCTCCACATATCCAGCATTAAATATTTCACTTTAATACCATGTCAAGAATAAACTCAATCAAAAACGTAAACTGATGGTGCGAAAAATCTACATTGTGTACTAACTAATAACAAACATTATTTCTATATCGTTACCTTGTAGCTCGTGTTATAATATTTTGAGTACTATAGTCACGTATTATCCAATCTCTTCTCATACCATTTTTTCCGGCTGCGTCTACCCAAGTATCGATTTCGACTAAATCTCCCCTGGACAAATCAATATTTTTTTTTATTAAATAATCCAATTAGTACATATTATATAAGAATATAATTAAGTTCTTATTTGAGATATTTCACTAAAAATTATTGGAAATACTACCTAGAATAATTTAACATATTCGTGATTTTCTTACAATAATCTCATTTATTGATTAACCGCATTAATAATCTCAACTTTGAAGGGTATTTTGTTATAGTAAATCCAGTTATCGAATGACTTGTTATAACAAGTTTTTTTTAAGAAAAAGGATAAATTAAAATAAATTGTCGAAAAAAATGTTAAAAAATTATTATTTAGAATATTTTTAATGTAATTTTTGTAAAAAATTTTCTAATTTTAAATTAATTTTCATTTTATTTTTTTGGTGAATTACCTACTATAGTTGGTTATCAGGTTATCCAAATTTACTCTAAGCAAATACCCCTTATAATTGGAATTATTCATGATTAGTTAATATGTGGGATTATTATAAGAAAAACTCAAATAAATTAGATTATTCTATGTAAGTTTTCTAAAACTATTTTCTCATAAAAATAGCTATATAAATATTTATTATGAAATAATGATTTACCGTACCAAGAACTATATTTGTTAACTTGAACATGTACACGGGTTACCACCCAAATGAGTTTCCTAAGACTCATCTCTCGTGTTGCACCAAACCCATTTCCTGCTAGTCCTGAGCTTGTCACATGATTCAATGCTGTCTCCTACATATATATTTTCCACAAATTTAAATTGTAATTAAAAATATATTCCAAAAGAATTACAATTAATGGCAAAATCGGCGGTTGGGTGCGGTATATCCTCTCTGTACTTATACCCACCTCTAAAATTTTCATTTCCACCGCTCATAGCAGGTAAAGTTGTCACAGCCATGTCTACCCACCTGAGTTTGGATATAAAACCATCCCCACCCACTATGGTAAATTGGTATTAATTCATGGGTATTCCCAGTATGCGTCATATGCTCCATTTAAATTACCTTTTTTTTACAAATTTAATTATGCATCTAATTTTATCATATCATACCATGTAATAAAAATAAATTTACAATTCTTAATTTTTTGTCATAGTTTATTAAAAATATAAAAATTTGACATGAAGTAAGCAATACATTGTAGGTATAAGGTGAGCGCAATGGATCGGATATGGACAGGTAAAACTTCATACCCACTATCTACTCACTACTTATGGCGAATATGACTTTTCATATTCATATATAACCAGCTGTCAGCACCCTCTAAATTCATATCCATATACATCCCAACTAGAGAAAAATCTCTATATTTTTACTCACTTGGAGGGTCAAGGTTAAAGAGAAAAAATGCGTGTCTGAAAAAGTAGTGAAACTATTTACGTAAATAAAAATATAGCAAATTTAATAAAATCGATAAAAAAATTAACCAACCTGTAATAGATTCATTAGGGTTTCCATAGTAGCAGTTTTATCTGGACCAATTTCATAAGACCTAATTATAAAAGTTTGCCTATATACAAACCTACCCTCTACAAACTTCCCTAACATACATGCATCACCTTCATTATTCATCATTTCACTCTTCTTTAATCCCACATAAGATGTATCTCCAACACTAATACTACCATTGATCTTCTTCCCATTTATTACATCGATATTCGGAGGAATTCGATTGTACAATCCAAAAACAGATCTTAGATTTTTTGAACGATTCGAGTGACATACGCTGAATTGAGATATATAATTTATATGTTCAATTTTATTTTTTCTAAGTGAAAAAATTTGGTTAAGGGTTGGATTTTGAATAGATATTGTCATATTTAAGGTTCCTAAATTTTTTGGAAGGAGGATTTTTGGGTTGTAATTAGAGGGTTAATTAAGATTATGAGTAAAAATGATGAAGTTTTGATGTTAAGATGCTAAAAATGTGCAAATATTATTGGTGGGTGTAACTACTTGTTTGTAGTCAATGTAAAAAAACTAATTATGTTAAATTGAAAATTTGTAAAGAGATATTATGCAAATAATGACAAGAAAGACAATAGTCAATACATAAATAAACCCTTGTTCTATTAAAGTAGATTAGCAAATGTTGGCAAATAATATTTTAGCTCAACCACTTTCATAAGTTGGAAGGAAAACTATGGCTACTTCTTATTGTTGGCTTACACACTAGTGTACAATTAGGATATTAACTTTGATATTATTATTCCACATCTATTACGGCCTGTTTGTTAGGTGGTAATAAACGGTAGTACTGAGATCAAAAAACTAGTGTAATTTTAGTTGAAAAATCTGTTGGCTAACTTAATGGATATGCTTGTCCAACTTCAATCATCTCATTTTTTTTATAAAATTCACTCCAATGCATTACCATTGAGAGATGTGTTATTAGGCAGTAATACAAATTTGTAATTTTTTTTTGTGATGAAAGTTTCATTATTATGGGAATGATATGAAACTTTTGACGAATTTTACACTATAAATAATTTTTATTACCACCATTTAGTACTACTAATCAAATGGGCCGTTAATATTCTTGTTCATGATATATATTAGGAGTAATAAAAATAATTTTATTCACTTTACTAGTTTCTTTTAAAATGAAATAATTTAATAAAAGTCAATATTGAATTTTACAAGTTTAATTATAACCAATAAGAAGATCCAATTCTACTATAACAACCTTCAAAATTACGACTTTTAATTAAGAAATATGTATATGAACTTAGTAATTAGCGTATAAGCGTATTAGACCCAAGTTTTGTGAAGTGTTATCAATAATAAGGGTTTGGAATTTGTAAAAGTATTTTGGGAAGATGGTTGACAAGGTAATCAACAGCTAATTTCTTGAGAGGTTGTCTTTGAGAAACGTCCATCAAGTCCAGCCCATTTAAACTTAATGTTTATTATATTATTCTTAATGTCAACTTATCGTATCTTTAATATCTACTTCCAATATTTTAAATGCCTACTTACATTATTTTTAATGCTATTTACAATATTTAAAAAATATATACTCCTGGTACTAAACTGGCCTAGTCCATTTGTTAAATGAGTAACTGAATAGTCATGTTAACCATTGAACTGGGCTAGTGAGAGAGTCGTCTATACCATAGACAGTCTCTCACGAGACCTTTTGTGGTAATATATCTTCATCGCAAAACGATTTAGTGAGTTGATATTCTATCGTAATGGCCCGAGTAATTTCAAGTAGTGTACGATATCACCCCTATCACAAATGAATGGGCCGGGTGACATAGGCCTTTAAAAGCCCATATTGATTTTATTGGGCTTGAATTAAATAATGATGTACGATGAAGCGTAATAATCTACATGGAGTAGGCTTTTTTTAATGAACAGTTATTCTTGTGAGATTCCGTTTTTTAAAGGGATAATTTCAAAGTAAGAAGCCTATATTTTGTTTTTCTCTTAATCTGTATTAATTAAGCTATTTAGCCCATATATTTATTAGAAGGACTCCTAAGAGACCGTCTATGGCATAGATAGCTCTCTCAACAGCTCAATCCAATGGCTGACATGACTATTTAGATACTCAATTAACAAACGGGCTGACCCATATTTACCCATCTATGCTATAGACTGTCTATAACAAGAATTTATCTATATTTAATGCGTCTCTTAAAAACATGGTCTCTTACAACAGTTTGTGTTGAATGAATGAAGTAGGCTTTCATTAATCAAAGCTCCATCGAGATTTGGTTTACATCTTTTTAACTTAATGGCTTTATTATAATAATTATATATGTTTAAATACATAAATAAAAGAATCCTAAACATTGAGACATGCCACCGACATTATAAAGAGCATGAAAATTCGAGACATACATGTGCCTTGGCATAAATGCAAAGAAAACCTTCATCTCACTACAATCCTCTATTAAGTTTATGATAAATCCATATTCTTTTAAATTAAATAGATATTGCTCTAAAAAATTTAATACTTCTACAAATTAAGGGGTCTATTTGGAAAATGGTATTGCTATAATTAAGTTATCAAGTGTTTGATATAAATTAATTTTTAATTGTTCATTAAAAATTTTAGTAGAAATTCAAAGGGCAACAAAATTGTTAGAGTATATAATATATTATGGGGCTTTAGCCATCGGTTTAAACTTTTGGTCCAGATGGTTTCTTGACATACATGGTATTAGAAGTCAACGTGATAAGATTTCACGAGTTCGAATCTCAACCATCAGCTTAAGCCAACGTGATAATAACTTAATATCAATAAAATTTACATTTAGACAAATCAAACAAAATCTCACTTAACTATATATTGACATCTATATTAATTAGACAAAAATCAAATGAGACGATTAATGTGAATTAGAGGGAGTATTTAATTACTTCAGCAAACACACATATTTCAACTCTCCTATAACATTATCTACACATTTCAACCTCTCACTCTATATAATGTTGTATTATTTGATATCTTGAATGATAATTAATAAAAATAATTGTCTAGAAGTTTTACTTCGTGTTTTAAAATTAGAATTAGAGATGAGAGACTAATTTATTTGAGTTAAATATAATTAAGTGACTTTTAACATTCTTGCAATCTACTACTATTAAATTAACAAAAATTCTTGTTACAGGCCGTCTATAGCATAACGGATAAATATAGGTCAGTCTATTTTGCAAAATAAGTAATTAATTAGTCGTCAGCCTTATTTTTAAATTTAAAAATCATTCGGCTGGGTTGTTGGGAGAGCCGTGTTTACCATAGACGGTCTCTCAGAAGACCTTATGTTAAATTAATCAATCAATAAATTGCTTCATTTATCAATCAGAGTGAGTATCGGATTCCCTCTAAAAACACCCCATTAACAACTAATGCAAATTAAATTAAAAGACAAAATAATTTAGTAACATTTGAAATCATAAATTTTAGTAACTCAAAACTGATTATTAAACGATAAGTAACACTATATATTCATCTCTAACGTATTTAAATTTATTTAGTAATAAAAGTACAGGACAAGAGTACCACAATAATTAATAATGATGCAATTAATTTAATAGATACAGTGAATGTAAGTTGCAGGCTTTCGGATATCTGTTTAAAGACCCTTTAGAACCGGGGACTCTCTGACTGCACTCTGCTTTATGGGTATGAGCTATCGTCTATTCTTCCTCCCTTGACCCTGATTATAGTTTGTCTATGAGCGAGATACTCTGGATATGATGACGATATTAAGTAGATGAAAGAAAAAAAAACTCCTTATCTCAGTGCATTATTTAAATTTGTCTTAATTCATAAATTTGTTGGGAGAGGGAGTAAATAAAAATAAGAATGGGCAGGGAGGATAGACATGAAATGAAGTAGTACTCTACTAAAAGATAATTGAGTTCCTTTGAATTAATATTCAAGGGAATATGAATTATTTTTTAATAAATTATAAGTAGAAAATTGATAATAAATACAAAGATATTTTCAAATGCTAAAATGATGTAAAATTAATGGGGAACCGTTAATTCAAAATGACAAATAATGTAAATCGAGTGAGACTAATGCTCTTTGACCCTGACGATAGAACCCCAATATATTACTATTTAATTTATAGTGCAAATGATCGTACGTGATGAGTTTTTGAATGATACTGTTGTATAGCTTATTTTAAGTGTGATATATTATGTGTCGCTTTCAAAATATGAAAATAGTCCGTCCAAATTTACCTTAATTCATTAACTAGTAATAGTACTTTTTATTTTAAATTATCGACATCACTTATTTTTTTCTGAATCCGTCACAGCCGAAGGTTGTAGAGTTGTAGGAGATGGTGGGACGGTGGAATGCTTAGGAAGACACGTCAAAGACAGAATCAGATACTCATCTGCCACGTGACTTCTCCTTTACAAAGTTCCATATTTAAACTCCCAACTCCCAAGCCTACCTATTCCTATTAACTCATCAAAACAACATTTAAAATCAAGTTATCCATCCTAAGACTCAAATACAAGCCAAGTTTTGTTTTGTTTTGTGAAGGAAATTAACATGAGTAAATTTTGGACTTTGCTCACTCATCTTCACTCTGGTGCCGGGTAATCTTCATTTATCCTTCTTAGACCCGGGTGACTCATTTGATCGCGCTCTTTATTATGAGTATGAGTTGTTGGCTTGTTGCCGTCCTTTCGTTAAGGAACCAACTCAACCAAAAGCTTAAGCTGATGGTTGAGGCCCCAAGATATGTTATATATTCTAACACGGCCCTCACACGAGAGCCTTTGGGCTAGAAGTGTGGATTTAACACAGGCCCTCCTCATACCTGGTGGTTGAGATTCGAACCTGTGATCTCTTGTCACACTGGCTTTTGATACTATGTTAAGGAACTAACTCAACCAAAAGCTTAAGCTGATGGTTGAGGCCCCAAGATATGTTATATGCTCTAACACCTTTCCTTTTCATATCTTGTTCATAGTTTTATATGAGCGGGATATACTGGGTAGGATGATGATAATGATCAATTCTAGTCTACTTATTTTTCTAGCTACTGGGCCTAATAGGGTCCGGGTAGGGTCTTGGACCGTCGCTTGTGTTTAAAAATTAGCTACTTATTTTCTTCAATATTTGCTTATTTTTTCTTTTTTTTTTTGCAGGCCCTTGATCATGCTTCTTTACCCATTGTAAGAAAGAGTAAATCCCATTTTTATTGGTTGTTCCGTTTATTTTTAGGCTTCAGAACTAAATATAAAAAGTGTCCATAAATAAAGCCTAATAATAATATACTCCGTTCCGTTTAATTTTGTATTCTTACATTTGAATTATTTTATAAAAGTCAAATAACTCATATTACATAACAGATTTAAATTATAACTAATTTTAATTTAATTTAAAACAAATATATCAAAATTGCTTAAGGGTAGCCCACGCACTTTACCTGATATTTATAAGATGAACCTAGAGGTTCATTCGGGTCAATTCAGGGCTGTTAGTTTCGGATCCATTTAAAATCGAGTTTTGTTCATCGGGTTCGGTTCCTAGGTAAATATCGGGTTTTCGTGTCTGTTTTAAATAAATACCTCTTACCGACAGGTATGCATCAGTAATGGCAATAGAGAGCCCAACAAAAGACGATGATGAGCAGTGGTTGGCATATTGGATATTATACTCCTTTCTTACTCTTTCTGAGATGCTCCTCCAGCCTCTTCTAGAATGGTTATTATATTTCTCTTGCATTCTATAAACATTTACTTTTTCACGCTATCCATTAGCTATCCATTAGATAATGCTTAATATCTCTTATTATACATAGCGAAATATTATAAAGAGTCAATATTAATAATCTTTGCATCGAGACGTATCTAATAAGATCTTAGTTGCCTATTTTTTAATTTATAAATTAATAATAAAATATAAATTAAGAGTAATAAATTAATAATAAAATACAAATTAAGAGTAATAAATTAATAATAAAATACAAATTAAGAGTAATAGGTGAATAAATAGCGTCAAAAACTAAATGTGTCATTATTATGAATAGGAGGGAGTATTTATTAAGAAATTAACTCAACCAAAAACTTAAGGTAATGGTTGAGGCCTTAGGGTATGTTATATATCCTAACACGCCCCTCACACGAGAGCTTTTGGGCTTTAAATGTGGATGCGACACAGGTCCTCCTCATACATGGCGCTGAATATTATCCTTTAAATGAGCTTGTTTCACGCTTGTGATGTCATTTAATAAATCAACTCAATCAGAAACTTTTAAGCTAATGGTTAAGACTTCAGGATATGTTATATACACTTAACACTATTAACGTTTTATTTTATGGGTCGGATTTCAGGATCCCAATCTGGTACACAGTGAAGCTATTATTGGTATCATGGCTGGTGTTGCCTCAATTCAGAGGAGCTGCTTTCATTTATGAGAGATTTGTGAGGGACAAGATTAGAAAATATGCTGTTAAACACCATAAGGTTGTCAATGCCAAAGGCAAAATCAAGTAAATTTACTTAAGATAGTTTCAGTTGGAGCATGTACCACTTTAATTCTCGTGAAATGAACGTCTCGAGGCATAAAGACTTTGTTTTTTAATTTATTTGTTTTCTAGGTTTGTTTATTGTGGTTGTATTATATACATAAGTTGGGGGACTCTTTTTTCATTCTTTTTCTTGTTTGTTGGAGATGACAATATATCTTTCATACTATAAATGGCGCTTTATTGTTTAATAACGCTGATCTAACACAAATTCTAATTCTAATTAAGCCGTCTCATCATATATTTTTGGAAAATAATTCTAATTCTGATCTAACGCTGATCTTTGGGCTGTTCTTTTCTAAAAATCCAAAATCTCACAAAAGACGGTCTATAGGATGACTACAAAATTGGGCCAGCTCATTTCCCTTAAATGATTTTTTTATTATAATATCAATTATATTATGTTATAATCCTAAATGTAAGGTATTATAACCTCGAATATCTATTCTATAACATCAAATATAAGTTATTGTAACCCCAAATAATTTATTATAACTCCAAATATACTATGTTATGTTTTGGGCTGGGCTTCATGGATTCCGTCTATAGAATAGACCGTCTCCCATGAGACTTACTGTTTTTAAAAATAACACCTATAACCCATTAACTTCCCTCATTCCCTCATTTATTCCCCTCTTTTCATTCCAGTCTAACATCACTTCACACCATAAGTGTTCATGTACTTCCCTCCTCTCTTTTGCTCTTTAAATACTGCGCCATCACCATCATTCATTTATTTAATGGATGCTTCATCAAACTTCCCAAATCAGGTAATGAATACCACACAATTTCTTCAATTGGGAATAACGGGCAATCATCATCATCCATTGTTGGGGAAATTATGGTATTAGTTCCATTGTTGGGGATACTTCACAGTTTCATCAAACTAAGGATTTTTTTTTCCGGTATTAGTTCCAATTGGGTGCATTACATAAACATTTGAACTATAATTAAAGAAAAAAAATTGAATCTGTTTTGAAAATTTCTAGAAAATGTCTACTTAATTTTTGGTCCTAATTGACCAAGAAAATATGTGGGTCAATGAAAAGTTAGGATATTTTGTGATTGTGAGAAGTGGGTTATTGATTATAGTTTGATTAAATGGGTGAAAATTACAGAAAATTGGCAATTTGAAGGTAAAAAATTATAAAAGGTTTTGTTGCAGAAATTAAAGAGTTGATTGATACAAAGAATCAAATTGGATGTAGATTTGGAATTATCCAACTAAGTGAAGATCAAGAAAATGAAATTTGTAACTTTAAAGTTGAAAAGGGTTTGTATTTTTGCTTCAAGAGTCATATTTGGAAATGATGTTTATAGTTTAAGTGTTTAAAGTAACAGATTTGAGAGCTTCTTCTCTGTATTATACAATTCATTTAATGGACAAAAAACCTTCTCTGTATTATACAATTCACATTTGAGAGAAACAGATTCAAAAATCAGTTCAAAGAGATGG
This sequence comes from Amaranthus palmeri, assembly GCA_019776075.1. Taxonomy (NCBI): domain Eukaryota; kingdom Viridiplantae; phylum Streptophyta; class Magnoliopsida; order Caryophyllales; family Amaranthaceae; genus Amaranthus; species Amaranthus palmeri. The sequence continues at coordinate 821,241 of JAAKBH010000306.1, forward strand.
GAAAGAGAAAAAGTGAGACAAAAATGTTAACATGGCTTCTTCCATGGTTGAATCACTACAATTTGAAGAAGAACTTTGATGAAGAGAATACATGGCTTCTTCCATGGTTGAAATGCAAAATGAAGAAGAAAACACCTAATTCTGATTTTCTCTTTTTTTTTAATTGAAAGTTAACCGGTTCTTCAGGTTAACATATGGGTGATGTTCTTTAGATAACAATGGGGTACAAAGGTCGGATTTTTAAAAAATAATCAAAAGGTCGGATTTTTAGAAGAGAACAGCCCAAGGGTGGGATTTTTAAAAGTAAATTTAAAATATTGTATGTAGGTATTAAAAATAATGTGAGTGGACATTTAAGATATTGAAAGTAGACATTAAAAATACGATAAATAAGCATTAAGAATAATATAAATAGGTATTAAGAATACGGTAAGTATATATTAATTTTTAATGAGTTGGGCTTGAGATATGTGTTTCAAAAAGCCTTTCTTTTTAGAGACTAGTTCTTTTAGTTACTCATTTAATTAATTTGATGTGTTATATGAGAGAGTTTTTCTGGCGCGTTGTGTTGTTTTTTCTTATCTTTAAGGGAAAATCTAAATGCGCATGTGTTTTGTTGTTGACTACAATTAGGGGTGTGCAAATGAGACAAGATTGGCAGTTCGGACCGGAATCGGGTGAGACGGGATCGAACCGGTTGCATCCAATTTGGTCTCTGGGTCTTATTCACCATTCCGCTTCGGTCTAAATCCGGAAAAATCCGGGTTGGACCGAATGAGACCGGATGTACATAAAAGTTATGTTGAAGAGAATTAATATTTACGATATTATGTATATACTTATTTAAAGAGCTTTAAATATATTTTATTTTCAACACAAAATAATTTTTTAATTCAAATATTTTAATTTTATAATATAATTAATTTTCTAATTATTTTAAAATCTTTCATTTTTTAATTTATTATTTGTATAAAAAATTATTTCCGATCTAACCGGTCCAAACTCAGACCTGAAGGAATTTGGGTTAGACCGGGACTGGATCGGATGAAACCGGTTCGGTCTCCGGTCTTAGCATATTCGAGATTCCAGTCCGGGTTTAAACCGGTGAATTAAAACTCCTAGTCTACAACTATGATAATGAACATATCATATTTGAACCTCGTAATGAAGAATGTATATGCATTCAATTAAATCCTTTAATAAAGATGGTTATGTAAAGAAAAATAAGATCGTAAAATTAAGATTAATTATAGAAATAATATTTAACTATCGGAATCAGGGTTGAGCATTAAAATAGAAAATGATCAAGCGCATGCAACACATTGATTAATTACTAAGTCAGTTGTTAATGAAGATTATGCTGGTGTGATGTTTATTTTGCTAATTAGCTTTTCTTACAGTAAAATTATTTTAAAAATGATATTTACACATACAAGTAATTATCATTTTTAAAATAACTCAAAAAAAATGATATTTACACAAATAATTATCATTTTAAAAATGATATTTACACAAGTAATTAAACTCAAAAAAAAAAGTAATTATAAGGATTAGAAGGGTCTAGAGATTGGCAGCGTGAGGACTAAGCCCTAAGTAAATTTTCAATTCTTTGTTTCTAGATAAAAAGAATAAAAATGTTCATTCTCAATATTGCTCGGAGATTATTACTCCCTCCGAATCAATTTAGTTATTCCATTTGTTTGTGCACGTACGGATATTAAGGGTGGGGTGGGGTCCATTAAAAAGGTGATAGTTGGGTATTTTAATTGATTAAATTAATTATAAAAGTGGTAATTGAGATATTGTAAGTAGTAAAAGTGGGGGTATTTTGGTCAATACTTGTGTAAACATGTGATATTTAGGTAAAAAAAGATTGCTAAAAAAGAAATTAGGACAATTGATATGAATTTGCCAAATCAGAAAATAAGACAACTAAATTGGTTCGAATGAAGTATTAGTAAGTGGACTGAGAGCCTCTTATTTGGGAATTAAAATTTTCAAGAAAAAATTTTTTTAGGAAAAAAGCTTTTTCGTTCTATTTTTCTCATGGTATGATCATTTCTATTAGATTTGCCATGTACACTTATAATTTTAAGGGGATTTTTTACAACCTTAAAAAAGTTCAATTACAATCTTAAATTGAGCAATTATATTATAATTTTAAATCGATCATTTTAGATAGTCTTTAAGTGATCATTTATGATCACGTATAATCTTAAAGCGATCAACTATAAACTTAAGTTAACACTTATAATATTATTCACTTTATGTAGTTTTAAAATAATCACTTTTGCACGTTTTCATACAAGACTTGTTGCTTTTTAAGCATAAGCATATAGCGTATTTTGCATTATAGACACAGACTAAAACCATTTCTTTGCCTAAATTTGTAGTCGAACTTAAATTCATTTGAGGTCGGCTCATGATCATATATATAAATTATGAGTTGCATTTCATTGTTGGTTAAAGCCTTGGAGGGATTGTTTGTGACTAGGACTTGTTCTCCATCTAATCTGATTTAAATTTAATAACGTCTGATCTGATCTAAATCTTTTTGATCTGATTTGATGTGGTCTTGTCTAATATGGGTCTGATCTAGTGTTATTTGGTCTGAATTAATATGAAAAAAATCTGATCTGATCTGATTCGATTTCAATAAGAATAAGTAATAAGTTCAAAAAACAAGTTGAAGAAAATAAGCCTAAGATCTGTGTTTTTTTTAATGTTTGGATATCAAATATCAATTAACATATACTTGTTTATAGAGGTGTTCTCCACTAATTTAAAATTTATTCGACTTTGTAACTGAACCCGATTTGATCCGATTTAAAAAATAATTTATATTTATGTAAAATACAATATAGAGACAATATTCGATTTTAAACCGACCCTAAATATCTAACCTGACATCAACACGGTGACCAAATGAACACCTTCACTTGTTTACTAGATTTTCACAAGGAATTTGGAGAACCTTTCACTGTTAGTTAATGGTTTTGTAGAAGATTCATAAAATTCTCATACAAAGCAGAGTTTTCAACACGATTTAAGGACTTTAGATATAACAAAACTATTAGCTGGTGGGGGCGAGTCTGAGCATGTTTAATCAGTCCGACTCATTTGAGTTCGTTCTCTTACAGAGTTATCTAAAGGCACTATACAGTTTTTAAAATATGATATTTTTCTAATAATTTTATATCTTTAGACCGTTACACTCTCTGTCCACTTTGATTTGCGTCAAAGAGAAATTAAATGATGATTTAAGAATGTGGTAATAAATTAAGAGAGAAAATGAAATGTGTGGATGAAACTAAAAGAGTGTTAAAAAATATATGAATGAGATTAGAAGAAAGTGGTGGACCATCAACAAAAAATAGAAATGATGCAAATCAAGCGGAACGGACCGAAAAGAAAAAAGCTGCAAATTAAATTGGGACGGAGGTAGTATTAACTATTATTTATAAAATCTATATTAATTCAGCAATTGATCATCATCAACTCAATATATCCCATTTGTAACAAAGTCTGGGTGAGAAAAAACGACGGTCAATCCATACCCATCATTCCTGCAAAGAAAAGATTATGAGTGACATCATTGTCTCAAGAGTAAATCAATCTATAGAAAAACAACAAAACAAATAAACTCAATGAGAAAATAAAACAAAGCAGATAAAGTCATTTATAGACTATCGAGTATACAAAATTTATTCCACTATGATGTTTTTTATTTATTCCACTGTGATATTATTTCCTTAGTTTATAGGCTATCGACTATCGAGTATATAAAATTCAATATAAAATGTAAAATAATTTATTTTAATTTATTCTACTATGATGTTTTTTTCTTCTTATTTGGGTAACTCAAAACGACGTATGGGCCTTACTCATACCTACATACTAAGAAAGTACTCAAGCCATTTTTTAATATCAACTCTTTGATTCCCCCAAATCAACTAGTCATATCCACATCATCCCATGATGTTTTGTATATCTATTATATTATGGTTTTTATTATAATACTCACTCCAAATCATTTTAGTTGTCTCATTTTCTTATTTGGCAAATTCATACTCCCTCCGTTCTTATATGTGTGTCCAATTTGAAGATTTCACACATATTAAGATAGTAGGAATCTTTGTTGATTGTGGGTATTATTTTATTATAATAGTGGTGTGAATTAATGATTGTATTGATATTATGAGAGAGAAAATATAAATTAATTATTATAAATGGGATATTAGAAGAGAGAGGGGGATATTTTATTATAATAGTGGTGTGAATTAATGATTGTATTGGTATTATGAGAGAGAAAATATAAATTAATTATTATAAATGGGATATTAGAAGAGAGAGGTGGTGAAAAGAGGGTATCAAAACTTTCCATTTTAGAAAATGAGACAAACATATGAAACTACCCGTTATAGTAATGTGGACAATCAAAAAAGAACGGAGGGAGTATCAAATGTCCCATTTCCTTTTTTGTCTATCTTTTTTTACCTGAATACCCCTACTTTTCCATTTTTCAATTCCCAATACCCAACTACCACCTTTACAATTAATTTAATCAATTAAAATACCCAACTACCACCTTTTTAATGGACCATACACCACCCTTAATAACCGTGAAAACCCAAATAGGATATCTAAAAGGATTCGGGGGAGTAAAAGTTAAGGAAGAAATTGTGGAAGGACAAGGTAAGAGATTGATTATGAATTAGGAGTTTTTAGTTAGTGTTTTGCAGCATGAAATTTATTTGAAAATATTTAACTTAATTTTGACACTCATGTAGAAATTTATAAATTGTAAATAACATCTCTTTATTTTGAATTTTCAAAAATTGATTATTTGATATTTGGCCCTTTTACATTGTAAATGGAACCGTCCAATTACCTTCAAATTTTAGATTTTTAAAAACATAATATTGATGTCCCATGATAGGTTTTACAAGGAAAAGTCTTTCTCACTAGATACAGACCTGATAACGACCAAGTGAAAATAAAAATTTTTGAAAAAAGATTGATAAGAATAACCACTAGCGGTAAGGAGAAACATGAAAAGAGGTTACTATAAATTAATACTTATATGTTCATCAATGTCAGATATGCATTATTATCTTTCCTTAAAACAATCTAAAAGGTGTAATGTGATTCAATAAGAATTCATTTAACATTTATTACACCCACACGACATTAAAGAAATTCCAGTATTGATCCTCCAAGCTAAAGTTTACAATACACTTAGAATCAGACTACTTAGGTACTCCAACTAATATAAAAACTGTATTGGGCGTCAGATTCAGTCCTTAGAGACACCCTCTACGTCTCATAACGTGTGTTACTTGACCCGTTGACCGTCATACTCTCAAGTGATACTCACTATTGAAGAATGAGCTAAGAATTAAGTAACTAATCTCTCACCAGCGTTACATCTAACCCTATTTTAATATGGAATTATGAAAAGATTAAGGTGCTATTGTTTACTAAAGCTTAATTTTTAGTACAATTGAACTTGAAACATAAAAGTTAAGATTAAACAAAAATGTGGAAGGTTCGTGACAATTCGTTCGTGTCTTCAATTACACATGGTGTCATCTACGTTAAGAGAAAATTGTATTATAATCGTAAAGAATCTTTAAAAAGGAGAGGAACCAAAACCCTCCTTATATTAGTATTCTACTTATCATATCTTAGAAATTAGAATTATCATTGTTAACTAAAAAAAAAATCTACATATAAGCATTAACTATAGGGAAAAACTGTTCTTAAATTTTATTTTTTTTTTTACAAAATAACATTCAACTCTTTGAAAACTCACAACGTAACAATATAATGCAAAAAATGTTATTTAGTCATTAAATGGTGAAAGGACACAAATACCCTTGTTTAATTTCAATAAGGGAAATTCTACAGGGTGAGCACCAACTATAGGGAAAGACGAGTGGCAGCAAGTCTTAAATTTTTTTTACACAAAATAGCACGAATTTAAGAACTGTCTCTTATTACGCAATCTACTTATGCTTATCCTATCCAGCATTCCCATTGTCACCCTGCTTTACTTCTTTTTTACCATTAATGTAAAAATATCAAATTTATCTCTTTATATCTAAATTAATTTATTTCAACAGAATACTAGTAAATAAATTTTTACACAAAGTACACAAAAAAGTACAATAACTCAAAGAATAATTTTGGAATAAAAAAGAAAAACAAAAAGAAAGTTTTACACAAAAAAAAAAAAAAGAATAGAGATAAATTTTTGCAAAGTAAAATAAATAAATGAATGAAAAATGAACCATTTATTCTACTTTTCAAAAAGTCACACTTACCATAAAAAAATACATTTTTTTTTCTCCTTCGAGGAAAGCAAAAATAAAAGTATCCACGTACAGTAACGTGATTGTATAACATCATATTCCTTTTAAACTCCTTTTTCCCCACTATAAAACCTACATTTTTCCACTACTTACTAGTTACAATAACTTCACTCATCAACCAAACTAACAAAATTCATATTCAATCTCAAAAAAAAAAAAAAAACAAAATTCATATTGAAATACTGGTCCAGTCGTATCAGTTGGAGTTTGTATCACTTTTTACACTTAAAATTCAAGTGATCTAACTATCTTAGTTAGCGCTTGTACCACTTTTTACACTGAAAATTCAGGTGTCTAATCATCTCGATTGCAGCTTATACTTTCTCCAGGTAAAATCTATCATTCGATTCTTGCTGTCTTTTACTTCAATCTTAACCATCTTCTTCGCTCAGCCTATTTTGTTCTCGAAAAATTTTCATACTCCTAACATTATGGATTCCATCAATGTAGAAAAAATTCAAGCCCTAAAAAGATACAAACAACAACAATTCACAAAAACCCTAATGTTTTATTCTATATTAGGGTTATCATTTAGTATATTTTGTACAAGCCCAATTTGGTTTCCTCCTATATATTCATGTATAAATAAAATCATTTATATTTATATCCCAAGAATATTATCATTTTTCTTCAATGTAACATCTATTTTCATACTTGGGAATCTTATTGTAATATTTCTCTTGGGGGAGTCAAAAATTCAAACTTCAGAAGATTCATCAATAGTTCAGCCTATAATCCAGCAAGTCAAAAGTCAAAAGCAACAGATAAGAGAAGATTTATTGCCAAAAATGGAATGCAAAATAGAAGAACAAGAAGTAGTACTAAAAATAGAAAGTAGAGAAGAAGAGATAAAAGAATTGAGCCAAGTTGAAGAGGAAGAATTGGAGAATATAATAATGGAGGATGAAAAAAAAGAAGAATTAATTGTTAATTTATCAACAGAAGAATTAAATAAAAGGGCAGATGATTTTATTGCTAGAGTAAATAAACAAATTAGGCTTGAAGCTGATCGTGAGGTATTTTGTTGTTGTTGAAATGTGGAAATTTAACAAGTTTTTTTTTTAAAAAAAAATATTTGTAATTTATTATATAATCTTTTTTGTAGATTAATATAAATATATTATAATTATAATATAGTAAAAAGCTGCTAAAAAGTGGCTAGTGAAAGTATGTTAATGTTATGTTACCAAAAGATAGAATCTTGATTGTCTTATCCTTACCAATTAAGGTTCCTTATGTCTATTTTTAAAAAAATAAATTTATTGTTGTAAGCTTTTAAAGCCATTTAGATAATCATGATAATAAATATTAATTTATATGACTTTGATTTTGATTAGTTACTCAATAATTATTCTATCTTATGTGAAATTATTGTGTTGTTTGTTACTTAGGGGGTGTTTGGTTTGGATTTTTAATACCAAGTAAGGGATTTAATTACCATTACTTCATACTTTTTTGTTTGGTATGAGATTAGGTTAACCCAATCCCTTTCTTGAGGGTAATGGATACCCTTAAATTGTTACCACTCATATATGTCAAGTAACAAATTCCCCTTCTATGATCAAGCAAGTGTTTCCCTTACATTTTCATACCAAACAACATATAACTACAACCCATATTCTTTCCCTTACTCCTCTTTATCATTTCCCTTTCCATTACATTTTATGTTGTCATACCAAACACCCCCTTAATGTGGATCAGAACATTTTTCTTGTTAATACTAATAAGGGTAAGGATAATGTATATATATATATCCGATCTTTTAAATACTCGTTTTAGTGAAAGTCACTTAATATTTATCATAAATATTTTTTGTGGAGTCATTTGTTATTTTCAATTATAGTAGCTTGCATTTTAATAATCTCTTAATTACTAATAAATATCAATGATCCAAAATTAATAATAGTACTCCCTCCGTCTCCGTTCCTTTTTGTTTGTCCATTTTAAGTTTGTCCACTTTTAGAGAGAGAATTTAAATTAGATTTTTGAAGTATATATTGATGATAAAATACATTCATGTGAAATCTTGTTAGATTTGTCTTGATGTAAAGATTTTTAATATGTAATTTTTAAAATTTTTTATGATGCGTACTTAGCGATATTAAAGCTTAAAATTTGCTAAAAAATGCGTGCAAAAGATAAGGTGGACAAATAAAAAAAACGGAGGGAGTAATAATCAACTCTTAAGAATGCATGATTGTATTATTTGACTTTATTAGCGAACCACTATAAAATTACCCTTAACGAAACATTGTGGTAGTTATTATCTTCTTTATCTCTATAAAACAATCTACTTTTTAGCTAATTGTAGCCTCTTTCTAAGTCACTATCAGGCTTGCTTAAAGTTACGAGGGTGTTTGGCAAACGATAGCTGATAGTTGATAGTTGATTATAGTGGCTGATTTGATCAACTGATTTTAAACCCGCTACTATGAGCAGCTTGTCAAAAGCAGCTTATTTTATTCATATCAATAAACTGTTTCAACCAACTAGTTCACCAAACACTATCATTAGTTGGTTTGACCACCGAACCCTCTATTTACATCAAAATAAGCTAAAATTGCTTAATGAACTAATTTACCAAATACCCATCATCTCTTCCAAATACATTAATTGACTAAGAAAAAATACGTGGGATAAGAGCTTGTTTTTGCTACCTTTGCCTTTTTTTATAGTAAGACCATTTCAGTGATTAAATTGTAACACAGTTTGAACTAAGAATCATCTCAAACGCTAAAGTTAGTGAATATCTAAAAAACGAGTACCTAGCTAGCTAAGAAGCCCAATTTTAAATGCATTGAGGTCTTAGCTTGGATGAACTTAATTATGATTTATTTGTGGCGTAAGACCTCAATAAAGGTTCTTGCAAGAGTAATCATAATTAGTAGATCTCTTGAGAGACCGCCTCTTCGCGAGACGGCTCCCAAAGCCCTGCCCAATTCACAAAAGCACTTAATACATGCACGAATTTTATAAAAACACCTACTATAATTTTTAGTAGGTATTTTGAACTAGTTTTAGTAAACATTTGAACTAATTAGCAGGTATTTTTGCATACTGAAATATGCATTTGAATACTTAATGTAGGCATTTTGAATTAGTTATATATGTTTAGCTAGTATTTTTGCATATTGAAGTGAACACATAAACACCTACAACATAAAATAAAGATACGACACTTGACATAAACACTCTTCATTTCATTTAATAAAAACCTACATATTATATGATGATAAAAATCTACATTTCATATAATAAAAATGTATATTTCAATTAAAATCTGCATTTCATAGATAAAACTTATTCTCATATAATAAAAACCTATATTTCATAATGATAAAAACCTATTTTATATGTTTCAAAATACTTGCAATATTTGCTTTTTCACGCAGTCTAATTCACTAATTCAATCGTTAATATCTTTAATTATGTACAAAAAAATCATAAAAAACTGATATTAATAATCTTTGCAGTAAGACGAATCAAATAAGATCTCACTTGACTATATTTAATTTATAGATTAAAAATTCATCACGAATTAAGGGACATATATAAATAGTGTAAGATAGTCCAATGTTGCAACTAATTTGAAACAGAGAAAGTATACATCATTAAATATGATAAAAACTTAATAATAGGCCGACTCATGAAACGGTCTGGAAACCGTCTTCACAATAAAAATTACTCTCTCAGTTCCCTTATGATGGTTGCAAAAGGAATGTTCACGGAAATTATGAAAAATAGAACACAAAATCTCACAAGAGACGGTCTATAGGATAGACCACAAAATTGGGCCAGCCCATTTCCCTTAACTCATTTTTTTTATTATAATATCAATTATATTATGTTATAATCCTAAATGTAAGGTATTATATCCTCGAATATACTATTCTACAACCCCAAATATAAGTTATTATAACCCCAAATAATTTATTATAACCCCAAATATACTATGTTATATTTTGGGCTGGGCTTCATGGATTCCGTCTATAGAATAGACCGTCTCCCATGAGACTTACTGAAAATAGAATATTTTAGATAATAGATTATTAATCAATTGAATAATAAATTTGGTTGGAGAAAAGTCTGGACCACAAACATTAAAAAATATTAAATGGAAGTTACTAAGTTAAAATATAGGGACCACAACTAATAAAAAATTAGTTTTATAAAGTTAGGGAGACACATATGGAGACCATAAGGAATACTCCATTAAAATGTTAAATTGAAATTAACGGAGGATATATGTGGTATATAAACATTATAAAAATATTAAAGTGAGTATAAATAAGGTTATTTTTATTCAAAATAATAACATAAATGAAAATATCATCAAATAAAGCATTTCAAAAATCGCAAATGAAAACTTCTTTAAGCAAATGAGGAAATAGTAAATTATAATTAGTGAGTTTTGGGGAACGTGTCTTGTGAAATCCATGCAACGGTGCCAGCAGTCAATCATATTCATACGCCAAGCTAACATCTTCCCTCTAACTCTATCATCTTCCATTCTGTTTCTCCTCCTCATCCTTCATTTCAGCTTCTACTCCTTAAGCTTAAGTTTAAAAATGGCGAATCTGGTGTTGTCTTAGGCGATGTAATAAGCATCGCTTTTTCCAAACAAGTTCTATATATAATATCTCAAAAAAAAAATGGTGAACACAATCTTGAATTTGACTGCTCTTTCGTTGACGTTTATAGCCATGTGTTTTTTGTTGCCGCCATTTTTGTTAGTGAAGTTAATGATGTCCGTTTTCTCTTCGTTCTTCCCCGAAGATGTCGCGGGAAAAGTAGTCCTTATCACTGGCGCTTCCTCTGGCATTGGCGAGGTTTAATTTCCCTCTTTTTCAATTTCATGATTCTTTTGCTTTTTTCTAATTCGTTTGGTTTCCTTGCTATTGGATGTACACTCTCCTTGTATATGATTCCATTATTGTGTATTTGTGTTAAGTGGGTTTTACTTTGTTGCTCACACAGTAAGTGTTGGATCAGAATAATAAATGATAGAAGTAGGAACAATTGAAAAACAAATTGGATTAAATTGGATTAGTGTTTACATGAGATTAAATAATCAAGAACCTGTCGTTAATTTAACACTAAAACCCTAGTTTTGTAGCTTTCACCTCACCCTACAATTGTTTCTCAAAATTCTATTCAATTTAGTTGAAATGGGGCTGTGAAGAATGACCACTCTGTAGTTTAATTTTGCTGCAGAGACCAGAGTTTTGCTTGTTGCCAAGTATCACTAATTTTAGCTTGTGCCTTTCAATAGTCCACTTGGAAGTACTTGGTCTTATAAAGCCACTTGTGGGCAATTACTGAAATTTCTTCATTCATGGCGTTTAGCCAGTTGGGGTATTTATAAGTTCTTTGACGAGGGAACTTGAGCAGGTGTGATAGTTGCTATGAAATAGGTAAATTGAGGGTTGACATGTGTTTTGGCAAGGTTTGTTTTGGGAGTTATGTGATCTTGCAACCAAGATGGAGGATGATCTTGACATATAGGTGTAGGTGCAAGTGGAGAAGTTGGAGGTTGTGGTTCCAATTGACGAGTTTGAGTGTGATACAAAAGTTCATAAGGATTAAGGAGTATTTACAGAACTATGTAGGAGTCTATTTGTGATATAAGTAGGTGTTAAAACGTAATGTCCCCCTAGCATTTAGGTAAATCTGCCTGAAACCCCAAAACTCCATGCCATCTCAAGGATGTTTTACTATGTTTTCTCTCCACGCTATCACTTTGCCGTTCCCCTCAGGCCTTAACACATGAGGTTTGACGAAATATACCTACTTTATCATACAATGCTCTAAATTGGCAAGTGATCAAATTCTGGAGCATTGTAAAATCTTAAAATCTTCACCTTTTTGTCAAATTGAGTAGTTGTCATGGTTATGAAGGTGTTAATAATAAGGGCTTCGAATGTATTTGCCAACAAAATGAGCCAAGTTGTCTTTTTGTGATCATCTATAACTGTGACGAAGAATATGTATTTGCGTCTAGTTGAACTCTATACGGCCCCCCTATGTTAATGCGAAGTAATTCAAAGGGTTGTTGGGCTTGAGATGAGCTGATGGGGAAGGGCTCTTTGTGAGTTTTGTTGCCATGGGACCTGTCATGCATAAGTTAACACATCATGATTCATGTGAGTATTTGTCTATTCGACACTGGCCGTCACACGACTCTGCTCCACACTCAAATTCTAGATGCTTACATAATTCATATTTGCACTTGACTTTTTCTTCAAAGTAAACACATCACACTGTCAGCATTAGTGTGCATTAGGTAGTATAAGCCATGTGATTAGCATTGCTCATTGTGACACATTAATTAGCATAGAAATCCACCTTTAGTTGTTCTTGTGGTTAGTTTGTTGACAGACAAGAAAATACGTTTGATTTCAGGAACAACAATTACATTTTTAAGATATTTATCTGTAGGTTATCATGGTGAACATTTATCATTTTATCTTTATACTCCTATAAACTACTTGAAGAGGTAATTGACAATGTTGTTATGAGATGGTTTTTCTCTTATTTGTCGTTCACAAAACAGATCATATGGCTTGTTTTGCTCTTTGAAGCATATTGCATACGAGTATGCCAGCAGAGGAGCCCGTTTGGCCCTTGTTGCCAGAAGGCAACATCTTCTCCAAAATGTTGCTGATATCTGTAATCAGCTTGGTGCACCTGATGTCATTGTCATCCCTGCTGATGTAAGCAAAGTGGAAGATTGTCGGCGTTTTATCACCGAAACAGTGATTTATTTTGGCAGACGTAAGTGTGCTATACATACACGTTAAGCTTTACACATCTTATTCATATAGTTTTACTTGGTTTGATTACGAACAAATACTCCTAAAAGTCTAATTTCCAAAAGTGAGGACTTTCAGAGCATTTGTAGAAACCATTATTCTTTTTAATGTTCATTTTTTGCTTAAATCAGTATTTTTTGAAACTTAAAAAACAATAGAACTTTGTAATTGGAACATTCCATTGAACTCCATTACTGGCGTTCCAATAAAATAAATCTTAATACATAAGGAAGTAGAAATCATTCTCAACTATCAATTTTTCTTGCAAAATAGATGAAAGAAGAGCTGAGGAGGATAAATATTATAATTTATATCAAACCTTAGATATGTATCAAGGAACCAATTCAACCCAAAACTTAAGTTGATCTATTACGCCCCTCACACAAGAGCCCTTAGCTAGGAGTGTGGTTGCAGCAAGTGCAGCACATGCCCTTTTCTTACATGGGACTAAATATTACATGGGACTAAATATTTCACTTGAAATAACGAGGAATGAATAAGATTTTTTTTTCATGATGCCTTCTATATGTCAAGCAACCAACTCAACCAAAATTTTAAGCTAATGATTAAGTCCCATGATATTTTTATATTATATAGATATGAAATGAAACCAATTTTGAAGATTTGGGAGTTTGATTTTCTAATGAGCTAGTAGGTCTGACAAATATGATCCATTCTAGAACAAATATGAAATCTGTATTTGTTGAAAATACTTCACATGTGAGACAAGATCCCACATCGATATAACAGTGGGCTGTGGACTTGCATATATACTTGGTGAGCTAATCCTCCTATAGCCATATGGTTTTGGGAAACAATGAACCTCACCAAGTGTATATGCAAGTCAACGCTCTTGACCCGTGGGTTTGTGGGCCCGAGCCCACGGGTGTCCCGTGACCCCACGAGTGGGCCACGGTGAGATTGTGTGACGAATTGTCACGGCCTAATATGGTATCAAGAGCCGAAGGTGGTTCCTGGTATGATGTGGCTCACATGTGAGGGGGAGTGTTGAAAATACTTCACATGTGAGACAAGATCCCACATCGATAAAATAGTGGGTTGTTGACTTGCATATATAGTGGGTGAATTAATCTTCCCTTTGCCATATGGTTTTGGGAAACAATGAACCTCACCGAGTGTATGTGCAAGTCTACACTCTTGACCCGTGGGTTTGTGGGCCCGAGCCCACGGGTGTCCCGTGTCCCCACGAGTGGGCCACGGTGAGATTATGTGACGAATTGTCACGGCCTAATAGTATTTAATAACTCTGTTGCATGCATGAACACACCTGCATCAATAGTGGATCACTTGGTGTGCAATGCTGGAATTGCCACAATATGCATGCTTGAAGAATTCACTCCTGTAACAAATGCTGCACCAGTGATGGTAAATCTCATTCAGTACTTTTTTCTTACTTTTCAGTCTTAATTAACATTACCTTTAGCTGAATAAGCTTCCATCTTTTTCAGGAAACTAACTTTTGGGGCTCAGTTTACAGCACCCACTTTGCAATCCCACATCTCAGACAAAGCATGGGCAAAATAATAGTCATTGCGTCTGCTGCAGCATGGTTACCCGTACCACGACTTGCTTTCTACTCTGTAAATTGTCCATCTTGCTTCAAAGTCTGATCTTTTATTATTTCCGACTCGCCGTTTCTCCATCTTACTTATCAACTATGACAATTACAGGCAAGTAAAGCAGCATTAGTGATCTTTTTCGAGACATTGAGGGTCGAGCTTGGAAGAGACATTGGGATCACAATAGTAACACCAGGGCTAACTGAATCAGAATTGACCAAAGGAAAGTTCCTTTCAAAAGAAGGAAAAATGGTATTGGATCAAGAGATGAGAGATGTAAGTTACTTCTAATTGCTTAACATAAAACACTGAAGAATGAAATCAAATTGGTTTCACTTGCATGCTTTCCGAAATGAACAAGTCACATATTTTAAAATGGGGGTGTTTGGTAATTGGTTGTTGGGTGTTGGCTTTTTTAGTTAGCTTATTTGACTAGTTGAAAGTTTTGGCTATTTTTGTTGGCTTTTAAACTATTGGAAAGGCCAGCTGATTATGAAGATGTTTAGTAAATTTAGGTATTTGTTATTGGCTATTTATTAGAAAAACGCAAATTCCTTTGAGAGACGGTCTCTTTGAGAGACCATCTCTAATTGGGTTGAACCAATAGGAAAAATGTAGTAGATGTAGGCAATAAGCTTTAATGGATTGGGCCTGAGAGACGTCTTTCAGAAAGACGGTCTCTCAGGAGACTAGTTGTTAGAAAAAACGTGGATCAATAAGCCAAAAGCCAACTTTTGGTTGGTTGATTGACTAACCAACAAGCCAAAAACTAAGCAAAAAGCCATGAACCAAAAACCCAATATCTAAAGCATGGAATTTATTTTGGAAGCTACATGATGGCAGGTAGAAGTAAGTGTAGTCCCAGTACAGCCAGTGGAGAAATGTGCAAAGGACATTGTGGATAGTGCTTGCTGTGGTGCCAATTATTTGACAGTGCCATCATGGTTGAGGGCAACAATCCTATGGAAAATATTTGTACCTGAGGCAATCGAGTTGTGCAACCGCATTCTGCTTGTCACCGGACCTGAGACGTTACCAACAGAAGCACTTAGTAAGAAAATCCTCGATCTCACTGGACTTCAAAAAACCTTGTACCCGCCTTCAATCCAATAATCATGTTCATAACAAGTTCATATGTAGTACTCCCTCCATAACACAAGATTTTGGGATGTTTTCTTGACATATAAACATTAAGTTTAGCAAAAGTTAATGTGTGACATACTTTCTATTATTATCAAGTGTTTTAGTTGTATACTCCCTTCATGGCTCCATCCCTGCGAATAAAAGTCGGATTATTTGGGCTCTTTTTAGTAGGCTACATATTTAAAAAAAATTTAAAAAAAAAAGGCCTTGTGAAATTAAGATTTTCGTTGTAAAATGGAGATTGGAGGGGATAGAACTGCCGACCGAGGCTCTTAGATGTCTGTATGGGCCGGCTCATTGTGAGACAGTCTTATATAAGACTTGAAAAACTAAAAGGTTCTATATACTTCAATTTTGTTTCTAATTGTTCTTAGTTCGTTAGATACCGTATAGTTTAGGCTTGTCAAAATGGTCTTGCAAATGAGTTATGGGTCGGATTATCTTAGATCAGGGTCAATTATGAATCCGGTTATTTTGAGTCTGGCCTTGCTTGATTGATTTGGGTCGATTATCAATCCAGGTGCTTCCTTGAAAAACCGTCTTTTGTAAAGATAACTCTCAAAAGTCCAATCGAATTCTATATTTAGAGTTGTAATAATATATATTTAGAATGGGAGTGGGATTTTGAGAGCCGTCTTTACAAAACATATAATGATATGTCCACTATCTCTCTCCCGAACTCTTACTCTGCGTGATGTTGGGTTGACCATGATCATAATCGATAATTTTATTATATTTAAACAAACTATTTCTTATTAAAAAAAGATCAATAAAACTATTTTAAAGTTATAATAAGAAAATATTTCCTCAATTTCCAAAAAAGAAAAAAATATTTCCTCAAAATATAAGTTGACTAGAAATAAAATAGGTCTTAACTAAAAAGATGACGTATAACTAAAAATGAATCAAAACAATCGAATTTAATTTAGTTTCTTCCGATATTTTTGTAATACAAGTCAAAATTTTCAGTTATAACCCAATAATTTACAATTGTATTGTTACATAATTTTAAATCGAAACAAATTTTGACTGACCAAAGTAAATAAAAAAAAAAGTTGTTTGTCTAATGTTACGGGATGAAAATGTGAGACTATTTGTTGAAATCCCATATTGGTGTGAGATAGATAGCTCATTGAGTAAAAATACGGTAACGGTCGTACAATAACGAAAAGGTTTTTTACCAATTGTAATGCTTAATACCAATCAAAATCATAAGATATCATTTGATGCGGCTCAAAATGCGAATTTTTACGCCTTTACAAGCGAAAAATATATTTAGTTATTTTTATATACCTTTACAACGCAGCCGATGGGATACGATGGAACCTTATTTTACACTATGGATAGACTCATAGAAGTACATGAAGAACGTGTCCTTTGAAGTCCATGCAATGGCGCCAGCAGCCACCATCGTCTCACTCCACCGCTTAATCATAAATTTAAGTACCTCTCTTTCTTCATTCGTTTTTGCTCTTCTCAGTTTTACACGCCGTTTTTCTGAATCAAGAAATGGATTTGATTAACACTTTCCTCAATTTTACGGCATTTCCCTTTACTTTTGCAGCTATGTGTTTTTTATTGCCGCCATTTCTGTTTATCAAATTAATAATCTCCATTTTCTCTTCGTTCTTCCCCGAAAATGTCGCCGGAAAAGTAGTTCTCATCACCGGCGCTTCCTCCGGCATTGGCGAGGTTTTTTTTTTAAATTTCTATTCATTTTGTATATAATTAGGTTCAGAGTAGCAAATTTATTGGAGGAATGAAGTTGAATTAGACATTATAATTAGGTCTTTAGCTGATGAATTTGAGTGGATATTGATGCAGCATCTTGCATATGAATATGCAAAAAGAGGAGCATGTTTAGTGTTGTCAGCTAGAAGAGAGGGAAGCCTACGGGAGGTCGCGGATTTATGTCTCGAGTTAGGCTCACCGGATGCAATTGTGGTGCCCGCTGATGTTGCTAAAATTGAAGATTGTCAGCGGCTCGTGAATGCGACCATTTCACACTATGGACAATGTAAGCTGGAATGGTTTCCTTATTACTACCTTTACTATCAATTTTTCTTGATTATTGGTATTAAATGATGATAAGGATATACTATCTTTGGATAAAATGTGAAGGAGCTTATGATCTATTTGATTCCCTTTCCTCTATTTTCCTGCGTTCCCCTGTATATTGGACTATTGGCTATTGTTATCCAAAAGTACCTTTCCCTCCCTTTTATTGCCCTATATTCTATAATATGTATACTAATGAGTAATGATACTCTTGTTTTCAAATCCATTATGATCTATTGTTTTCATCATCATTTACACCATTACCAATGGTCCAATATCAACAACTAAGCAGTCTGTGTTATTTAGGTTCATATTTATGCAACAGAGAGTCCGTTCTTAAGCCCAAAACTTAATGTCTGCTCACATTATTGCTAAGGTCTACTTATCGTATCCTTAATACCTACTTACATTTTTAATGCCTACTTACACTAACACTATATGGGCCGGACTAACTAGAAATGATCTCTCCAAGAGACCGTCTTGAGAATTTGTGTTTATGCAATGCTTACATACAAATTACATATATACTGTTATATGCAGTGGATCATTTAGTTAATAATGCTGGCATTGTTGGGGTTGGTCAATTTGATGATTTAGAAGACGTCACTAAAATGAGACCTGTTATGGTAAGTTAAATTTGATGTTCTTGATACCGAATTAGGCCATTGAACCTTCTCCAAACCTGATTTTAACGTTTTTAGGGTAGCTTAATTCCTTGCCAAATGAAATGAATGTGTTGTAATGGTGCAGGATATTAATTTCTGGGGTTCTGTATATACAACTCGATTTGCTATTCCACACCTCAGAAACACGCGAGGAAAGATTGTTGTCATGTCATCTTCAGCTTCATGGATACCCTTACCTAGAGAGAGCTTCTACAATGTATGTTTTCTAATAGTCATATTCCATCCATTAGGTCGTGTGCTCAATCATTTATGCACCTTATATATGTGAAGATGAAGTTTCCTATAAAATTATGCTTCAATTAGAAACAAACTTTTCCTTACAAGAATAAGATTGCGATTGCGTACAATTGAATCCTTTATATTCCTCATAGGTTGGAACCACCAGCAATTGGCACTAGCATAGGGTGGGTCGAACACTATACTTTGATCTACTTAGATCTCATTATTCAGTGTTATTTATTATACACTAATATTTATGGGGTTTTTAATCATATAACTTGAACCATGTCCTAGTGTTAAAGGAAATGCCCACATGTGATCCACATCGGTAATATGGTTAGGTGTTAGACTAGTATGTAAGCTAGGTGGGCTACAACTCACTTCACCAAGTTTATGGTTGTCAACTCTCCTGTTGCTCGTGGGTTTGTTCACACAAGCCCATCAGTGGTCGTGAGCTAGTCCACACGAGCCCATGAGGATTTGTCACTAGGCAGGCTCGGATGGAGATCCCCTATGTGGTGGTATACTTTCACATCAGCTAAATATATGAGGAGAGTTTTGTTGTTAGGTTTGCATTTTAATCTGATGCTTCAGTTATCAATAACTCTGATTTTGAGGATACTGCAGGCAAGTAAGGCAGCAATGTCAGCTTTCTACGAGACACTCAGGGTTGAACTAGGTTCCGATGTCAAAATAACCATCGTAACACCTGGTGTGATAGAGTCCGAGTTTACCAAGGGCAAGGTTTGGACTGAGGAAGGCATGAAAGTGGATCAGAATTTAAGAGATGTAAGTTATCTTCTGGATTTTTTGAGCATATAACATACTCCACATAATCAAGCATCGTAACACAGGAGTATTATTTTTGAGCTTGGTACTATATATGTATGGGTGTGATTGAACTCTAATGATGGATTTTACATGTTGCAAATATGTAGGTGCAAGTGAATGTGATTCCAGTAGGAACAGTCGAAGGGACGGCAAAGTCCATAATACACAGTGTGTGCCGCGGGGATAGGCATGTAACGATACCAGCATGGTTTAAAGTGACCTACTTTTTGGATATGTTGTGCCCGGAGGTGTTAGAGTGGACGTACCGCTTGCTGTTTCTTACGAGCACAGACAATACACCAAGAAGCGCTATCGGGAAGCATATTGTGGACTTTCCGGGGGCAAAAGCCATGTTATACCCTCCTGGAATACAGTCCCCTGATGTCAAAACTGAGTAAAGTTCCGTCCGCCAATTAGTTTAACATCTAATGTCTTAATAAGTTTTACGTACTTAATCACATGTACAAATAAACCATCTTAAGAGATGAAAGTGCAGATATTCAATAGATAAATAAATGTTAGTATATGGCAATATTTGTGAGTTAAGTTTGAGTTTTATGAATTCCTGTTTCACTTAAAAGTTGATGTGTGTATTTAGTATATCTTGACACTGTTTTTTATGAATATATTTTATGAATGTAGTAAAATCTTTTTGTATATTTTTTTTTTTTTGATTTATTAAATTTGCAACATATAAGTTTTCCATGTGAGCTTTTTAGAACATATGTATACCATTTACAATTGGACAGTGAGAGTAATCAATTGTCTTAGTGTGAAATGTTTTCCATGTGAGCTTTTCAGAGCATATATACCATTTACAGTTGGACAGAGAGTACTCAATTGTCCTAATGTGAAAGAAAATAATGGAATATTACTTAAAATAGAAATGTGAAATTATATACTCACTCCGAATCATTTTAGATATACCATTTAGATTTTCACGGTTATTAAGAGTGGTATGAAGTCCATTAAAAAAGGTGGTAATTGGATATTTTAATTGATTAAATTAATTGTAAAAATGATAGTTGGGTATTGAGAGTAGTAAAAGTGGAGGTAATTGGATATTTTAATTGATTAAATTAATTATAAAGGTGGTAGTTGGGTATTGAGCGTAATAAAAGTGGGGGTATTTAAGTAAAAAAAAGATAGACAAAAAAGAAAATGGGACAATTGATATGATTTTGCCAAATAAGGAAATAAAACCACTAAAATGATTCGGAGGGAGTACATGTTAATTTGCATCATATATATGTCTATAGCTACAGCCTACAGCATCCACTTTGCAATTCCACATCTCAGAGAAAGCATTGCTTCTTCTGGGGCATGGAGACGGATACCATGACTAGCTTTCTACTGTGAATATTCCATCTTGCTTCATAATCTCTTCGGTATTTGCGTCTGGCCGATTCTTCATCTCAATTGCATTTATGGCTGTTACAGGCAAGTAAAGCAGCACTAGTGAAGTGATCTTCGAGGGAGATTCAAGGTGAAGAGACATTGGGATCACAATGGTTACACCTGGGCTAATCGAATCAGAATCGACCAAAGGAACGTTCCTTTCAAAAGAAGGCAAAATGGTATCGGATCAAGATATGAGAGATGTTAATTAGGTGTATTAACAAGAAGATGTATCAAAGATGATCCCAATCTTGTTGAACAGAAGCTACAATTTCAACAGCTCAAAATAAACTTGATCATTTCACCTGCTAGAAACGGAATCATTAGTAAGCGACTAAGCGTCTAACAATGCATGCAAGAAACTGAACGAGTATCATGTTTTGTCTTTCGATAAACCTAGACAAAAATGTACCCCAAAATCCCAACAGAGATAATCAGATCAAAGGAATTTTCATTGTGTCTCAGACGTATGCAAAAAGCTGAATTAAAAAGTACTTTAGAGTGCATGTATAGAGATAGAGCGATGGAGAGTTTACGCCATACCAACCAGGCAACCAACTAATACTAGTCCAAACAGTAATCCACAAGATCTGACTTCAAAATTTTAAAAACCAACTTAATTTTGGTACTGAGTTAATCAACCCAAAACAACCTCACCCAAACAAGTAAACAGCACATTGCACAAGTCTATTAGAACTTAAATGAACTTTTATTTATGGTGAGACTTAAAAGAAATACTATACAAACTATCTAACAAAAAGTGATGGTGAAGCATATTTGGGACAAAATGGAATTAAGATATGTATAGGTGTATTTAAAGTGTGCAACTAGAAAATCATTCATTCAAAAACAAGTGCATATAATATGAGACGATATTTTAGAAAAGATTTTTGCTGACAAATGAGCAATTAGTTTCAAAAACGTTCATGTGTGGTATACAATGATTACAACCTGAGTTAAATCTGTACAAATGATATATATTGGGTAAGGTTAGAGGCACAGATATTGCCACTTATGATTTAAGATCAAGCTTTTCTTGTTGAGATATAACACTATAGCAGCAGACAAGGTATTAAAAGATAAATCTTCAATTCTGAATATGAGTTTTAAAACGTACCTTTCAGGACTTCGAGAAGCTTCAGATCTCATAGGTTGTGAATGTGCTATCTTGAGAACCGGAGAGCTTTATAATTGTAGCAGAAGAAGAGGCTGAGACATGACAACCTTAATAACTTACCTTTGGAGAAACATCCCTTTGATCTAACAAAATTCATTATAACTACCGTTACGACATGCTTCAACGAGATGAATGTAGAAGAGAAAATTGCAGGACCAACCTCTGCCTTCAGATAAATGAGATGGTTTGCATAATGAGTCTCTTTATGAAATGCCAACACAATTTCATGGAGACTCAAAGCTTTCCAACTTTAATCAGAGACCAGCTTCAACAGGAGCCTTTCAATGTTTTAACAAAAATCTTGCTCATACAAGGGCTCAATCTGAATTTCAATGGCTCAAGGAGACAAATGAATGACATCTGACTGTCCGCTTTGAAAGAATGAGCTAGTAGCGGTTGGCTTCAGCCTTCTCAAAAGTAACCATGCATCTGAAGTTTCACAGCCTTGGTTCATCTCAAGGGCAACCGGAATCATAGAATTCTTGTTCATCTCCAGGAGCATCATACCCTGCAAAAAGAATTAGATTTCAATTACTCCCATTATATTAGAAGGGTATATGGGAAAATCAGCAAGAAAGGTGACACATGCATCATTTAAACAGTTTTGGAAGAAGGATTCATCAAACATATTATTCTTATATTTAAGCCAAATGAAACCTGCCTCGAAATTCACCAAGAAAGACTGAAAATTTTTTAGTGTGTTCATCATGTCCTCAGCTGCTTTAGTTTTGGAGGAAAGAGCAGCAGTCACCTCTTCAGGTGAATAGCCTATAGCCTTTTTCACGACCTGATAAAAACCCATGAAGTTACAAGTTTGTAAAAACTATCACGTTGCACCATGAAAGAAGGCAAACAACTAGAGCTCACATTATGGTGGATAAGGATTTCAGATATGAGGCTCCCATCATCAACATAAACTTCTAGCTCAAACTTTGATTGTCCCTTGAACCGGAATGTCTTTACACCAGTCAAAAAGCACTGCAGAGTTTAGAAGATAGAAACTTGAGATAAACATAGAAAAATTTTGTGCCAAAATAGTGCTTGTATTGACCAACATTCTATGAGACATTTCGGATAAGAAACCCAAAAGTCGGACATTGCTATAAATTTTCCCAAATAAATATTGCTCCTAATAAATTATTAGTTAATGAGAAGAAAGATTATAGGAACTGGATTCTGTTGAGATACAATTGAAAGTGCGCCAAGGTCAGCCCAGAGATATAGAAGAACATTATAACACCATCAAGAAGAAAATTGCACATTTGACATCCACTTTCTTATTTGCTCATTACAAGGTGTTTTCTTTTGAAATACAGATGCTACTCCTCAGATAACAAACACAAGCTGAATCTAATTAGAAACTTCAGGAAGTTCAAATGATATACCAGGTAATCAACACAAGCAGTGATGTCAGAAATGAAACTAAGGTAATAAGGAAGCAATTACAGGAATAAAAATAGTACAGGAAACCTATAAATATTATATCATTCAGACCCAGCTTAGTTCAGAAAACAAAACACAGTGTATGCATGATTAAGGGTTTAAATTTACGGGAAATGAGCTTTTCCAGCAAATAAAACATGTATAAGATTAATTTACTCTTTTGACCAAAATATTGTAAAAATTGAGTAATATCATATAATGGTAGTATTTGCTCTTGTATAAAATACACTCATAAATACTTAAGAAAAACAATAGCTTTGAATGTATTATAGTAAATAACATTATATCAATTTAAAAATACACTAAAATGTTATATATAAAATTAGTGACAAAATGTTGAATTGAATTCATATTACTGAAGGACCCATTATGAATTGAAAGAAATCTGTTGAAATAGTTTTCGATCTAAAATAATCTCTGATAGAAATACTAATGCATAGTTCGACATAGATCAACTCAGTGCAAACATCACTTTCCCCAAGACAAAATCCATAACTTTTTGCAATGACACAAATTTGCTGTCAATGAAATCATTTGTACAACTCTAACCCCTAAGAAGCATATTAACACATGGAAATGAGAAAACACATGCAATACCTTGATCTTTCCTTGGACCATAAGCTCTTTATCCTGTACTGCATCCCATTTTGCTGCAAGACTTACCAAATAAGTGAAAGGCAACTCTCTTTCTTTGCTTAATATGAATGGGTGCTCCACAGAATCAAGCATCGGAGCATCATTGTCGATGAAAGTAGCAGAGTGTGAACTGAGCTCAGCATGTTCACTAACAGGGTATTGCTGAGAAGCTTCTGTACCAGAACGAAACTCATGAGCATCTACGATGATAGATCTCTGAGCAGTCACTCTACTTAAATGCTCAGCAGTTGCTCCAGCATGATACGACTCATTAACTTCCCTACTTCTAGAAAGCACACAAGTCTCTACATGGCTATGATGTTGAGCAGTTTCACTAGTAATATAATTTTGAGAAGACTGCAAATTTGAAGAATGTTGATCAACTCTTTCTGGAAGAGGAAACTCAGTAGTTAATCCTCCAGCTTGAGAGGATTGCCTTATCCTAGTCATTGGCTCAGCACCTACAAGAACAAAATTATAAATATATTAAGAGCACATACAGTTTCCTTAAAAAGTTATTGATCAAATTATATAAGAAATGTGAAAAACTTGATTAACCATGAGAAGCAATGGTGGAACTTGAGTCAAAAGCTAGGGGAGCAAAGATTTGGATATTAGACTTTAAATTAGGTTTGAAAGTAAAAAAACAAAAAAAAAAAAGACAAAGGTTTGAGCTTTATCTCTTAGCGTAGAGCAAAAGCAAGACTGTACCACATCACATCCATGATCCACCGCATTGTAAAGGTTTTCAAAACACCGATATTTTCCGGCTTGTAAAGGTGTAAAAATCCGCATTTTAGCCGTATCAAGGAGTATATTTCCATTTAATATCATCAAAACTCAATACAAGGAGTAAAGCTCACCCGACGGTTGACGAAACTGAGGTGCAGCATGTGGCATAGAATCTGAAGTGGTCCCTGGAACATGATTAGCATCATTTGATGGCATAGCTTCATCACCAACACCACCTTGTGTCCAAGCAGCAAGAGTAGCTCTAGCTGATAAGGGAGGGACATTACCATTCCTTGTTCTGAATAAATACAAAAAGGACATAAGTAGATTTATTATGTCAAAACTTCAACAAAAATCACTTCCCCACCAATATAGGCATGACAAGGGAGGGACATATATATATATATACATATACATATATATACATATACTAATATATACATATACATATACAACCACCAAGCTCTTTAACATTAACAACCATATTTCATTACCTCCTTCCTCTTGGTGGCTTATTAACTTCCTGAACAAGCCTTTGTCTAGCATCTTCAAGCTCTTTAACACAACCACCAAGGATATCCAATACTTCGGGAACCAACATTAGAAGCCCACGTCGTACATGTACATTCTGAATGACAACCTACAAGAAAACCAACTAGTTTCAAAAGTAATGAAGGACACTATAAAGCATTAAAAAGTTACTAAGGTAAATTATATCCATCTGGTCCACTATACTTTTCACCGGTAGCAACTATGAAAGAATTCCCTATGAATGCTTAAGGCGAGGTGTCTTGGAGGTGGGGGGGATGGGTTAAGTGAGGTGATTCATTAAGGTAAGTGTACAAGACAAGCGCCTCAAAACACCTTAAAGCAGTTTTTTGTTTTAGACTCACAAGGATCCCATTTGATTATGGGCACCCACCAAGTATGTCAATCAATTTCTTCTTTACTCTTCCGTCATTTTTTTAATTTATCTTATATTGGGTGTTTTTAGTTTTTTTACCTGTTTAAATAGTTTTCAAGGTTTTAAGGATTCGCACATAAGGTAAGCGCCTTTGCAGAATCACCAAGCACTGTGAACCCTTGGTGCCTTAAGGATTCGCACGCCTTTTAAAAGGGGACTTCTAAGTTTAGTTTAAAGAGGTTAAATTTAACACAAGTAAAAAGAGAAACCATTGGATCCATCATATACACTCCAAACAAGAAATACTAAACATCATGAAAATTGATTAATGCATTTGTTCCCATGTCAAGAATTTCTTTAATCAAAGTTCTCTCACGAGTTCCTAAGCACCTTGTTAGAAGTTCTTGCACAAAGTAACCTACAGGCTACGGAAATACCAATTTCAAAAGTTACAACACTTCAATCTACTTCATCAGAAAAGTAATTGTAAGACATTCATGAAACTCCAAAAGCTATAAATATTGAAAGTAAATTTATCTTTTAAAAAAATTACGAGAAAATTAGTTCCAAATCTGATACACAAATATGATGTGGGGGGAATCTAGAAGTCAGTGTGACTTTTTAGTTGTTTAATTGGATGTAACTCCGCCAACTATAATTGTACTTCCTTTATCTCTTATAGTTTGCCCCATCTAACATAAATATGTGAATGCTTTTTGGATCAAATGAAGCAAACTATAAAGGATACTAGAGTAACTAGTAACAATATTTCAAGAGAACACCAAAAGGTATTCCCAATATATAGATATGAAGGAGAAAGTAAATAAACATTGAAACCTTAAACCCAGCGGGTACAAGGGCTTCAAGACTTTTGATAGGCCTATACTCCATGCCAAATACATGTTGGACGCCATCAGTCATAGAAAGCTTGAGGCATCTTTTAAGCCCCGGAGGTGCATTCTTGTACCTCTCTCTCAGCGAACAACTAATATTAATTACTTCATCAACCTGAAAAGAAAAGGCCTAAAGGTGTAAATAATCAAGCATAACAAAGAACAGCTACCAATCACAAAAAATACTAAATACTAAATCCTAACTGCCCATAAATTTGAAGACACCTTCTATAAACAAAACCACATGAAGAATCGAGTGAAATTTAAATTAAGGGTGATCAAATAGCCAATACTCTAGCAAAATAATTATAGTTGAATGATGGATATTCATACACTAGCAAAAAATTGAAATGAAAATAGATTAAAATTTAAAGTTTTTGTTTTAAAAAAATTATAATTTGGTACTTGATAAGTTGGAAAGCAATGAAGATATCAATAAGTGTTTCTTGAGTATTTTAAGAGACAAGAAGTTGGTTAAATTATTGGTTAAAACATTATTTAAAAATATAATTTTTGTAGTTTGCTTAAACACTAAAACCACAAACCTAAGGCTTTGTTGCTACAATTTAAACTCACTTCAAATGCCACTAGGTTCTAATCCAAAAACAACCTCTCAAAATACAATATCAAAATATGAGCATCAGGAATATTGACCAACTTCAATACAACAATGTCTAAAATATTGGAGTCTGCTAATATAATCAATAACCTAAAAATACCCTCAACGAAAGAATATGAAGTCAAGATTGCAAATTTGTCGCAAACATTTCCACAAAAATCAAATATTCAGCTGATACCAATATAAATTCTATTATATTCTACAAAAACAACAAAGAGAGATAGAAAGAAATAGTTGACCTGCAGAACAAAGGGGCCAGGAAGATCAACATTGTGCAATTGATGCACATTTTCAGGAAGAGAAGCAGCACCACTATAACGCATATCCGAGTACAAAAACTGCCCAAAACAAAGCTTAGCCTTCGTTTCGACATCGAAATTAGAAAAACCATGGTGCGCATTCTGAAGCCCTATTATACACGAATCAAGCCACTCTCTCCTTAAATTCAGCCCCAATTTCCTCAAATGATCATTAACCGGACAGCCCGAAGAGGCGTTAACTACTCTAGGAGGAGAAACAGAAGGAGGCGAGAGATCTTCAGAGACATCAATAAATTCCTCGTCGGAAATTTCGACGGAAGGAGGTTCAGAAACAATGGGGACAGAAGTGATTGTCGGAGTAGAATGGGTTGAATTTAGGGTTAAAGAGTCGATTTCAGGGTTTGGATTAGGGTTTGTAGCTGATTGTTGGTGTTGCTGTTCGATAAATTCTTGATCCATTGCTTCATCAAAAACATCATCTTGCTCATGAAATTCCTGTTGTTGTTGCAGAGATTGAGAGTGGTTAGGGTTTTCAAAATTGGGTTGTTGTAGAACGTCTTCATCGTCAGAGGAAGAAGTGTAGACTGTACGAAGTCGCCTTCTCGACATTGTTTCCAAGCACAGCTAGCAATACTAGAAGTAGACAGTGAGAATGGGAGGGAAATGTTGGGGTGTTTGTGTTTTTTCTCAAATACCGAATTTAATATGTTATAATACCAATTTTAATAGGTTATAACTCCAATTTCAAATTGGTCATACTACGAACTCTAAATACCAAATTTAATATAGGTTATAACACCAACTTTAATAGGCTATAATATTAACTTAAATAGGTTATAATGCTAACTTTAATAGAAAATAACACCAACTTCAATCGGTTATAATACCAACTCCAAATAGGATCAATTGCGTGCATTAGTTTATAGGTTTTTCTCTTTTTTGAATGTTGGTTTTGCGCCTGAAAAGTCGTCTCTCACAAAGACTGTCTCTCAGGAGAGGAGCTATTTTATTTTAAAATATAACCTACCAATTTTTTAGAATTTTATTTATACAACACAAATTCTTACTTGAGACTGTCTATATAATAGACGTCCCAAGTTTTGGGCTGGTCCAATTTATAAATTTAAAAAAAAATTGATTAGTGGTTTTGTCAGTTAATAGGGAGATATGGGTTGGGCTTTTAAGAGGCGTTTATATTATAGACGGTCTCTCAAGAGAGGACCTGTTTATACAATTATAACTCACTTTTAATTTCATCTATACCGTACTTTCATTTTCTTTATATATAACAAAATATCTACCTTTCTTAACTAATATTTCTTTTTTTTTTTTTGAAAGTTTCTTAACTAATATTTCATTTCTCTTTGATGGAGCCAAAGATTTATACTTTCTTCGTTTCGAATTATTAGAAAAATAGCACTATCCATCCATCACTTTTAATTTGTGATTAATTTTTTATCTATATGTTAAAACATAGTTAAGTAACATCTTGTTTGATTTGTCTCATTGCAAAATTATCACTATTAAATTTTTATAATTTTTTATTATACATAATGAGAGATATTAAGGATTGAATTAGTGCATTAAACTGCGTTAAAAAGCAAATGTTGCAAGTACTGAAACGAATTAAGTAATTAATTTGTTTCATATCATAACAAATAGGATAAGTCATTAAATCATGTACACTTCTTATTTATGTGAAGTTGCACATAATGTTTGCAAACAAGGATTAATCGAAAACAACCTCTTTTTCTTTTTTAGTTTTATCATTAATAAGGATAAAATTGTGTACACCCGACCATCCCAAATTCCACACATATTAAAACCACTTAATAAATACTAGGATTATAAAATGTTGCTTTTGCTATTTAGTCAAAGGTAGAGAGTTGTGTTTTTCTATTTCATGTACACATACTAATAAAATCCATAATTACCTACCCAAAATTTCAACACAAATTCTTGTGAACTCTAATTGGGCTGGTCTTTTATATGTTTAAAATTATGGTAAGTAGACATTAAGAATGATGTAAGTAGATATTAACTTTTATAGGGCTGAACTTGAGATTTATCTCTCAAAACTACGGTTTCTCAATAGATCAATTGAAAGTTCAAAACACACCCTCCTAAATCTTCTTTATATGTACCATAATAAATTTTTAGAAAAAATAAATAATAAAAGAAAAGCATAGTAAAAAGGCAAAATGTGAAAAGTTTGGTTGAAGAGTGGGGGAGTGGATGGTCCAAGAGTAAAAGTGGTACACCACCAAACAATAGAATGGTTGATGATAAGGTTGCCAAGTGTAGTTTTGTAATTGACAGTTGGGCCTTTAATTAAAATCTTTATTGGAGTGCCAATCATTGCTGCTTCAATCATGGAATTTTTGGTAAATACTTCCTTACTCCCCCTTTAAACATACCTTCTTCCTTCTTCCTTCTTCTTAATTAGACTATGTGTCAAAAACATCATACCAATTTTCTTCTTTTCTCACTTCACACTTCACACTTCACACTTGCACACTTCACACACCCCTCTTTAGTAGTAACACTATTTAATGGTCCTACAAACTACTATTTCTGTTAGTGTATATCAGTATATGACATATTCTAGAACTTCAACCATCAACTTAAGTTTTTGGTTGAATTGGTTCATTGATATGGTATCAGAGTCATTGAAACAAGATGTGATACCTCAGATTTAGCTTGAAAAGAGATTGATAAACTATTCATATCAACAAGGTGCATCTTTTTTTCTAGGGAGCTCATTTGCTAAGAACTCTACAGTTAAGCGTGCTTGGTGGAGAGCAATCTTAGGGTGGGTGACCTCTTGGGAAATTTCCCGGGTGCGCACGAGTGAGGCCAAAGTGCGCTGGAAAGACTAGTGTTGGTCTGTGGGGCTAGTCTACAGTCTCCATGAGTAGTCACCGATGGTCCGTTGGGCCGGAGTGTTACACAAGAGGTCACGGGTTGGAATCTCAACTACCCTTCATTTAAAGTGGAATATTTAGCACCAGGAATGAGGAGGTCTGTGTTGTATCCACGTATCCACACTTCCAGCCCAATGGGCTCTCGTGTGAGGGGTGTGTTAGAGTATATAACATATCTTAGGGCCTTAACCATTAGCTTAAGCTTTTGGTTGAGTTGGCTCCTTGACAATTTCGTCTCTTTTGGATAGCATCAAAGAGAAATAAAGAGTTTTTGAAAAATAGATAAGATGAGTTTTGTATTAGTTACATCATCATCAATTCATCATACCTAGTATATTCCGCTCATTGAAAACTATGATCAGAGTATAAAGAGGAAAAAAAGACGACAACTCATACCCTTAGAGAAAAGTGCACTTCAAAGAGACTTGAAATATATAAATGAAACTAAAATACAAACAATTCAAAATGAGTCAAACAGGTCAAAATAACTAATAATACCCAATGGTTGGAACATAGGGAATAATTCCTATATAAACCTACATTATTTCCTTCTCCATTAGGTGATTCATATGATTTTCTATCACAAACTCTCACGAGCTATAACGGATAGAAGAAGTTGTCTCTTATAGACTTTGTTTTATTTAAGTTTTTTTTACATGTTGTAGATATCAGTATTGTCGAACTAATTATATTTTATTATGTTTTGGTTGAATTTAATCAAATTTAGTTTAAATTTATGATAAGGTATCAATATCGATTAAATATAATAATTATTTTTTTGTCTATAATTCGAAGTTAATTAACTTGAAAGTTTTGAATTGAATATAAAAGTATTAATATCGATTAAATATAAAAGTATTTTAGGTCGATTATTGTACTTTTGAATTGAACTGAAATTCATGATATTGATCAATACTCAATGTGAAAAATTCCTATAATGTAAATATTCTTATATGTCAATTTAATTGAATGAAGCTAATAACTACTCCCTCCGTTCTTTTTTATTGTCATATTTGAAGATTTCACACAAATTAAGAAAGGTGAAATACTTGTAGATAGTGTGTATTATTTTATTAAGAAAGGTGTAATCTTTCTAAATAGTGGGTATTGTTTTATTAAATAGTGGTGTGAATTAATAATTGTATTGCCAATATTGATATTATGAGAGAGAAATAAGGGATAAATGAGGGAGAAAGAGAGTATATGGAAGATAAAAACTTTTCAATATAGGAAAGTATTCTAAATAGGACAAACTTATGAAATTATCCGTTATAGTAATGTGGACAAACTTAAAAAAACAGAGGGAGTACTAGTTATTAGCGGTCAATTATTAGTTAATTTTTACCAAATACTTAAATATATATTGTTAATACAACAAATTACTCAAACTCATTAATTTAAACAACTACTCCTATTATCTATCAGCATTCCATCGTACCACAACAAATAATAAACCAAAAGGTTGATTGATGTTTTGAAAATACAATGAAACAAAATTAAATGATAACATCCAACCTAATTGTATTTTTTCAAAGTTTTTTTTTTTTTTTTTTGAGAGGAATAGTCAATGTTTCTATATGAATTGTTTTAATAGTCCAAAAGTTGCTATTTGAGGTCCATTTCTATTATTTTTATGCTCTTATAATTTATTCAGCTTCATTTAATTTATCGATCCACTTTTAACTTTAAATAACGTTATCTAAATCGCTCAACACAGGATGAAGGAAGAGTACGCTCTCATGTGTCATTACATGAGACAAATAATGTGTTTAAGTTATGTGTAACAGTTTTTCGTTACAAAATAAACTCAATCAATAACCAAATTAAAAATTCCAAATTCAAATTCGCCAAATTATTTTAATATAAAAATATATAAAAATAACATTTTTTATAAATGATTTTGAGCATCCAAGTCCAAATGTAATTAATGCAAGAAAATGATGCATGTAACTAAATCTTCTCTCAAAATTTGAATTTAAAATATATCCCAAAACAAGGAAAAAAATCTCCCTAAAATCCAAGTAAGAAGTTAAGTACACATAATTAAAGAGTTCACATTTTATATACTTCCTTCCCTGCAATTTTGTTTCATTATTTGTATTTGTTTAACTGAAAGAAAAAAAAGAAGTCAGACTTCCACCAAAGGGAAAGATTTGTCAAGTAGCTTCCCTTTAGTCTAGAAGGGTCCATCCTAGAGGTGTCCATTCTGATGTCAGACTCAATTTAAATCGAGTTATTTTCTATTTTGAGTAGGGCCGGCCTTAAGGGTGGGCAAGAGGAGCCGTCGTCCAGGGCCCCTTGTCAAAAAAGCAAAGTTAATGGCTGTAGAAGATCCATATAAGTTATCAATTGCAAAGGAAAAGGGTCCCAATGTGTTATTTCGGCTATGACCCTTATATATCAAGAGTTAGCCCTGATTTTGAGCATATATAAAATTTCAACAATCTAATTTTGAGTTTTGTACGCAAATATATCGACCGAGTGAAATCATAATTCGATTAATCGGGTTAATTTTTGACAACTTAATCCATCCTTTTAGAGGGGTTTATTTGGGTCACAGGGTCGATTTCGAATCAGTTCAAAATCTGGTCTTATGTCCATAATTTTTTTAACGTGATTTGAATTTTTCGAGGTTGGTTTAGATCATATTCGATTTTCAAATTGGATAACTATTAGATTATCGGTTCTGTTTTGAACACGTATCAGTTTTGACCCTCTATCTTTTCCATTCCAAAAGAAAACTACACTCATGTCATAGCAAATTAGTAACCACAACTATATTCTATTGTATACTCTTCACTTTCTCTCTCTTCACTTTCTCTCTCTTCACAAGTCTCACACACATACACATCCATGGATGACAACAGAAACCCAGAAGAAAAACAGGCTGTTACAATCAATACACAATCACCCAATAAAGAAGACCTTCAAAAGAAGCAGCAAAATCAACAATTAGCACCCAAAAGAAGCTCAAACAAAGACAGACATACAAAAGTAGATGGAAGAAGCAGAAGAATTAGAATGCCTGCACTTTGTGCAGCAAGGGTTTTTCAATTAACAAGAGAATTAGGTCATAAAACCGACGGAGAAACAATTCAATGGCTTCTTCAACAAGCCGAACCAGCAATTATTGCAGCAACTGGTACTGGTACTATTCCTGCTTCTTTTCTTACTGCTTCTGCTTCTGGTGCTACCCAACAGGGTTCATCTGTTTCTTTAGGTTTACATTCTAAAATTAACGAATTACGAGCCGGGATTGATGTGGGAAATCGGCCTAATTGGGCTAATTTTGGGGATAATTTAGGAAGATCTCAAGTGGGTGCTTCAATTTGGCCTTCAATTGGAAGTGGTTATGCTCAAGTTTTTGATAATTGTTCTGGTACTAACTCCAATTTAGTGAGTCAATCATCGAGTTATGTCACTAATTTTCAACTTCAAGGAGTTGGATTACCTACTGGTAACATGGGTCTTCTGAGTTTTACTCCGATTTTGACTCGGGGTACTCAGATTCCTGGTCTTCAACTCGGTCTTTCTCAAGATGGTGTTATTGGACAACTTTATCAACAACAACAGCAACAACAACAAGCCCATGAACATACTGATTCTGGTGCTGCTGCTGCTGCTGCTGTTAGTGCTGAAACTGTTCATCAACAGCAGCAGCACTTACAATCTCATTCTAATGACAATTCAAGAGAGCAATGAAATGAATATTGCTTTTATTTCTTCTGTGGATTACTGTTTTTGTTGGGATTTTTTTTATTTTGTAATATTATTTCTTTTTGTTTATAGTCTTATATGTAAGTATGTTGAGAATTGTGGAAATAGGGGATTGTTTCAGGAATGTTTTTATATCTGATTAAGCTAAGAACTTCATTTTCTGAGAAAAATAGGAAAAAAGATGGTTGGTTTTAATATGTGTACTGATTTTTGATTGTACAGATCATCTTAGACTAAATTTTACAACTATAGCTACTGATTTTTCTGATCTCATAGTTCTTAATTTAGAATGTTTAGTGATCCAAGTTCATGCTTTTAGAACTATGTTTTTAACCCATGTTTGATATGTTATGGTGAAGAGCAGGGGATTCTAGGTTTGAGTCTTGTGTAGGCCATTAAAACACTTTTAGTATTGGATTGTTCAACTTATTATAATAAGAAGAATGATAGCCGAGTTGATCAAGCCACGCACCAAGATGAGGGTTTGGCTCGTCTTATCATAGTGCAAAAATGCGGTTCCAATCTCCGTAACAGGATGGTGACGAGGTAATGAGAGTGATGTGATTGCTATAATGCCAAATATTGGACGAAAGTATGAGATATCTCTGAATATGACCCAAATCGCCGGTTTTTTATACGTTTACAATGCGTTTGATGTTTTCTATGCATTTTTATACTAGTATCCTGGACTCGAGCGCAAACAAATGCACTGACTTGATATTTTTCTTTGATTGCTTGAAGCGTATGTTACTTGGCCTCGGATACGGTTGTTGAATACTGGTACGTTTCCATGTATCAAATACGTCTAAATATTCAATTTTATGCCTAAAGTGAAGTATCTTTGTGTCATACCAACGTCCAAGGATCAAGGATCGGACACGGATACGTGAAGTAAAATGAAGAGTCCGAGAAACATAGCTTGTAGCCGCGAAGATTTGAATTGGTCAACATTTAAAGGTATTAGAGCAATGTTCCATATCATAGAAAACATTCCTCAAGGTGAGCTATTTCTTACTTAAATATTAAAAGGAGTATATAAAAATGGTATTCCTTTTTTGGTTAAAAAATGACATGAATCTTTAATACAATTCTTACCTGGCAAAATGCTGATTTCTCAAGATAAGAGCAAATGATGTTTTATTCTAATGTCCTGTTTTATATATTATGCTTTTTCCATGGAATTTCCCATCCCCTCTTTGATTAGAAATGTGTCTGATATGTTTTTGGAATTTGATCTCTTTGGATTCCCATTGATTTTTAAAATATAGTTTTGTTGGCCTTATGCTGTCTTCCTGGAGAATCTTTTGTATAGAAAAGGTTTTCTTTTTGGGTTTCTTCTTTCCTACTTAATCTGTAATTGTTTATGCTATTTTCACATGATTTGTCTTTGGTTTCTATGCAGGGTAATTATTGACAATGATACTTCTCTTAGTGTGCCACTATAATACAGGTAGATGTCTTGATTTTGCTCAATACATGTAGCTTTCATTTCATCATTGAAGGATTTGGTTTAGATTGTTGATGAGCTTGTATAACATGCCCTAAATTCATACCGACAGATTACGGTCGACTATCATTATCATCATTAACCCAATATCCTTTTCGAGAATAGGGTCTGGGTGAGGGAAGGTGACAGACAATCCATATTTGAACTCTCTTTAAAGAGTGAAAGGGGTGCAACACGAAGACTTTCCAGGAGGTCTTCCATCCTAGTAAAACAGAGCCCAAGCATGTTGAACTGTGGAGTTTTAATGAGGTCGACTATAAGAA
The DNA here is from genome assembly GCA_019776075.1 of Amaranthus palmeri. Classification (NCBI taxonomy): domain Eukaryota; kingdom Viridiplantae; phylum Streptophyta; class Magnoliopsida; order Caryophyllales; family Amaranthaceae; genus Amaranthus; species Amaranthus palmeri. Next base: position 857,417 of record JAAKBH010000306.1, read on the forward strand.
CTAATAAATTAGTTCTACTGGTTGTTCATGTGAACTCTCGCCTTAGTTCCAACATAATGGGGTTGACTATCATTAATCATCATCATCCCAATATTTCACTTGGAAACAGGGTCTGGGTGAGGAAAGGCGACAAACAATCCATATTCTTTCAAAGAGTAAAAGGGGTGCAACATGAGGATTTCCCCGGAGGTCACCTATTCTAGTACTACTCTCGTCCAAGCATGTTTAACTGCGAAGTTCTGATGGATTCGACTATATGAACCAAAAAATCAGTTCTAGTGGTCATTCACGTGAATTCTTGTCAATTTGTGAATCTTGATCTTTCGTATTCTTTTCCACTCCACTTTTAGCTATTCTTCGGTTTTTCTTGTCCTGAATTTGTACATGACATACGAAGGTACGAAAATAGTATGATTTAGATCTGACTTTATGCCTCTTAGTTTGATGATCAAGGATATGTGGGTGGTTGAGGAAACTCACCATCATCTATTGCCATTTTGGGACATTCTCAACTGTCAAGCTTTATGCATCAAATTCTTTGAAACAAGTTAAACCATCATCAAATTAAATTTTTTCTTTCTCAAAATTTGATGCTAATTTTCTTGGATGGATGGTTCTTGGATGACGTTTATAATACTTTTACATGCATCACAACTATATATACTTTGGCTTTGGAGGTTTGTGACAGTTTTATGATCTTAATTCTGATTATCGTTTTTTCATGTAATGAATAAGGGCAGAAATAGGGGTGTTCAAAATAGATTTAATGACTTTGACACGACTTCAAAATGCGTTTAAAATCATAGAAATTCCAATGTAGATTCAAGACCTGATTTGAACCGACCCGAACAACTTAATTTGCAATCAACTCGATTACTCGAATGAACACCTCCAGCATGCATTGGAATGGCGCCACACGAGGATTACACCATGAGTTTGGTAGCACACCATGGATGTGGATTAGTAAACGTCTTCGACATAGCTATGCGCTAATCGCCAAGGAAAGCGAGGAAATTTGAAACGTAAAGGCGGTCCATTGATGGTTATGCAGTATGCATTGTTATAGGGCGGTAACAGATTGAGAAGATTGGTATAGATGATCATTGTTGTAGTTCTACCTTACTAGAAGTATTAGAATTTGGTTAATTACACGTTAACAAGGGGATAGATATGGATATTGGATCATTCAAGATATTATATTTTGAACATAAAATTACCGGCTTACCATTACTTTGGATTAGATACTTAATTAAAATTGAGTATAATGGGTTTAATAATTGAGTCTAATGTCTTCCAAAAAAAAATTGAGTATAGTGGATTTAACAATAGAATATTAAAATTTAAGAGTGAATATATAAAATAAAATTATTGGGTTATATACTTATATCCACATATAAATATGAAATAGATTCATTAAAACAAACTAAATTGAAAGATAGTACAAATTCATTGAAACAGAATAAAAAGAAAACTAAGTAAAAAAAATTACTCAAATTCATAATATGACTTCTCCAATAAAAAATTGGCGCCGTTGATCAACCAATAATATACCTGTATCGTTTATAAATTTATAAATGATCCTTATGTTTGGCTAACGTGGGTGTAAGATGCAGGTTTCAGATTTTTGCAGGTCCTATCCTTGAAGACTATTATAGAGCCGAAGGACTCTTATAACCGCCCTCTCCTTCTGGGTATGAGACGCCGTCGACCTTCCTTCCCCGGACCCTGACCATAGAGTATCCATGTGCGAGAACATTGGGTATGATGATGATGATGATGATGATCAACCAATAATATAAGTCTGATAGGGTACTATCGTTAAAAGCCCAAACCTTTAGCCATATAATAAATAGGAAAATTTAATATTAATAATCTAACCTCTCACTGATTCGCCATAAATAATCTCACCTTTTGATTATTTTTTAGTAACCCAAATCAACCCTTTTATATTATAATAATCCAACCTTTGTCCTTAGTTTGCTATCGGCATACCCTATTAGCATGCTAACAGCAAAATATAAAGAAAGGTTGAATTTTTAAAAAATATTCCTAAGTCAGAAATTATTCACAGCAGATAGGTGAAAGGTTAAATTATTGAATTCAATTTTTCCTAATAAATATAATAAATGAGATCACTAATGTATTTAGCAAGCACTAATCTATCTGATAATTTGTGTCTTTTTTCCCTGGATCGTATATAAACATTTCTATTTTCTATTATTTATTTTTTTATTTAATTGCCAAATTTATAAACTAACAAGTTAATCTCTGCTTATGCTAATGAAATAACAGTTAAAACAATAGCGCCACTGTGACGATTAATCAGAAAAACGCCAACATGATCACCGATAGATACAACACAACGAAAAGTGAAATTCCGACATCTAATGGAATTACAGAGAAACGAGGGTGATCACAGGAGCTCCAAATTCCGGTACACCGGATAAGAGTTCCGCCATAAAAGACTTTTTAACCGTGTAGAGTCAGGAGTGTACCGTAATGTATACCGCCTGACTGTCGGTCTACAGATAATGATCCGTCTGATGGGATATTCCTTCACTAAATATTGTTTGCAATGTGGCGATCCTCTGTTTAATTATATCATCTTTCGACTCTTCTAGTAATGCATGTTCCTTCTCCATCATACGCTCTAAAACTTCAAAGAGTTCCGCTTTGCGTTGGACTTTCTTCAACTGCTCAACATTTTATCGAGAACAAAAATGTTCACAGTTGATGGAATAAAAAATGTAGTACATGAGATTATGTGATCAAGACTCGATTATTACCTGGGTCTCAATAACGAAGGCCATCAATTGTTCGATTTCCCTTTCTTCGTGATCAGCTAACAGTTTTGCATGAGCGGCAGCTGCTCCAAGTGCAGTACCAACAGCCACTCTCATCCGTAGGGCTAAAGGAATTGAATCTCCTTCAGGTGATAATTTTTCAATCTCTGAGAATTCGCACGAAAAATTATCAGATACCGGAATAAACCCGTTATCTAGAAATACATCTAGAACAACAGTTAACTGTTATACGTACATGACATAAGTTGGGACTTAAGAGTTATGAGGAACCCTATGGAAGGAATTTCAGTTCTCTAGCCAAAGAAAGAAAGACTAGGGTAAAATTTATCCCTGATGTTTTTCTCAAGTTCTAAAGTTTGTCATGACATTTTTCATTAATTTTTCATGCTCGGATTCGAATCCGAGACTCACTAAACTCGACCCGATCTTTCATTTTATTCACAGACTAACTCTAAAGTCTAAATTATTATTTAAAAAGAATTCAATTTATGTTTAAAAACAAAATTTGATTTACTTTCCTCAAGTATGGATGAAATAGGGTGAGAAGTAAATTAGATGAGCTTGTACAATAATCTGTCTTCAAGTAGTCTATCAATTCAGATACTCGATGCTAAGACTTCCCCCTTTGAATTCAAAGATTAAACGGTAAGACATTCGCTCCGATTCTCTCCTTCAATGCTGCAATTAGTGGAATATGCAGAGGTGATAGAAAAATAAGAGGGTGGAAGTAAAAGGTTCTGAAATCTGGATCAGACATGGATAAAACATCATTATCATGTCACAGCGAAGAAGTGGACGGAAAGGGAATCAGAAATCCATGATTATTTAGGCGGATGTGTAGTTATTAATATCTAGAATATGAGAGTGGCTTTACATCATAAAAGAAAGCTACACAAAAAGGATATATAAAAAAATACATTGTGCAAACAGACCTCCAAATTTTCCACACTCTTAGTAAAACGCTAGATATAGAAGTATTAGATATTGAGGCAAATTTCTTTTATAAGTAGTTTGACCATAGCTTATTATATAATACAACTAATGCAAGCCCCTTTTTGCATATATGAAATGAGCAATTCTATTATACATGTAATGCATGAAATACCTGAAGAATTGGATGCATCCTTCATTTCTAGATCCTCGGATTGCAAAGTCCTGAAATGTTTCAGGTTAGAAAGAGTCGATATATGATGACAAAACATCAAACACAAAGTCTATTCTATTCCATTACCCCAATACCACTATGTGGCTCCGTCGTAGGCGAGTTTGGGGTTAGACGTACGCAGTTGCAAACCTTAAACAGAACAAGTACACTAGTTGTATGCAATCTTACCTTTGTAATAACAAAGAGGTTGCTCCTAATTGACCCTTGATAGCAAACATCGTTTGCAATTACACATAAATAATAAGCGCACATAATTCAATGAGCAAGTTCACCATAGTCCAATTAAATGCGAAATCAAATGATAATAATAAAACTGTAGCTCTATCAAGAATGAACACCATACGCAGAGTCTAAATAGATTAATAACCTTTCCATTTCCTTATTGAGATTGCCTGATCTCTGCTCATCTATGGAAGTATCATCTGTATAGAAAACCTCCCGCAACAAGGGGTTTCCATCACATAGAACTGTTACAGCCGCATTAGCAGCTGCCGCTGTGATTGGAGGGGCAACCATGGTAGAAATGAGAGCTACCTGATAAAATGAACAGCAACAATGTCAAATCATTAGTAAAGCCTAAATCCATGATTGGAGAGACAACCATGGTATAAATGAAAACCACGTAAAGAAATGAAAAGAGGAAAAACAATCTTGCCACAAATGAGCAGGCTAAAATACTACAGCATCTTTTTTCTGCTTAAAATGAAATAGGATGCAACTTGGCCATTTTTTTTTGAAAGACTAATCCAATTATGAGCTATCAGAAACAAGCATCCCATAATTGTTAGTGGCACCTTACCAGATTACATTTCTTGCCCAACTAATTTTGCCCCCTCCTCTTTTTATTCTCAAAAGTCTGAAGTCTAATGAGAAATAAATAGCACAATGAGTTGTGATGGCCAGCTCTCAACAACTAGATACAATGCACCATAAGGAAATGCATGTTTAGAGTGTTGTTCTAGCTATGACACATAAAATTGCTTGTGCTATGATTATGTAGGTTAGACAGTAAAGTTAACAGTGTGACATTTGTCCCAAGAACGTAGCCAAACCATACAACGCAAAATGCATCTAAATAAATTGTAATGGCGATCTATCAAATAACCCCGTAGACATTGTATGCACATACACCAACTAGGTAGCATAGGTGATCTACTGCACCAACTAGAGCACACACACATTTTTTTGTGTGTATGTCACATACAGTGTATGGAAATCAAGTGACTATGACGAGAAAAGACCTATTTGATTTGTAGTAACTGGTCATTCCTGTGGATTTCCCATCAAAAGTATAAGTGTGGCTGAAAAAGCTTGCAGTCATTGAGTATGACTGAAATGTTTAACTGTCCTAAGACTCCTTACTAGTGTGTTACTCATTGTGTGAAAATGTACACAGTGAAAATAACATGCTAAAGCTTGTACAAAAGTGTCAGCTAACCACTGCCCCATTTCATTTATTTCAAATAATAGTTGTCCGGGAACTTTTATATTTATTTTCAGGGGGGGGGGGGGGGGTGGGTTCTTAGCCTACCATGAGTAGCAAGTTAAAAAAATGGGAGATAAAATATTGTAACAATCAGGTGTATCAAAACAGAATGATGGGTAGAATGCCAAGGATTAAATGGTCAAACCTGTTCCATTAAAGATCTATTAGGAACTAAAGAATCAACGCGGCTTTTCTTAGGAGGTGGCTCTAGGTTGTCATTGTTCCCACCATTATCCTTTTCAACAATTTCATGATGATGACCATTCTCCTGATCGTGATTGTTCTCTAAGTGATTGCTGTCCTCAAGATGATTGCCTTCATGTTGATTGCCCTCATGTTGGTTGCCCTCATGTTGGTTGCCCTCATGTTGATTGCCTTCATGTTGGTTGCCCTCATGTTGATTGCCCTCACGTTGGCTTATCTCCATCTTTTCATTTTCAAGGGATACAATTGAGGCCTTCTGCTCTATAGAAGCATCATCAGCAGCAGCAAGATCCCTCACCGGCAACTTTCCATGGGAGCCCAATATGAGTTCCCCAAAAGGCAATTCAATAAGCCGTGAAATGCATTCAAGTTTAGTCTTTGTTTGCACATTTTGAGCAACAAGTTCCCAATCATCTCCGTGCTTCAGGACAGATTCCACAAGAAGAAGAGTTTCAGCTTCAGTCCAACCTGCAGCATTGCTTTCTACACTATCTTTCAATGTAAAGTCATCGGCGGACTTGTTTTCTCCATATGCACCTTTCTCAAAGCACTTCAAGCATATTGAAAACTTCTCCTGCTAAATATCACAATCCCACAAAATTTCTTTAAGCAACAACTCAAGCCTGTCATAAAAATTAGATGCAATAGAGCAAGATTCTACCCATAGTTACATGGAACGTGGCTACGTTCCGCGATCCGGCAATGATCGACCCCAATCACCACGAAACGCAACCTAAATTGCTCAAGGCTTCATCCCGGTGTAGAAGACCATTTTTAAAATAAATTTTGGCCCAAGAAGGTAGAAAAAAAACAAGATGAAACCTAAAAATCTAAAAAGTTTCCACTTGAAAATAATTTCTTAAAGCAAATTAATCATTTTAGTGTAATATTGTTTTCAAATATATATCTTATACATAATGTATCTCGTACCCAATCGTTCCCGAGTCAATTTAGGTTGCGTTCCGTATTCCCGTTCCCGTTCCCGTTCCTCGTTCCTCGTTCCAAACAGAATGTCACTCCAGGTAACAATGATTCTACCTATGATGTTAATCTTCTAGCATTATCCACTTAACAAGTCCATCCATTGGACTAACTTATTTATACTAAAACTAAATTCAGTTCCTTCGAGCATCAATAAGTTCTTATAGGTACTAATAATCGCACATTTTCACTTCAGTTCAGCACAATTAAATTCAATTCAGTATAAAGAGAACTAACCCTAAATTGATCAATTGTTCAATATGTCAATATGCAAGCAAAACTTCAATGTCCTCACTTTCGAACTAAGATGTACATAATCTATGTACCTCAAACCTGGGAAGATAAATAAATAATAGCAAAAACTACAGCAAATGCAAAATCCAAACACTGGAATCAATGAAAGAAAAGGTAAACATACAGGAAAAGAGTACCTTTGTGCATTCATAATACTTGGATTCACATTTCTCCTTGCAATTCCCACATAAAACCCCTTTTTCTCCTCCCGAATCGCGAAAAACATCAGTAAATGAAGCCAACGGTGGCAGCTTAAACCCATTATCAACCCTTCCTTCATCCCCCGAAACCGACAGCGGGGCTTTCAATGGTTTTAAAGTATTAGGAGTACCAACAACCCGAACACCAATCGGAGCCCCTTCTTCAACTCTCACTTTCACACTCTCGTCAACACATGGTTGAACAGGAGGGGGTGGAGGAGCACCAAAGTTAATCAAACCCCATTTATCCAAAAAATTGAAGAGTTTATTAAGAGTAGAAACATCTCCAACCAAAGATTTACGAACCTCGGTAAACGTGAGTCTTCTAGAAGGATCTTCTCTGTACTTAGAAATAATAAAATCCCTGTATTCTTTGTAGATTTTGGGGGTTCGAGTAAATGAGCTTCCATCAAAGAATTCTCGGAGCTCAAGTCTTTCTGTATCGTGAATAGAATCCCATGAAAACCAAACTGCAAAAAAACAAACAAAAAAGAAAATTAAGGTAAGATAAAAAGAATGAAAAGGGGGAAATGCAGAACTAGGGTTAGGGTTAGGGTTGAAGGAGAGGAAAAGGGGAGAAAATTACAGGTGTGACTGGGGATAGTGTAGAGATCAAGATGAGAGGGAAGAGAAGTGGGTTTAAATGAAGAAGGAGGGAGACGATCTGAGTTCAAGTTGTTCTCCATTCTATTCTTCTACTCACTATTACGCACTCTCTGCGACGCTTAACTATAAAAATTGGATAGTTATTTACCCAAATGCAATTGGGGTTGCCTTTTGCACTTTTGGGTCGGATGACAATCGGGTAAAATTATATTCCCTCCGATTCAGTTTAGATGTCCCATTTGGGTTTTCACGGTTATTAGGGGTGGTATGAGGTCTATTAAAAAGGTGGTAGTTGGGTATTTTAATTGATTAAATTAATTGTAAAGGTGGTAGTTGGGTATTGAGGGTAGTAAAAGTGGGGTATTTAAGTAAAAAAAAATTGACAAAAAAAAAGAAATGGGACAATTGATATGAGTTTGCCAAATAAGGAAATGGGACATTTAAAATGATTCGGATGGAGTATTAAGGGAAATTTTACATGGTAACATCCAATTTTAATGAAATGTCAATGGTAGCACTTTTTAAAGAAAATTCCACATGGTACATCCAATTTATGCACTATCTAATAGTCGTAGCATTTTCCGTTAAATTCTTGTTAAATTCCGTTTATCATTTTGTAAGTTTTTTCAACATGGTAGCATTCAGTTTTTGTTTAATTCACCATTTTATTGTTTAATTCAATGATTAATTCATTAATGTCTATAAATGTTTAATAATTTTATGAAAAAATTATAAATGTTAAATAATTTTACAGAAAAATAATTTTTTTGAGCGAAAAAAAATTATTTTTAACATTTAATTCACCATTTTAATTTTTGATTCATCGATCGCAACAAGTACTCTTACAAATAAGTACTTGTTTCAATCCAATTTTTGAAAGAGTTATCCCATAAAAATAATTGCAATGTCCGTTTTTTTTTTAAAAAAATCGTTATGATAGATAAAAATGACGTCAAATATCTTTTTCGGTTGACATTTTGAAAAATAGGCGAATAAGTACTTGTTTCGAACGGATTTTCGAAAGAGTTATCCCATAAGGTAATTGCAACGTCCGTTGTTTTTTAAATCGTTATGATAGGTAAAAGTGACGCCAAATATCTTTTTCGATTTACGTATCAAAAAATAAGTGAATAAGTAATTGTTTTGACCGGATTAGATAGTTTCTTATACTTTTTCAATAAAATAATTAAACTTTTATGAGCGTTAATGAATTAAACAGTGAATTAAACATTAAAATGGTGAATAAAACGTTAAAATGTTGAATTAAACAAAAACTGGATGCTACCATGTTGAAAAAAACTTACAAAATGATGAATTTAACGGTATCTAACAAGAACTTAACGGAAAATGCTATGGCAATTAGATAGTGCATAAACTGGATGCTACCATGTGGAATTTTCTTAAAAAAGTATTATCACTAGCATTTTAATAAAATTATATGCTACCATGTAGAATTTCCCTTATATTAATTATGTATTGTATCTATCTCAGTTGGGTATGAGTATGACTTTGGTGGTTATTAGTAGGTAGATACTTCTAAGAGTTTGGATATGTAAAGTCCTATCTGTCATGGACAACAGGTATGTGGTGGGTATGCGGTCTTACCTGCCCCACATGTAGGGATGTTCACGGGTCCAACACCCTGTTGGACCCGCCCCAGACCCGCCCCTTTTTTAAGGGTCTGGGTCTTATTTTTTGAGACCCATATGATCCGGGTCGGATCTGGATCTAAAAAATATTTGGCGGGATCGGGTCCGGGTCCAATATCCGGACCCTGGACCCTCCCCTTGGACCCTTATAAATATTGAATTGTCCATTTTTATTTGTCTTGTATGAATGAATTATGCCCTCAACACTTATTTTCTTTTTATATAATCATAATATATATAAATAATATATATGCTACTTGCTAAGTGTTAACCCAATTACCCTTATTTCATTGACTCGAACTAGTGTTTATAATAAAATTTAAGCATATATTGGTGACGTTATGCGAGTTTAGATGTTAAATTAGTATTAAATATTTGTAAAATACGATAAGAACTCTCTTACAAATATACGAAAAATACCATGACTTACAAATGTTTCAAATTTGACAAATTAAAGAGACTTATTTTAGACCCACTAAGGACCCATTAAGGACCCTAGACGCATCAGATTCGGAGTGTTCGGGTCCGGGTCTGAAAACTTTAGACCCTTAGGGTCCGAATCCGGGTCTGGATCTCAAAAAATTAAAAGGGTCCGGGTCCGGGTCTGGTTGGACCCGCTCCAGACCCGCCCCATGATCATCTCTACACACGCATGTACCCAGCTCTAATATTCACCCATCCGTCTTGCCCCATACTTGCTCACCCCATATTTACAGTGTACTACTTTTTATCAATTTTGAATATTTTGTTAAGAAATTATTATCAACAAAAAACTAAGGATATTAAGTATATTTTATTACATTGTACTATGATTTAAGCAAAATATGATTTAAACAAAATTAGATGTACAAACTCATTTTTAAAAAATCATGGAGTATATAATGTGTAGAGGTGTTCATTGGGGTGATCGGGTCGGTTTTGAACTGGTGTCATCCGGTTCGCTTGTATTTCAGATCCGTTATTTTTCGGATACGTGTTGCGACGGGTAACACTCTTGTCGGGTTGGGTCGGTTAGTCACGGTTCAGTTGAACATCGGTTATTCAAGCTATCGGGTTAGCATCGGGTCGGTGTCGGTAGAAATTAGAGTCGAGTGTCAATCTGTCTTGAATTGTAATCGGGTTCAGGTACTTTTCAAGTAGAATTCGGCTACGAATTACTAATTAATATCGATCGAGTCAATATCAGATTAAGTTGTTAATTGATGATACAATTCCCTCTACTTATAGCAATATAGTTAAATGCAAATCAATTAGTGGTTATTGCTTTGTTATTTTTACTTGTTTGACTATAAATTAAAATTAAATAACTATCAATTTTCATCTAATTTTATTAAAAGTAGTTAAATAAACATAGAACATTAATTATTAACTCTAAATATAAACCATGTATTATAAATTTAATTTATCAAAATATCTATCATTTTATTAGATTAACTAATAAGATGATTGAATATAAATTGATCATACTTTTATGTTAAAAATTGGTTCAGGTTTACAGTAGTTCGATTAAAAATTTGTTCGGGTTAAGTTGATTTTAGCCAGATTGAGTTTAGTTTCGAGCATGATTCGGCTCGGATATGACTTGGGTCGGTCACTAGCTATTAGGTCTGGTAATCTTGATATATGTCGATTACAAAAATCGATTGCAGGCTTGCAGCTCTAGTTTAATTATCCCACATTCGGTTATCAATCGGTTCGGGTACAAATTCAATGCGGGTAATGTCGATTCGATAAACATGAAAAAGGAACACATTTTCGGGTCAGTTTACTTTTGGTTTCGATTCGGATTTTCGGGTCAGCTCTGATAGTGTGGACTTGTAGAGCATGTGAGGCGGGCTGTTTACTCTTCATGGGTGATGCGTAGGTGGTGGGTATGGGATATGGGAAAACATATTTAGATTTCATTTATGTAAATAATATGAACTTTTTCCTTCACTAAAATATATACACCCTATAAAATAATATATACACGTTTTAACGCATTATATATATGTCACTTTAATTTTCAATCTTTCACCATTTAAATGATTTTCACTTGATCCTACCCCATATATATGAATAATAATTTTTTGATAAATGAATCCAAGTATTGGTTCCTACCTTTCCCAATAAAAATAAAGGAAAATTTAATTGATTTTCATTCAACCACACATAATGTCTCAACTAGTTATAAGCTACAATCAATCATAGTTATTTTTGTGAGAGGCCGTTTTTTAAAATAAACGATCTGAAAATAAAAAGCCCACATTTTTATTTTCTCTTTGATTTATATTAAATGAGCTATTTAACCCATATATGTAATACGTCTCTCGAAAATACTGTCTCTCACAATAATTTATGTTGATAAGATTATAAAAAGAATAATATATTTGATTGTGAATTGTAACTTGTAAAAATGGTTTTCTAAAAAAAAGAATTAGTTGATATAGTTTGAAAACATACGAAATTGGAAAAGTAATAAGAGAAGGCAAAATAAGTAGAGGTCCTTGAGCCGCCTATTCTTTTTCCACAAATTACATCTTTATGATTATGAGTGCATCAATGACACTAATTCTTGACTTTCACCTATTACTATTCTCCCTACATTTAATTACACCAATATTATTTTTTTTAATTTATTTTATTTTTTAATAGCAAATATTATTTACAACTTTACGTAAATAAAAAAAATGCATATAATTTAATAATTTATTTTACTATAATCTATTATAATTCAAAACCAAATCACTATAAATCTTTGATCCATCAAAATAAGCGATAGTTACTCCCTATGTCTCATGAAATTTATCTCATTCTATTTTTTTTTTCCTATGACCAAACTCCTTTTATTTTCAACAAACACATTTAAATTACCTTATCATCTCATTCATACGTTTTTCTCACTTTCCATAAACACGAATTCTTGCATGAGACGAGCTCACATTATAATGTGTCTCATATATATAGGTTAAATAGTCTAATAATCAAATTATTAGCACATGAACTTCTTTATTAGATATCATCTAACCGTGAGACGTACCTGGCACATGTATGGGTTAAATTCATACAACATATAAAACATTTTGTTTTAAGGTCTATGGGTTAAATTCATACTCAATGTATTCCACCCATTAAAAATCTGATCACAGTCTGAAAAAAGAAGAGATACAGCAACTCATACCCATAAAAGAGAATGTGACCAAAAGTCCCTCAACTCAAAAGAGGAAGTATTCTTCATCATCATCATCATACCCAACCCGCCCATAGAAAACTATGGCCAGAGTCTGAGAAGGAAATGATAGCGACAACTCATACCCATAAAAAAGAATGCGACCAAAAAGTCCCTCAACTCAAAAGAGGGAGTATTCATCATCATCATCATATCCAGTATATCTTGCCCATAAAAAACTATGGTTGGCCAGAGTCTGAGAAGGAAAGGACAACGACAACTCACACCCATAAAAAGGATTATTATATCCTATAAAATCAAATATACTTTTCTTTCTCTTTCTCAATCTCATTCTCATTCTAATTCTCCTTCTCAAGGATAATTCCATCTACAATGACTTCTCCATTTTCAACATCCTCAAACATAGACAATTTTACTTTCTCATCAAACATGACAATGATTCCTCACACTCCATTTTCTTCTTCTTCTTCATGTTTATTTGATGTTTACCAAAATGGACTTATGGGAATTATGAAAAGTGAGATGAATAACATGGATTTTCCCAATGAATTCCATGGAAAAACCTTATTATTACCTTCTAATGATGAAGTTCAAGTTGGATCTTCTAATAATGAAATTAAAGAAAATAATAAAAAGGAAAATAATTATAAAGAGAAAAAAATAAGAAGGCATAGATATGCATTTCATACAAGAACTCAAGTTGATATTCTTGATGATGGTTATCGTTGGAGAAAATATGGCCAAAAAGCTGTCAAGAACAACAAATTTCCTAGGTATTTTTTATTATTTTTTCATTTATATGTTATTATATTAATGAATACTATTTACTCATCCATAGATAGAAAAATCAAAAAAAGACAAAAGGTAAATTTTTTTAGCTTGATTATTCTTCGGTTGAGCGTTTTATTGACTGCAACCTTCTTATTTCTTATGATAAGAATACGGTCTATTTACTATTTGTGATACCCCATATTTAGATTGAAAAGGGATTGATAGACTACTCATATCAACAAGGTACATCTTCTTTTCTAGGGAGCCCATTTGCTAAGAACTCCACAGTTAAGCGTGCTTGGTGGGGAGCAATCTTAGGATGGGTGACCTCATGGGAAGTTTTCTAGGTGCGCACGAGTGAGGCCAAAGTGCGCTGGAAAGACTTGTGTTGGTTTGTAGGGCTAGTCTACAGTCTCCATGAGTAGTCACCGGTGGTCTGTTGGGCCGGGGTTTTACACTATTGTCATTTCATCTTATCTTTTTCGATGACGATTATAATTCTTATAAGCGGGCTATACTGAATACTAGGTATATATGATGATCGATTATATTTATAGTTTTTAGGTCGAATTAGGTTTTATACTAAAATCTTTATGAGATATAAAGCTTTTATCTTTAATTTGGAATCACTGAGTAGGATATAATCTAGCATAAAATAAATAAAATCCTAATAAAGAAACAAGTTTTTGTTGATTGAATTTGTGGAACAAATGGGTCGGATCGTTAACCATTAATATAAAAAATTCTATTTTTTCTTAGTCGAATTAAATATTACTTTTTAGACCAGATTATGGATTTAATTTTTACATAACCCTCTCTTATCTAGCATCATATAATTCTATAATTTTGCTGCTGAATGACAAATGACAGTTTCACAGCCATCTGCCAAATGCAACAGAATTGTTGGTCCTTCAATAGTAAAGTAATTTATTTCTAAAAATACATTAATTTTAAAAAAATACATAGCTTTCAAAAATTATTTTCCATTAATACAATAGTTATAACATCACACATTAAAATACTGAAATGAGAAAATAATAAACCTTTCAATAATATTTAGTAAGAAAATATTACTATATTTATAGGCAAATTCAAAAGCTATAAGAAAATACTGTACATCACAAATAAAAACAGTCAAAAAAACAATTAATTTCCTATAATAAAACAACACAGGATCACAATACTTTCTTTTTATATTAAATACAATATAATTTTAAAAGTTACATTTCAAATATGCAATTGACAATAATTTAAAAGTTACATTTCAAATAATAAAAAATTCATTCTACAAATCTCCATGCGATACACGAATTTTATACTAGTACCCTATAATAACAAAATCCTATCTATGTGTATTTTAGGTATTAACAAAAAATGATCTGATTTTAATGAAGAATCCAGGGGGTTCTTCCTATCTAAAAGTATCTTTGAATGAAAAGAATGTTACTTAGGACTTTCCTTTTAAGTTAATTCACTTTAAAAAAGTAGCATAATTGGCATTTTAATTAGTAATGGAAAATTCACCAACTTTAGACTATATATGGTATTTTTTTATTTGCACCAATTTAATTGCTTTTTTACAAAATAAAATTCTTGTATTTTATGTTAAATTCTTTGAATATATATATATATATATATATATATATATATATATATATATATATATATATATATATATATATATATATATATATATATATATATATATATATATATATATATATATATATATATACACTATTTATGTGACAAGATGGATACTAATTCTATCATGTCAAGAAGAAAATTAGGAAAGGGGATTAATCAAACATGTGAAGTATTTAATTTCTTTTTCTTATTAATAATATCATATCAATCAATCATAAATATATTCTTCATGGGATATTGGGATTGGTGTATACTATGAGTAATTATTTTAGATTTTGTCAAAAATTATCTTTTAAATTAGTTGTATAATTTATTTAACAAAATTATCTTTTTATTATTTGTTTCATCAAAAAAAAAAATAGTTGAAACAAATTATTTAGTGCTATATTATCCATTAATACTTAATTAATATATTGAGGGATTTGATCGGGTTAATAAAAAGTGCCTTTGATTGTTTATTTAGAAACTATATTTTTAAAGTTGCATAGATATGAAAAATTATTTTTTATTTATTTTTGTAGAAAATATCAAAGCAAAGGCTTGAACATTATAAAAAAAATCATGAAAAACAAACAAAATATTGGGTAGTGAAAATAAAAAGGATATTTTAGGTAGTTTATTAAAAAACGTATTAAAATGAACTTTTTTTCTTTTAAAACTTAATTACAATTATATTAACAATGAAAATAAACCATAAAAATCTAATTTTTCTGTCATAGTTTTTGAATAAACAATAAAAGAAATTCACATCTTATCTCAGATGAAATAAATATTTTACATTTTTTATATGTACAAATATCAAAAATTGAATAGGTTATAGGGCGAGCCACTCTCTGTAAAAGCTCAATATTGGCAAAATTATTTTAAAGGTTTTTTTTTTTCAGATTTTAGTTTTTGAACTTAGTTGCTAGAAAAATCTAACAAAATATTTATTACTTTAATGCCTTTGAGTTGCTTTCAATTCCCGGTAGCCGCTATTTTATCATTTTTTTGTAGTGAATATGTCTGGTTTAAAGATTGAATTTATATATGCAACTTTACCTTTGTTATTAATAACAAAAGATAGTTTTTGATTGACTACTAATAATAAATAGCATATATAACTTCACATAAATAAAAAATACACATAAATAATGAATCATTTTATTTAAGGTTGTATTTGAGGCCTCACTTAGCCATACACTTATCTAGCGTAATTTTACCTATTTAAAACTAAAATTTATCCTCGTAATTACCGTTTAATATACCAGTGATCTAGTTTCAATGAAAATTAGTTTTCGATGTAAATCATCAATATAAATCAATATATAAACCAATGTATTTGTAACTAGTTTAATTTAAACAATTTGCTTTTCAACTAATATTTAATTTCTAACAAATGAAAACAACCAACAGTTCCATGTAACAATCATTTGTATCCATAGCTATAAAATACTCCTTATGCAGGGCCGGCCCTAAGGGTGGGCAAGAGGAGCCGTCACCCAAGGCCCCATGTAAAACAGCAAAATTAAAGGTATTCTAATGTCCATATAGGTTAGAAATTACAAAGGAAAGGACCCCCAATGTGCTATTTCGCTCAGGGCCCCAAAGTATCTTGGGCCGGCCCTGTCCTTATGTGTCTCTCGCACAACTCACATATAAGTCTATCTAACTCATTTTACACCTTTTTCTTTTTTTTTTTTTGTAATAGTTTCATTCTGTTTCTTTTATTCTCATTAAACTTATTATTTCTCTCAATTTTAACCACTCGTTTCTATCATTCACCTTTTTATCTTTGTTTTTAACTCAATTACTCATTTTACTAAATTTCATCCAAAAAAATATGAGTATATTTGATGATTTTCCTTCTAAAGCCTGCGCAACAACTCAAAGCTTGTTATTTTAGGGGCTTTTTTTTTTTTTTTAATATATAGACTTTTAAAATTATATGTTAAAAAATATATTTTTTTTATATAAAAGAGCAACACACATTAGTCATTGTATAATTCTTGTCAATAATTTCCATAGATAATAGTTCTTCATTACCTTATTCATGAGTACATACTTAGTGTTTTTTAATTGTTAATTTTGGATTAGTGGTTACATGGTATTTTTTGGTATTTTCTATTTTAGAGATAAACATTGGATTACGTAGTCAAGTAAATATATATAGTGTTAATTTATTGTATTTTTTTGGGTTAAATAGACAAATTATTGTCATATTTAATTGAAAAAAATTAATACTTTTTCAAAAAATGAAACATGCTTGTTCATATGTTTATTTTCTCTCGGCCTAATATATCTGAGACAGCTTGCTTCCTTCACACAGAGGGAGAACTTAGTTAGGGCGGGTAGGGGCTTCACCCCTCCAAAATTTTCGACAAATTTTTTAAAATGCACAATCATCATTTTAAATCTTTTAAAAGTTTCAGGCCAACAATTAAAAACAATAAAATTAAAGGAAGAAAATGAATAATTGAAATAAAATAAAAAAGTTCTTAAGTAATAAGTAATAACGGAGCATCAAATTAGGAATGAAATTATCAAACTAACAACTGAAAAAACGTAAAACGAAGAAAGAGATAAGGAGGAATCGATGACAAAATCCAAAATCTTATCATTTATTTACAATTGAACGATAAATGTTTGTTTTATATTTTTAATTGATTTTCCTTTTCTTTATTTAATAATTAGCTTGAATAATTGAATATTTGAATCACTAAAAACTCATACAATAAAACAATCAATTATGAAGATAAGACTTCGTAACAAATTGGACAATGATTTTCTTGTTGATAGTTTAATAATATACATTTAGAAACAAATAGCAAAGACATATAGTCAATGAGATTATATAAACAGTTTTAAAGTGCTAAAAGAACGTCGAGCTTTATTTTGATTTAAAATTTAGGTAATGATTTTTAGTTGTATTGATTCGCAATATATTAGTTGAATACAAATATTTCATTAATTCTATCCCTCTAAAATTTTGTTCAAGTTTCACCACTGCCTTCATATGACGGGATTTGCCTCATGTTACAACCAATCAACGCTAGCTATTAATGTTTTTCCTTAAATGTAGAGTCTCATACATGACTTACTTTTATTAGCTTGCTTGTCTTTGTTTGACTTTCTTAAATTCTGATTTCTGCCAAATAGTAATCAATATCCACCAATTGTGCAATCTAATTCCATTAACAAGCAAACTTCTAGTACCATTTCACTCAATACTTAAATATATGACAGTTTTTTGAGTTAAATGATGCTATTTCAGAGAGACAGTTCCAATGAGATTACACCATTTTATTAAGATATGTGAGCTTATTAAGTCAAAATGTCAAATGATGTTATTTTAGAGAGACACTCTGTTTGTCCCAATAGATTTGAAGTGTGGGGTTTTTAAGAAACTGGTAATAAATGAAGAAAGAAAACGAATTGTGTGAATGAAATTAAAAGATAGTTAAAATGTATGGATGAGATATAAAAAGTCGTAGACCATTGTCCAAAAATAGAAATAATGCAACATGAGTAAAACATACCAAAATGACAATTGATGCAAAAAGAACGGGACAAGTGGAGTATAATATGATATTGAAAACCAGCATGACAAGAGATCACGGGTTTAAACCTCAACCAACCTTCATCTAAGTGAAATATTCAGCCTCATGTATAATGAGGTCGGATCTATATATTTGTATCCACACTTCTAGCCTAAATTAAAGGACTATTCCTATGAGTTATTGACGGGGCCGACCCTAAGGGTAGACAAGAGGGGCCATCGCTCATCGCCCAGGGCCCCATGTCAAAAAAGCAAAATTAATGGTTTAAAAACATCCATATAAATTATAAATTGCAAAGAAAAAAGGTTTAAATGTGCTATTTCGCCTAGGGCCCCAAAATATCTAAGATCGGCCCTGTTTATTGAGTTAAGTCTTTATGATGTTAAACGTCATCCCATGTGAATTTTGATGACTACTAGACTAGTGGAATTATATATGAGGGTGATCGGTGAAGAAGGAAAAAAACAGTAGGTAGTAGGTTTCCGTATTCCTTTTACTATAAATACTCTATTCAATGCACAGTGTGACTGCACGAAACAATCATAAATTCTTACTAAATCCTAATATGGTCCTTTCAAAAAAAAAAAAAAAAAAAATCCTAATATGGTCGGCTAGGTAGGTCACTTATGTATTTAAACATTTTATACTATTATTTTTTTTTAAAAAATTATCTAAAATAATTCAACTTTTTCATGATTTTACTACAATAATTCCACTTATTTGTTAATCTTAAATAATCTCAATTTTAGCGGCCCGTTTGGTTAGTGGTACTAAATAGTGGTAATGGGAATGATTTATAGTGTAAAATTCCATCAAAACTTTCATGTCATTCCTATGGTAATGAAACTTTGATCACAAAAAAAAAAGTTTGTTCACAAATTTCCATTACCATCTAAATTCTAATACCATCTCTCCCATTGGTAATGCATTGGAATGGATTTTATGAACAAAATGAGATGATTGGAGTTGTCAAACATGGCAATCAAGGTAGCCAAGAGATTTTTCAACCCAAATTATACTAATTTTTCACTCCCATTACCATGGTTTATTACCACCTACCAAACGGGCCGTAAGGAGTATTTGCCTAGGGTAAACTTGGGTAACCCAACAACCTGCTATAGTAGGTAACTCACCAAAAGATAAACTAAAAATTAATTTAAAATTAGAGAAAAATTTAAAAAATTTACATTTCTATATAATAAAAAAATTTATAATTTTTTGTGAACATTTTTTAATTTTTTTTTGATATTTTATTTTAATTTATCTTTTTTTAAAAAAATAAATTTGTTATAGCGAGTTATCTGACCACCGGGTTTACTATGGTAAAATACCCTTTAAAGTTGGGATTATTCATGGTTAATCAATAGGTGGGATTATTATAGGAAAATCACGAATATATTAGATTATTCTAGGTAATTTTTCATTTTCTTTTTTTATATGCATTAAATCATTATTACAATCTTCTTCAAAAAAAAATCATTATTACAATCTTAAAGCAAGTGAGGTGCAAAAATAAAGGTTTAGATGAGGTGGGAAAAATGTCTATTTAACAAACGGTTAGCTGGAGTTATTAGTTGAGTTTGACTAACTTAACGTATTGACTGATAAATTACCTATTTAAGTTAACTGTTTTGTTATAGGTGTAAATGGTTGGTGTAATAATTGTAGTTCAATTGTGTATTTTTACTGCTGTTAGCATACTGTAACTAACTCCACTATAAATAGGGAGTCCTTGTGATTAAAGAGGCATAAGAAAATAATAATAATCTTCCTTCTTTCTCTAATAATTCTAATCTCTCTCTTCTCTTCTTCTTCTCTGTATCTTTTCTATCTTGCAGTCAGACTCAGTATACTACATATTGCCATTAAACTTTTCTGAACCGTATCATTGGTATCAGAGCCAGCACGCTGCCCACTCAATTGCTCTTTCGTTAAGGAAAATCTGGCTCCCATTACTAGGAAGCAGTCAAGCATGGAAGGAAGTGATTCAACTGAATCATCCTTGGAAGTACAATTGAAAAATATTGAACAAAGACTTCAAGAACAGATGCAGAATATGATGAATGGTATTAATCTGACAATTCAAGAATTAAGGGATAGTCAGATGCATCAAGTAGTGCATAGACAAGATGTCCACAATCAAGATAGTCGCAAGAATCAAGGTATGGTACATAAACTTCAGTGTCCTTCATTTGATGGGAGTAGTCCTAGAATATGGATCAAGAAATGTAGAAGGTATTTTGCACTAAGTAACACACCGGAGCAGGATAAAGTTAATATTGTATCATTGTACATGACGGGTATTGCAGAGACATGGGTATCTAATTACTTAGCTGACAGGGAGAATGTTCCTTGGGATGAGTTTATTCTTGATTTAGCAGCAAGGTTTAAAGATGAACAAGGAATTAGTGTTGTAGAAAATTTTAATCATTTAAAGCAGGAGGGTACATTAGAGGATTTCATTAATGAATTTGAAAGCTTGAAATCTTTAATGTTGCAAGAAGGGCATAAACTTAGCACTGACTATATGCTAAAGAGTTTTATTGGAGGTTTGAAAGAAAGTGTTAAGCATTTTGTTAGAGCCTTAAATCCATCCTCTATTAATGAAGCAATCAGGATAGCAAGATCCCAAGAAGAGCATCTTAAACATTCTGTTTTCAAGTCTGATAAATTCCATCAAAGCCTAAATCAACCTAAACCACTACAAGTTGTACCCTATCATCCACATTCTAAACCCCCACTGCTACCTACCCCAAAAATTCCCCCAAGAACTTCACAAACCCCAGCCATTACGCCCCACCAACCTAAAAGATCAACCCCTTTCGTACCTGCTGAAATAAGGCAACAAAAAATGGCTCAAGGCCTATGTTTCTTGTGCGACCAGAAGTATGACAGAAATCACAAATGTAGGTTCAAAGAAACTCAACTTTTTATGGTGGAAGTGGCTGGAATTGGAGAGGTAGATGAAGATTTGGGTGAACTAGGAGAAGTCAATGAAGTAGAAAGGGATGAAGTAGTGGAAAACAATATTTCAATCAGTGCTTTGATTGGTAATCAATACTGCAATACTATGAGAGTAATTGGTGTAGTGAAAGGAAAACCTATTCATATATTGCTTGACACAGGAAGTACTCATAACTTTGTAGATATGGGATTAATGAAGACTTTGGGAAAAAAGGTAGAAAAGATAGGTTCTCAAGAAGTTACTGTCGCTAATGGAAGCAAAATTCTATGTCAGTATAGATGCAAGGAGTTCTGTTGGGAAATGGGAGGTGATCTCTTCAAAACTGATGTTCTATTCATTTCTTTAGGAGCTTGTGATATGGTGTTAGGAGTACAATGGTTCAGAACTTTGGGCCAAATAATGTGGGACTTTGAGCATCTCAAAATAGAGTTTGAATGGCAGGGAAAGATGAAGCTTTTGAAGGGTATCCCTCCTTGTAGATTGAAGGTCATGGATAAACTACCTAGTAGCAAAATGATGCATACCTCAGCCCAACTATACTTAATTAACATTACTGAACCAGAGTGCACCCCAAAAAACAGAAACCCACTTTCTTACCCTGAGCTTCAAGCTTTAAGAGACAAATATCAATCTCTTTTTTCTGAGCCTACTACCCTTCCACCCCTTAGACCTGATTTTGATCATAGAATACAATTACAACCTAACACCTCTCCCATTAATATCAGACCATATAGATACCCCCTCAAACAGAAAGACATTATTGAGCAGATTGTGGATGAGATGCTATGTAAGGGTATTATTCAAACCAGCCATAGCCCCTTTGCTTCACCTGTAGTTTTGGTTGGGAAAAGAGATGGCACATGGAGGATGTGCATTGACTAC
This sequence comes from Amaranthus palmeri, assembly GCA_019776075.1. Taxonomy (NCBI): domain Eukaryota; kingdom Viridiplantae; phylum Streptophyta; class Magnoliopsida; order Caryophyllales; family Amaranthaceae; genus Amaranthus; species Amaranthus palmeri. Next base: position 879,779 of record JAAKBH010000306.1, read on the forward strand.
AGAGAGTTGAATAAAAGAACTATTAAAGACAAATTTCCTATACCTATTATTGAGGAGTTAATTGATGAATTGGCAGGAGCGACAATTTTTTCTAAGCTTGATTTACGGGCAGGCTATCATCAATTAAGAGTTTGCCCAGAAGATGTGTTTAAAACAACATTTAAAACTCATGAGGGGCACTATGAGTTTTTAGTTATGCCTTTTGGCCTAACTAATGCACCCTCTTATTTTCAAAAGTGGATGAACTTTGTTTTCAAACCCTTTTTGAGAAAATTTGTTCTAGTATTCTTTGATGACATTCTAATTTTTAGCAAAACTTTACAAGAACATTGGCACCATTTAGATGCTGTTTTTTCCCTCATGCAACAGCATCAAATGTTTGTCAAAGATAGTAAGTGCAGTTTTGTGCAGGATAAAGTGGAGTATCTTGGCCATTATATCTCTGGAGATGGGGTTCAAACTGATCCTAAGAAGGTGGAATGTGTGAAACAATGGCCCGTTCCTCAGACTATAAAAGAATTGAGAAGTTTTTTGGGACTCACAGGATACTACAGAAGGTTTATTAAGGATTATGCTGCTATATGTAGGCCTTTACATGATTTACTTAAGAAGGATTCTTTTTGTTGGAATGCCTCTGCTCAGACTTCTTTTGAGCAACTCAAGGAAGCTTTATGTAGCTCACCAGTCTTAGCTCTTCCTGATTTTTCACAACAATTTATTGTAGAAACAGATGCTTCGACTCATTCTATTGGAGCTGTCTTAATGCAAAGGGGACACCCTTTGGCCTACATTAGCAAGTCCTTAGGACCTCGATGGAGCAAGTTATCAGTATATGAAAAGGAGTTGTTAGCCATGGTGTATGCAGTACAGAAGTGGGAACAATATCTCAGTGGCAACCATTTCTTGATAAGAACAGATCAAAAAAGTCTCAAATGGCTTTTACAACAAAAGATTTCCACCCCTTTTCAGCAATTTTGGTTGTCCAAACTCATGGGGTTTCATTATGACATTGAATATAGGAGTGGAAAGACTAATGTAGCTGCAGATGCTCTTTCTAGAGTCTCTGGATCAGAGATCTTGTATATGGCCATTTCTTTAGTGTCTTCTACATTGCCTTTTGAAATCAAGCAAAGTTATCAGAAGGATAATAATTTGATCTCTATAATAGAAGAGCTGCAAGATTTGGCTAAATTTGCTGGTTTTGAGTTAAAAGAAGGTCTCCTAAGGAAGAAGGGCAGGATAGTCGTAGGGCCTGATCCAATTCTTAGACACAAAATAATCAGTTGGCAGCACAGTACTCCTGAAGGTGGACATTCTGGTAGAGACTTAACCACCAAGAGGCTTCAAAACATCTTTTCTTGGAAAGGAATGAAAAGAGATGTTCGACAATTTGTTAGGGTATGCACCACTTGCCAAGCCAACAAATATGATCCATCCCCATATCCTGGTCTTTTGCAGCCTCTACCAATCCCCTCTACAGTATGGGTTGATATTTCACTTGACTTCATTACCGGATTACCAAAGTCTCATGGGAAGGAGGTAATCCTAGTTGTTGTGGATAGACTAAGCAAATATGCGCATTTCATTGCTCTTGCCCATCCTTTTTCAGCAGTACAGGTAGCACAAGCCTACCTTGACAACATCTTCAAGTTACATGGGTGGCCTAGATCAATTGTCAGTGATAGGGACTCTATCTTTCTAAGTACCTTTTGGAAAGCTCTGTTTACTATACATGGTACTGAATTTTGTATGTCATCAGCATATCATCCTCAGACTGATGGACAAACAGAGGTGGTCAATCGATGCCTTGAGACTTACTTAAGATGTATGTGTGGAGAACATGAAAAGGATTGGAGTATGTGGTTACCTTTGGCGGAATGGTGGTACAACACCCATTTTCATACTTCGATACAACTTACACCTTATGAAGTTGTATACAATCAACCTCCTCCTGTGCATTTGCCTTACTTGGCAGGAGATGCTAGTGATGTTGTGGTGGACAGGAGTTTACAGAGAAGAGAAGCCATGATTAATCAGATCAAGCTTCATCTTAGAAGAGCCCAAGACAGAATGACTAATCAAGCCAATAAACACAGAAGTGACAGGCAGTTTGAAGTAGGAGATTGGGTTTGGCTTAAATTGCAAGCATATAGACAGGTTTCAGTGCAACCAAGAAGCAATAACAAGTTGTCTCAAAGGTATTTTGGTCCTTTTCAAGTCCTAGCAAGAATTGGCAAAGCTGCTTACCAAGTCAAGTTACCAGTGGATGCTAAAATTCACAATACATTTCATGTGTCACAACTCAAAGCTTTTCATGGTTCCCTACCAGTGGCTGCCCACATTCCAGAATGGTTTCATGGTCGTGATGTATCGACGGATTTACAACCTTTAGCCATCTTAGACAGACGTACAATCAAGCATCAAAATAAGGCAGTGGTTCAATTCTTGATTCAATGGCATGGCCAATCAGCTCAGCAGGCTACTTGGGAGATGGCTACTTCTTTCATTAACAAATATCCTCAATTTCCTATTGTCTAAGACTTGAGGACAAGTCTGTTAAAAGGGGGGAGTATTGTTATAGGTGTAAATGGTTGGTGTAATAATTGTAGTTCAATTGTGTATTTTTACTGCTGTTAGCATACTGTAACTAACTCCACTATAAATAGGGAGTCCTTGTGATTAAAGAGGCATAAGAAAATAATAATAATCTTCCTTCTTTCTCTAATAATTCTAATCTCTCTCTTCTCTTCTTCTTCTCTGTATCTTTTCTATCTTGCAGTCAGACTCAGTATACTACATATTGCCATTAAACTTTTCTGAACCGTATCATGTTTGTTTAAATTTATTTAATAATAATTATTTGTTATAACTAGAAAAAAGTTAGGTTAAAAGTCAAAATTCAAAAGCTATGAGTCGTTCCTTCTCATTGATAGAAGTTAACCTAATCATGACTAGCTAGGGTTACTCTCAAAACAACCCCTTGATAGTGAAGGTAAGGCCTAAGATTCGTTCCTTCTCGTTTTCTATTTCGATTTTTAATTAGTTTTTTTTTAATATTTAAAATTTAAAATAAGAAAGTGGAAAAAATAGTTTTACTTTTTTGTCGGCTTTTAACTCATTTTTAGATAAATATTATACTCCTTACTCCTTAGAAAATTTAAAAACCAACAAACGGTAATGTGGAGAATTGAGATGTAGTTAATCATGTATCATTGCTTACTAGGGATGGGATGGGCCTTGTACCCTATCTAGCAGACTCATCCAACCCTAATTTTAAGGGTTTGGGTTCACCTATTTTTCGATCCTATGGATTCGGATCATATCTGGGTTCATAACCTTAGGGTCTGGGTTCGGGTCCAAAATTTACAGACCTATGGATCCGGATCTGATTTCAATAAAAAAAATTAGGGTTTAGATCTAAGTCTTGCTGGACCCGATCCAGATCCGACCCATGCCCATCCCTATTGCTTACCTTGGGAATTGGCATATACAAAGGAAAAGAGTGTCTTTAGTGTGACAATTATGTTAGAGCATATAACATGTGTTTGGGTGTTAATCATATGTTTAACAGTTTAAATATTTGATTGAGTAGATTTTTTGATATGGTATTAAAAGTCATCGTAACAAGAGATTACGATTTCGAATCTCAGCCACCCTATGTTTAAAGTGGAATATTTGGAGTACTATTTTAGCGTGAGATATAACGAGAGTATATGTTGCATCTATACTTCTCGTTCAAAGGGTTCTCATATAAAGGAACGTGTTATAATGTAACATATTTTAGGACATGTTAACAAAACCTAGTTTTGTCTTTGAAATTTGAACTTTACTGATAAAAGTAAATCAATTTGATCGTATTGATAATGAGAAAGGCACGTAAGCCTAAATCACATTTTACAAGTCCTCTCATGATATTTTTAATTTTAATTTTGTCCATTGAATTTGCTCATTTTAAATTATTGTGAAATACGATCCTTTTAGTCTTTATATTATCTATTTTATTAATAAATAGTCTACTACTTATAATTCATATCTTGCTTTTACGTAGAAGGTGTTAAAGTCATACTCTATTATCAGTCATCACACGAAATTACTATGATCAAAAATAAAATAATGATTAAATAGCGTTGAAGACATTAAAATTGTATTGTTTCAAAAATATGATTAAAATAAAAATTAAATGGCTTTTAAATATAAAAACTTGGCTGAACAATTGCATTAATCAAATAATATTGAATATGGATATTAGATTTTTTACTTAAATCATCGACATTACTTGTTTTTTTGGCACCACTCCTGCTCCTAGGCGTCATGATCACCTATTTACATTTATAATAATATTCTTAACTGTTTTTATGGTGCTCAAGTTGACTTTATCCATCTTCGACCAGAATTAGCGTTTAGTCTCTCGTCTTTCGTATTTGAGTCAAGATCTTTCTTATAATGAAAGTTTTAGATTAGATCTCTATTGTTTATTGCCATAGTATGAGATAGATTTGACTTTCTCTGTTCCTTAATGTTTCAGTTAAAGCGATCATGTATTCTTTCTTTCTTAAATCCATTTCCAAATTATAAGAATACGTGCATTTTATTTGGGGTTATCTTATCAAGAGACTGTCTCCCACAAAAATATTTTCGAAATTATAAGTCGTTAATGACCACACTCTCCTATATGGGTATGAGATATCATCCATCTTCCCTCTCCAGACTCTGACCGTAGTTTGTCTATAAGCGAGATACACTAAATATAATGATGATGATAAGTCGATAATGAAAGTTATACATTTTGCAGAAGCTATTATAGATGCACATATGGAGGGTGCAATGTGAAAAAACAAGTGCAAAGACTAACAAAAGATGAAGAAGTGGTGGTAACAACATATGAAGGCATACATACTCACCCTGTAGAAAGGTCCACTGATAATTTTGAACATATTTTAAAGCAAATGCACATTTATGTTCCTCCTTAATTACTTTTTATTACCTATAATTTATACCAACTATATCCATACAATGATCTTCCATCAATATTAACATGGAAAGATCTTTGTAGTTGCTTTTATCTTGCCTTTTTTTAAAAAAAATAATTGAGAACAAATATATGTTCAATAATGCACTTTGTTGTATCTTTTTTTTTTATTATATTGGTGTTATATATTTGAATTCGACTCTTTTTTATGGTATCATATCACAAGTAGATATTCTTTTATTGTGTGACCGTTTGATATTTAATCTATTTTGTTGTATCTACTGTCTAGTTATGTTGATTCCAAGTAGGTACTAGTATTATGAGGAGACTTAATGCTAGAAGAGGTCTACAAGTTAGCTTTTAAATGGAAGTCATATGTGAGAGGTGTTCATTCAAATCATCTGATTAGTTTTTGATGAAATATATAATGAGAATGGTAATGGAAACATAATACTTCTATAAACTAACTAAAAATATTTCTTGACGAGGTTTATGATCATGCTGGTTTGATACTAATAATATTTTTTTTATCAGAAAATTTATTTTGATCTATTGTTTTTTGAGAATGTGATATGATGTGATAAAAAGATCATGGAAAAAAAAGAACACATATTTGATAAGAGCATGACATAGAACATTTATCAAAATTTACACTAAAATTAATTCTCATTAGTCATTATCGCCATTTATTACCAATAACTAAACACAACATTAGTGAATAACTAGTAATCTAGTATGTGGAAATGATTTCACACACAACACAATAACAAGTATCATCCATGGTTGAGCACCGCCGATGCGTCTCCTTTCTTTGATTGGGACACCAAATGTTGCCTTTGAACCGCCAACCATGCAATAGTGAACACCGGACTAGGCTCCAATCCTCGGAACTTCTCCTTCGTGAATCGTGATGCATAATAAATCGTGAACTCATAATAGAGGACAATCGACTAGGCTCCTCCCTCCGAAAAATAAAACTCAACTTAAGATTTTTCGTACTCGATAAAAGTTCACTCAACTCCTAACCGTCTCAATACGTTATTGAGTCGGACTCCGAGCCAAAACATAGAGCAACTCATAATCATCAACTTGCTCAATTAGCATCCTTTCTTATAGCCCACAAGGGTTGGTATTGGGTAGTATATTTATGTGTATTTGTATAGTATAAATTTGTTTAGGAAAACAGCTCATTATTTCATGTTGGAGTTTCCTGCATAGTGATTAGAGACAAATAGAAGTATATATAACATGTTTAAACTAGAAGAGCTGAATTCTTGGGAGCAGAAGAATTGTGTTATGAATGTTATGCTTCATAAATAAATAAATAATGAATAACAAGGCTTGTCAAAAACAGTTACTAGCCCCATCAGGATAACACAATTTCCTCATCGATCTGTGTAATAGATTACACAAGTATATTTTCACATTTCAAATTCGGAAGGACAAAGTGTTAGAAACACGACGTACTTGTAGATTATACCAAAAAAAATAAAAAATCAAGAAATTGTCTATTTATCGAGCTTGAAAAAACAATTAGAAGACGACAGTGTCTAGCATGGTACCCAAAGTTTGAACAATGTTGGAGGACATCAAATTGGAGACATGTTCTTCGAGATGCTTCTTAGCATCTTGCCTTCCCACGTTTGCGATTGCTAGTTGCTCTTGCGGCAATTCGTCTTCCTCTTGCACTGCCTTGTTGTACTTAACAGCAAGATTCAACATTTCCTGCAAAATTTCCAAAATAGCAACACACATTATTTAAAAGTTCCTCGACACCCCAAGGATCAGGTACCGATTGCAAACTAGCAACTATCAAATGCATGCACTGAGAAAATTTAGAGAAGCAGCAATCTGAATGACAGTTTCCAGTCATTTGTACATTCTTAAATGCAGCTACATCACAAGTATAAGCAAAATTATTTCTCCAACATAGTCCGTTTCTTTCACTCAATTTGCTAAAGTTTCACGCAAAAGCTCCCACATTGAAAGTAATAATAGAAAATTGACTACGATGGATTGTACAAGAACGTGAACATTTTAATTCATATTCTCACTTGATCATGTGTCCCATTTGGTTAGTGGTACTAAATGGCGGTAATGGAAATTATTTTAGTGTAAAATTTCATCAAAAGTTCCATATCAATCCCATAGTAATGAAACTTTAATCGCAAAATAGTTTTTCTTGTTTACAAAATTCTATTACCACCTAATACCACCTCTCCAAATGGTACCTCTCCAAATGGTAATGCATTGGAATGAATTGTATGGAGAAAATGAGATGATTGAAGTTGGACAAGCATGTCCATTAAGGTAGCCAAAAGATTTTTCAACCAAAATTACACGAACTTTTCATTCCCATTACCACCGTTTATTATCACCTACCAAATAGGCCGCTAAGGTAGTAAGGGTTAATAAATGTTATAAATTTGTAATTTATAGCATTGCACATTATAGAGTAGGATTTTTCCTCCCCTGCGATTTTGGAACACCACCAGGTAATCCTAATTTCAATTTTACATATTGTATGCCGAGATGTACAAAAAATAAGTGCTCGATGTCTTTAAATTTCTTACAAAAAATCCTTATTACCTTTAAACTCATAACTGCCAAAATAAAGCAATTAGCCAAGAACTCCATGTTCCTATTCACTCATTTCTTCCAAATTCAAATACTTTTTCACCGAATATAAATCTCCCATTCCTCTCAGATCATTTTCCAGTTTTTACACTCATCCCTCTTGCAAAACTCAATAAGACTAACTTACTGGTTTATGCATTTTTTTGTCATCAACTAAACCTTTCAAGATCAAAAGCCACAATTATCCAGTGATTCAAAAGAAGATATTTGTTCATGAGGGTACTGAGTAATTTTCTCGGGGGTGTCTAATGAAAATACAAAACCATAGGATACTTGTGCTATGACTTGGTATTTGGGGATAATAGTTTACGAAGGGGTAATTAGGTAATTACACTATTAGGAGTAACTTGGAGAATAAGCTAGTTTTAAGTGTTAGTTTTCTTATAAATAAGAGAGTAATTAGAGACTCATTATCATGAAGAATATTGTTAAGAAATTGTGGGTGAGTTTATACTCATTTAGGAGACCTCAAGCTTCTCGAAGTGCTTGATCTATCTTTTGTAATCTTCTTTTAATCATCAATTTTATAGTATAATATCTTTTTTTGTCCTTTAAATCTTTCAATTCCAATTTACTGTTTTAGTGAATTAGTGGGTTCATAACAAATTGCTGAACTTACGAAATATAGGGTTATGAAAGATCCCTAATAGTAAATCGGATTTGTATCTTCACAAGCATGTGCCTTCAATCAAATTTCAAATTAGAGATGGCCATGGGACGGATTGTACCACTTTCGTCTGGGTTGAGTTGTGGGTGGATTCAACCGGACATAAACCGGCAAAACGCCGAACTAGTTTCGTGCCAGTTCAATATTTGAAAAAATAAAATATAAAAAGAATAAATCGCTCTCTCCTCGGTCTGTGCAGTGTGCATGCGGCCATGCCCATCTTCAATCCTCAATTACTCTCTCTCTCCTCCTCACGTTTCTCCCCTCATAGTCTCCTCCATCATCAATTTTCACCATCTCCGATCTTCGTGTTCACTTCCCTTCAACATCTTTGATCTTCAAACCATCACTCATCACTCATCATCTTTAATTTTAATCTATGATTTCAAGAGAGTCGAAGGAAGCCAGTACGCTACCTCAAACGCTAGCCACTCTCCCTCATCATCAGCACTATCACAAAATTGCATAAGCATGATTTTTTTTTTAAAAAAAAAAAAGAAGATTTAAGCTTCAAGATCTCAGTCACCCACTTAATTGACCACACACGACAAATAGGGTAAGAATCATCATATATAACTTTCAATTCCCCAAATTTAACAAATTTAAAACCCTATTACCCAAAATTTAACAGATATGAAAGTCTAAATAAGTTGATTTTCTTTTTTATTTCTTATTCTAGGGTTTTTAAATATTTTCCAATCTTAGTTTGGTGATAGCATGTGGTTCCCAGCAGTTCGATGGTTTATACGGTGGAGGTGGTGGTTTACCTCTTGTAAATTTAAAAATTTTCCATTTTCAATAGCTAGGTCAATCATATGACAAATTTTTATACTACGTGGTTATTTTTGAATATGATGGTTGTAACTTTGAGCTTTTTTGCAATCTAGTTCTGGGTCGGGTCGTTTTGGAACCAATTTGTGGTCTGATTTCAATCCAATTTACTTTTTAGTTTTATGACTTTAAACCGGACAGGTTAGTACAAAGGGTATAGATTGATTTTTCATTTTACTTCAGGGCCAAAGCACCCATTGGCCACCTCTATTTCAAATCAATAACCATATTTACATTGATTTAAAATGCCTATCAAAGTGAATGCAACCAATTAATTAACTTTCTCCAAAACATCGGAGGTTATATTTAGAGAAAAACTGACATCACAAATTACTTAGCCTTAATGATCTGCTGATGATCAGATACTTCACATTCTACCATCTATTATACTTCTATATTAGTTGTATCTTCAAAATCGAAGAGACAGCTCTTTTGCCAGCTTCAGAAAAGCACAGTTCAGAACAATTACGCGAAGCTGGCTACTGATAAATTTCTAAGTCGTAAACACTTAAATCATAGCTGACCTGGACAGTCTGTTCGTTGGTTTTGGAATGAGCATCAAATCTCTTGAGTGTCAATCCATCAGTCCATTTCTTTTTGTGAAGGTTTAGTAACATCTTCTCCTCCAATTCATTTTTCCTGTAATTGATGGCTATGGAGTAGTAATGTCGATTCAACCCATGGATCAATGCCTGAGGATCACAATTTCATTGGAAAGAGAACTAGATAAGAAGTAAACTATAGTAGCATTTATAAATTCACACAACTTTCTCCTAATTACCTGAATTGATGGTTTGTTGAGATGCCCAAGATTGGATGTTGTTTGACGAGGCTCTTGACCAAGCATCATAGTTTGTGGACTGATCAAACGGAAGGCGTCAATAACAACCTTCCCCTTCACACTTTGTATAGGATCCACCACTACAGCAACAGCTCTTTGATTTAACGCTTCAAAGCTCTGAAATTTTATGTTAAAGTTAGATGAATTTTTCTAAAAAATTGGTTCTAACTTGATCTTTGAGATAATTATACACATACTGTTACTGCAAGTGCCATCAACCCTTAGAAGTTAAATTTAAGTTCAACTAGCATCCCATACTTTCTTAGAAGTTAGAATGTAATAGAATTTTCCATTAGTAAATTTTGGAGGCTTCATGTATTGATTAATGAATTTTCCATCAACCCTTTATATGTAGATTAAGTGTGGAGTAAAACATAAAATCAGCTGAAAAACTAATTTAGTGGCAATGGTTTAAGGAAAAACAATGATGAAGGATAAAGAAACGATTAATAAAAGAGGATGAAGAAAGAAAATAAAACTGAAGATGTAGATAGAAATGGAGGAGTTTTGGAAGGAAAAAGATGAGAGAAATTTATTTATTGTTGACTTCAGTATTGCCAACAAGGTATCAGCCCAATAGGTTTACAATGTGTCTCAGTTTAGTCAATTATCCACCTCGTGTCAGGATTTTTGAGAAGCTGTCAGGTGCGACTAACACATTTTAAACGAAACTACCAAAAGGTAGACAATGTCTAAAGGACATGCAAAGGAAGACAGTAGCCAGCAACAACAAATTCAACTAGATAACTAATTTTTAGAAAAAATGTGACCTGCTGTGTGTTAATATCCACACCAGACAGCCAGCAACCAAATCCAGGATGCGAATGATACCATCCCACCACCATCTCTGGCCTAAAAAACAAGAAAACTAAAGATTAATCCAAGAATAAATAATAAAAAGTATTAACAAATCAAAATATGTCATTAATTAGCTTATAACATAGGTTGACAAATTCCACATCCTTGATACATCGCAAACAATACATGTATTGCCAACAAGAGATCAGCCCAATAGAAGGGACGTAGGTGAGCCATATAGACATGTGCATTGAATAAAATACACAATATATAGAGTTGATCGCTTAAGATTTATTGCAAACTAATCAATATGTATAACAAAATAGTATCATTTGGTACCACCTAAACTCAAACCCCTCAACTATATACTAAGATTTGCTCTCTTTCATACTTCTATCCCCCCCCTGTTTTCTTTGCCCTTTCACTGCCCCTCCTTCTCTAATGCTCTCTAGTGCCTCGCCAAATGAACCACCACTATTGTCAGAGGGGTTCACAATATTATGATCAAGAAAAACACGATCTGGATTCTATCCAAAACAATGAATAACAAATTTCTGAAACGAGCAGGATATCTGAATCCAAATAATGGTCTAATTTTTAGTAAAAAAAACTATGTTCACCATTCAAGCATTTATCCGACAAAAAATATATAATAGCATTCATGAATAATAGTAAAACTAATAGTCTAATACTACATCCTCAACATAAACTTATGAAAGTATCATCGAGATTTGGGGGTTTAGGTGTTTGGGCTTTGTAATAAAAAAAATCACACTATCTATGGTTGAAAACAATAATCCTAAAATTTTCAAATAATCCAAAAATAAAATTATACTAGAATTTTCAAATTGAAAATGTCAAAATGATGATAGCCAACTTTCCATTTTAACTCAAATAGACGAAAACACAGCTGCAATATAGCAAAACAAGAATTATAAAAAAGCATGAAGGCTGTAAAAAAAACTTCCAAGAGATCTCTCAATTCATTCCATCACACTATTATACAGCATTGGATCCATCAAACCTTCAACATGAATCAAAGAAAAGGGGAAAAAATATCTCATGGAATGCAAAGGTTAAAAAATTGCCCAAATAAAACGAATCCTCATGAATAAACACAAGTGGTTATTCGGGTATCTAGGATACCTCCCCCTCAAATGTGGTTTTATTAGATTGGATTCAACAATTGCAGTGTAATAGACCTCCCCTTATCTTGAGAATAATCCTCTCAAGATCACAAATGCTAATACTATGATGAACACTCTCAAGTTTCAACAAAGTATAGCTTTCTCAACAATATATGTTTGTGGTGTTTTGTCAATGAATGATGCTCCCTTTTATAGAAAAAGGAAAGCATCATTCTTAGAACCACACTCAATACACCATCAAAGCACACTTAAACACCCAATTAACTATGATAATAATCTCAGCAATCAACATTACAATAAGCAATAGAGTAATGCACACATTCAATACACAAAACCATAGCAAAAAGAGTTGTTTAGTGCCCCTTGAACTGTTGCTCGTTCAAGCGCCCCACATGCTCGTTCGAGCAGCAGGTGCTGCTGTCTTCTGGTGCCTTATGACTTAACTGCTTGGACGAGCTACAACCTGCTTGAACGCGCACCCTTGTCGACTCATTGTTTTGCTTCTTCTTGTTGCCTAGTTCAAGCCACCCTCAAGCCATGCCTTGACTCGTTCAAGGCATGGTTCCCACCTTCAATGAAGCCTCATTTGCGTCACGTTAAGCACCTCGTTTATCATCTTAAACCTTAAACCCACACAATTCGACACATCTTTATCGACCCTCTCCAAAGTATAAGACAAAACATGTTCGATTATATGTTTAAAGTTAATGCCATCATTAAGATTATTGGCACTTGTTTTAACACTCAGAAATTGTGGTTTAGTCCAAAATAAAAGGCATAATCTCTAACAAAAGCAATATATAGTATAAATTTCTTACTGTTAGGCCGTGCAATTCGTCACATAATTACCCCGCGAGCCTACTCGTGTGGACGCACTCACGGGGCACCCATGGGATCAAGCCCACAAACCCACGGGTGATGAGCATTACTTACACACTTTATAAGGTTCAGTTTCTCCCAAAATCATATGGTTGTAGAAGGATTAACCACCAACCATTTTATGTAAGTCCATAACCCACTTTTTTAACGATGAGGGATCTTCCTCACAAGTGACTTATTAATAACACTCCTCTCACATATGAGCCAAATCATATCTAAATACCACCTTTGACTTGGATACCATATTAGACCGTAACAATTCGTCACATAATCACCCCATGGGCCCAATCGTGTGAAGACACCTATGGAGTACCAGTGGGCTCAGGCCACAAACCCACGGGTAATGAACATTGATTTGCATACACATTTAATGAGGTTTACTATTTCCCAAAACTAGTAGGAGGAGGAAGGATTACCCACCAAAAATTATATGTAAGTCCATAATCCACTATTTTTTAGCAATGAGAAATCTTCCTCACATAAGAAATATTTTGAACACTTAAAACATAGCAAAGATCCATCTACAAGCAACATCAAAATGTTACTAAACTTCAGCATTACACCCTCTTTATTGAATAGTACTTGGAGCAATTTAGCAAATCAGAATGCTTTACCAATCACAAAGATTGGAAGAGGAAAGCAAAGGGGAACGGAAAGAAACATAGAAGTTGGCATGAGTTTTTCTTCCGGATCTTTGGGACATGTAAATGAGTTTGGTTAATTTAAGGCTCTAATTCGTTTTGCAGTAACATTTTTCCATCATACAGTAACTCTCAAATGTATGCACTATCAAATCACCACTTAGAGCTTTGGTGTTCATGGAAAAAAACATCTTATAGAGGCAATTGCCAAAAATGTTCCGCCAAATCAATTTTATCTACCAATATTAAACATAATTCTCGCACAAAATCAATATATCAATCACATTTTTTTGTTCTCAATATAAAATTCTCCAGTTAAATTGCTAACATTTACTCACAAAAACAACAAAAAACAAGTTGAATAAGCAGCTAAAACAATAAATTACCTTCCAGTTTGTTTAAGCATATCAAGCATATTGGTTTGAAAGACATGATCAACAGCTTCAACACTAACTCCAGTACCACTTTGAGGCATAGCGAAGACATCAACAACCCTAACAGTGTACTCATCCACGAACTCACCCAACATCAGTCCCATAACTTCCATTGGAACACCAGCTCTACCTGCAAACCAAAATCTCACCAAATATCGCGATCCAAATCTCAATGAGCAATTCGAAGAAACTTTTAGATCAAAAATCAATAAAAAGAAAAAAAATCAAAAAATTAAATACCGTGTTTGAGCATCTTGAGAAGAGCAAGAGAAGAAATATAGACTTGCTCGGAGGTATCTAATGTCGGAGCATCAGGATGAGGGTGGCCAAGAGCTCCGCCGGCGCCGGCGAACATTCTCGTAAGTCTGTCCATTATATCAAAATCAGAGTTCTTGGAATCGGAATCGTACTTTCTTTTTGCTCACGGTATTGTGAAAGGGTTCTGTTGAGTTCTATGAGTCCGCGCTTTATACTAATAACTACTCGCTCCGTTCTATACGCGAGGCGACCAGTATTAACAAACTAAAATCTTTTTAAATAGTGTAGTAGCTCTGAACACGGTTCGGTTTGGTTTAGACTGAGACTAAAATCAGACCAAATAAAAAATTTCGGTTTGAAAATTTTTCAAATCGAACCGGATCAAACCATTTTACAACGGTATGATATGGTTTGATCTGCGGTTTTTCATTTTCATACTCCCTCCTATTTAAATAGTGTAGTAGCTCTGAACACGGTTCGGTTTGGTTTAATACTCCCTCCTATTCAGCCTAAATGTCCCATTTAGTTTTTCATAATTGCCGAGACAATATTTTGGCCCTTAATATTTTAAATTATTCTTAATAAAAAATTATAAAAATTTAATTTTAATAATCCTTATAATGAGACGAATCAAACAAAATCCCACAAGACTATATTTTAATTTATAGATTAGAGTAAAATACAAATTAAGAGTGATGAGTGAATAGTGCCAAAAAACTCAATGGGACATTTAGGCTGAATAGAAGGTAGTACATGTTTTCATACACTAGTTGTGGGGCCGCGTGCTACGCACGCGGTCCCCCAAGTTACACTTTCAAATTTTTAATGCTAATTAATAAATTTTTATTAACAATAATACAAATGAAAAAAATTAAAATGTCAATGTGTGGCAAAAGAGTAAAAGATATATAATTTTAAAATATATAAGTAGTAATAGGCAACGTTAAAGACTTTATGAATTCAGCCATGAGGCATAAATCCATATTAAATAATTGCAAGCCTCTTCATAGAACAATCTCTAGCCATATGTGAAAGGAGACCGACAAAAGTTCAACTACAATTTATTAAATAAAAAATAAATAGTAAGTTACTCCTTGAATTTATAGTAATCGTTGAACTAATAGTATAAGCCGTAAACAATAAATAAATTTTTAAACCAAGTGTTTCTGAGTGCTTTTTGTTTGGCTATAAGACCCCATTATAGATTAAATTTATTTCGATTGAACTTGTAGCTAATATAAATAAAATGAACCTTGTTGTAGCATACACAAAGATATAAATAAAATGTTAACTTCAAAAAAGATATGAATGTTATGTACCAAGTTTAATATTTTAATATACGTAATAACATTCCTATTTTTGTGTATGCTTATCTTCCTTGGCAATCCTCTCTGTATTTGTATTATTTGTTGTTGTAGCATACACAAAGATAAAGGGTATGACATGAGATTACCACATTCCATATCAAAAATAGATCATAAATAACCTTCTAATCCCCTTTATCCAAATAATTTTTGACCGAGATAACTCACATAATTGCTTTAACAACAGATAATACAAATACAGAGAGGAATGCCAAAAGCAAGTCACATTGTTCCAATTGAATTATTATACATGAGTGACTGCTACCAAAAGCAAAGGAAGACAGCCTTAATTTAACTACAATATACATGGTCTCTGTAACAGGTTACTACACAAAAGTTCAATCAAACAATATCTTTTTGTACTCGAGCAACAAAATAATTCCTAGTCTTGACTTCGATAACACAATTGTATATCTCATTTCCATCGTAATCCAACCTCTTCCAAAACCTTTGACCGCGCTTGCATTTTCTTCGCTTTGTTTTCAATCCAAAATCCGCATAAAGAAATATCACAAAAATATATTAGGAAAATAGTTGTACAGAACCATGTCTCACATAAGTACATATACCCATGTATCGTATCGAGTTACATTATGAAGTTATGGAAACAACATGCTAATTATCCGGCTATCCAATTGCCACAATTAAACCCCTTGAAAAGAGAGACATCAACTTTGTGAAATCAAATAGAAAAGTCCACAAAACTTTGGTTGTAGTCTATCACATTATGAAACAAATGCTTGAATGCAGAGTTCCATAATGCAGTGTTCCATTTGTTTTCAAAAACTACCCAATTCCCAGTGTCAACTCATTCATTCACACATGATTTCAAAGCATCAATCAAAATTGAATGCAGTGTTCCATTTGTTTTCAAAAACTATTCACCAATCACTCATTGTTCGTATTTTATTCTTAGAAATAAGTTCAAAAAAAAAATTAGTCGAGTGGAATCTTGTTTGAATCGTCTTAATGTAAATTGTAATAATATCAACTTTATTTTATAATCACACCCACTAAGAGCATGTTTATCATAATTCTTGAAAGTAACTGTTTAAGAAACTTCTGAGGTTTGATAAATCCATAAATTTCATGCAGCTTAAGTCACATAACATCAACAAAATAAAAGATTATTTCCTTATAAATAAAGTACCACTAAAAAATTAAAAGAAACAACCAATTTCTACAAAAGCACATAAATAAGATCAAAAGTAAGATTTCTTCTCTCCAAGAAACATCATTATTTCAATGCATGGATAATAAGCTTACAAGGGATGGTTTATGGTAATGAAATAGACGAAGATGAATATTGTGAGTTGTTCATCTGCTGTTGGACGTAATTCCAAGTGCTAAGCAAGAATGAGTAACAGACAGAAGAGTTAATAAATTCAGTAGAACATCATCCAGCACAGAAAACTAACCTTTGTTTTGGGCTCAAAGGCCTTCAAACATGACAAATTTGATGGATCCGATAACTCACTGTGGCTGACAATAATTACTACTTCAACAGCCGATAAATCATTCCCGTGCTTTTTGCATGCTTGTCCATTCCCTATCTTTGGGTTTCTCTCTAAAAACAAAGAAATACATTAACAAATAAACAACAAAATACTGAAAGAAACAAATATGTCAATTCTTGTTTCTCTGTACAAATGTTATATTCTTTACCTGTTGCTGAAACAAAAAAATCCCAAATTCTACAATCCACTCAATGCTATCGGATACCACAACATGAATGAATAGCTCATCCGCTCAAAAAGCGGGATAGGCACTTTTTAATCAAACCATTTCTATGATTACAAACGTAATCCTCTAGCCCTGATGTTAGTTGCAAATTTGAAGAATATGGGGAAGATAATGCCAACTCCGTGTCCGTGATAGGAACAGCATTTTCATGTTGGAGTCCATATTGATCCCTACATACAACAGCCAACTCCATTGCAATGTTCTGAAGTAAAGAGAAAAATAAGCAATTATTTTACTGTAAAATAACATAACACCCAATCACATAGTCTAGCAGTTGAAGTTCTATCTTATTTTACGATCTTGATAGCCTTCAAATTTAAGGATCAAAATGCTCATAATCTGAGAAGGATTAAAACAATTTCCATGCACAACACTTAGAAAGCAATCGATTTTTTTAAAAATCATCTCACTTGAAAACGGAGAAATTCCTATTGCCTTCTTCAACCATTTTAGGGGTAAAATATCGTTCAACATCTATATTCAATAATAATTACTCCATCCATAACCATAACTTGAAATCCATAACCTAGGAATTAGACAACTCATTGAAACATAATTAAGCAATTAATCAAAGCCACATTCTTTTTTGACAAAGCTTTATGTATGACTAACACTTGGTTATCTTCTTTCAATGGGGAATTTTCTTGTTGCCAAGACGAATGAAGTTCTTCTTAAACCTTTAATTTCTCAAATTGTCCTCCAAACAGAGGAGTTTTCAAGGGTTTGCTAGGTGATCGATCGCACAGAGCCTCCTCTTTCTCACACGTATATAAAAAAAGTTAATCAAAAAAGGAACTATATTAAGTCTATTCATAAAATCTATATATTTACTAAAAATAAGGCACAAAATAAGAAAAAAAATGTATAGAGCCCCAAAAATTTTCAAGAGCTCTGCCCCCAAAAAGCACAATTTACAAAATTTTAAAGCAATAAGAAATGAACAGAATAAAAGTACCTGCAAGTAAATGAGAACCGACAGATATCAGCTGATTTTAAACCCCACATTTCCCATTCTTTTCCTTCCTTAACTTCTTTCTTGGCAATGGAAGTAAAGGTAGCTCAATCACTGGAATGCAAATAATAATCACACAATCAATTTAAATTTATTAAAAAAAACTAATTGTTTCTCCAGAAGGGTGTTGGCTTTAAAGGAAAATATACATAGAAATATTTTGCCTTATTTGGTTTGAAAAGCGGATAGAATTGAAAATTGATGAAAAAGAACCAACTTTTTCTCTACTCTCTCACTCTCACCAACTACATTTCTATAAGAGCTTTATATGGAACCAAAGTATCAAACAAAGAAAAATTAATTATCTTGTGCATTTTTCGGATTTCTAAAAAAATGTTGTACAAACATTACAACAAAACACCCTTAATTTCCAAATCGAGAATAAACAAGTTGGAACGAACAATAACCCTATGAAATTACATTGCAAAAAAGGGAGATTTGTTTTGAACAAAATTGAACAAAACCCATGAACAAAAATTCCTAACAAAAAACTTCTAGAAATGCAATTGTTTACTTACAATAACTATCTCAATTTTGAAACATAAAAGAATAATACAATATATTAAGATGAGAAACAACATTTGCAGCAGAAGAAAATGATATTGATCAAGTACTAATGAAGGTAAAAAAAAAGTAAAATTAAACCCAAAACTCAAAATCATGAAATAACCTAGAAACCCAAACTAATTAAAACAAATCTTAGTGTGGACAATTATAATTTGGCTTTGAATAAATCAAGTGTTGACAAATCAATTATTGTACAAAAGAGGGTTTCTATAACGGGAGAAGATTACCTTTAAACAAAAACAACTTACAATATGAAGATTGAACATTGTACTCTGATTTATTCTTCATGAAGAAATTGCAACAATTGCATCAACTATTATCTGGAAAATGCAAAATTTAATGCAGTACAATAAGATTAATATTGTTTCGCCTCCAACCGTTTGCCAACTTTCTTCACAGATACTTCATTAACATATAAAATAAGTCAATAAAGAAGAACAAACCATCACAAAGCAAATGGTCTAATAATAGTGTGAAAATGAAATATTATGACCATAGGTTAAGTAATTAATAACAAAACATCAACAAAGGTTCTAACTAAAATCAGTTGAAAAATTCAACAATTAAAGAGTTACGAACAATACTAAAAACAGTAGGGAAGATATATGATGTAACCTTGCTTGATTTTATCTTGTGAAGTAACTTTTAAGTAGTTCTTTTAAACAAAATATCTTGATTCAATTGAAAACCCCATGTTAAATACAAAAACAAAAATCAAGTTCATACTTCATTCTTACTTTATTAATGTCAAACACAACATTAGTGCTAATAATTCCAAACGCTAAATTAATTCAATTGAAGAATGAAACACAGCATTAGTATTATATTGAAGAAGAACCAATAGTTTATTCTTTCAATCCACACATAAAAGATAAGGATTCTTACTTTATTAATTCTAAAACACAACATTATTTCTTATCCTATTGTATAATCTAATGATTCTAGACTCTAACTAAAAACAATTAATTAAAGTAAATAATAAAACACAAGATTAGAAAGATTATGAAGAAGAACAAGATAGTTAATTATTTCAAACCAACCATGATCATAAAGTGCATACCCCATTCTTTACTTATTAATCCAAAAATAACACCAGTTCTAATGATTCTAAGCGATAAATAGTTTAAATAAATAAGAATGGAACACAAGATTAGAAAGGTAATGAAAAACAAACATGGATGCACAATTGTGCAACGGCGTAGAACCAATAGGGTTTGTGAAGGATGTGTACTTAGAAGGAATACAAAAATAATATTCCTGCAAGCTATATATAGAAGCAACATAAATAGACAATAGTATCAATTATGCAATTATTGACCGCATTTTGCATCATATACCTTCATAGACCATAAGTAAAGTTGGAGCACAACCAAAGCAGACAATAGTATCAATTATGCAATTATTGACCGCATCTGCCCAACGATTTTCCTCAATAAACAAACTTCAATAATCTGAAGCAAAAAGCCAAAGGTTTCAGGAAAAGTATGCAAAAGCCTAGACAAAGAAAACAACTTTCAACAAAATTGGACAAATTGGAGGCTAACCAGATAAAATAATAAGTTTCAACAAACCTAGACAAAGCATTGATAGTAGAAAACAAAATTGGAGGCTAAAAGAACTTCAAAAACCAACCTGAGATTAAATTAATTCTGTTTAAGAGTTGGTTTGTTGCTATTGCTTTCTTGTTGCTGCAGGATTCAGTTGTTTCCAAATTTCTCCCAAAAAATATAAGAATGATAAAGGAAGTAAAAAAAAATAAAGAAACCAAATTAATTTTGTAAACCTAAATGCTTCATTCCCAACAAAATTACGTCCTTTTAATCTAAAAAGGAATAAGAATTAATAAAGTGAAAAATAAAGAGTTAGTGTATCAATACAATTAGTTACATACTATAATCAACACCAAAATATGAGCAAATACACCAAACTAACATAGTTAACTCATGACTCTCCTCTAAAAGTATCAAAATCAAGGAAAAAATAATTTACTCAGATAACAATTATCAACCAATGCAAATACAATTATTAAGACAATGGTGTCTATTGGCTTGAGACCGTTTAAAGCATAGACCAGACCAAATACTATAATTACGATTTGGTACAATTTGATTTACGATTTAGAACAAACTTTGTTTAGCACTAAACATATGTAGATGAAAAAAGTGCTCACCTACAATTCATGAGCACTACCAACCCAAAAATGAACGCAAAAGTATCATCATTTGTAACTGATTTGCTCAAAAACCTTAGGATAAGTACCATGGCTAATACTCTAGAGTCGTAACTACCCATTTGAATCGTTAGAACAAATGACCATTTCCCTTGACATCCTAATCAGAGCATCAACAACCATATGTTTCAAATGTAACTCATCAAAATATACTCTTTTTTAAAACAAACTACTTAATAGAGAATGTCATATAAAAACAAAAATCTGAAAACTAATTAGCATTCTACTTTTAACTAATTAACAATTAACAATTTCATAGCACACATCAAATTCAAATTCTCCTTCAAAAAAATCTGAAATATACCTAATAGAGAAAATCATATAAGAACAAAAACTGTGTACCGATACTAAAATAAAGAAAAAAAGATCTGACCTTTCCTACGAAAATCAACCAGCCATCCTTAGTGCTATTGTGCTTGGAAACTTCTTCAAAGGTGTGAACTTTGCCATCTGAAAATACATCTCTCCAAATTCCTTGGATTCCCAAAACACCTTGCAAAACTCTCCTATGAAATCATATCATTATAGATAGATTTTTAGTGATAACTATACCAGTTGGTGATGAACTTGTTAAAAACATTCCTCTCTTTTTATAATAAATAGATAGATTTTTAGTGATTGCTATACCAGTTGGTGATGAGCTCCAGCTTGCTTCATTAGAAACCTCGATATAACGCACGGCTAATTGCTCGGTTGGTGATGCAATTTCGCAGCCTACTTTGAAAGTCGATGAGTCTGCTCTTTCCCTATCCTTTCTCCTGGAAGAGAAATAATTTGTTGTATAATCACATATAATCACAATGACATTATATATTACAAAAACTAAAAAAATAACACATCTAATTTAATCTAACAATAACTTTAAAAAAGACCAAAACAAAGAAAGAACACAATCACAATGACATTATATATTACAAAAACTAAATACTCTTCTTTTTCTCTATAATCCGATACAAGATCACCAAATTAAAACTCAACCAAGAACCATAGAAACTGAATAAACAAATAATTAAAGAAAATTACATAAAAACAATTGATTAAGAAAAATAAGATATTGCAACACAATTTAGGGTCAGCATAAGAACAAACAATGTAGAGAGAAATAAAATAAACTGAAATCCTGATTTTTTTGCAACATAAGTACCCTTGCTTGGGAAGGCTTCAATATCTTCATCTATCTTGAATACATCGAATGACCCTAATTTTATTCCCACATCATACACTATCCTCTAAAACAAGATAACTACTTTTAAGCTTCTAATTAGAAGCTTTTGTAACCCTATTATTATAGTTTCCACATTCCACCACCTCGACCAATATAAACCAAAATCTTGCAAATGCTAATTATCATCTTTTTCAAAAAAACAAAGATAAACATGAACAAACTAAATTCCAAATCACAATTCAATTACGTACCAACAACCCAAGTCAACATTCACAGCAAATTCATTAATCAATTCTATTAATCCAAAATTAAGAATAAATTCAAAGAAATCAATCATGGAAATGTAATCTCAAACAAACACGACAATCAAAACTGATCAAGCTCCTACAACCAAAACTGATCAAGCATAGAGATTAATGAAAAGTGAATTTATGAGGACAGAAAACTTCTGCACAATGCCATAACAAAAAGTGAATTTATACCAGTATAATAGAATTGGATTTCCTTGATTTGAATCCCTCAACATTCATTTGAACCCTAAATCATAACAAAGAAAAAATTCAGGAAAATGCATAAGTAAATTAATTGAAATATAATAAATCAGATAATAAGATCAACAAAACAAACAAAACTACCTCACAAAAAAGATCAATCCAACAAAATAAACACAATAGAATTGATAGCTAACAAAAACAAACGCCATCTTTTCTTTAGATTAACAAAATTACAATGGCATAGAAGCATGCGAAATAAATTAACAAAATCATAGACAATCGGACAATGTATTCAATTTATGAGTTCATTCAAGTATGATAGCAAATCCCCATAAATTAGAAAATTCAAGTATGATAGCAAATCCCCATAAATTAGAAAAGGAAACAAAAATAAATTAATGAAAACCATAGACAATCACTTGGAAAAACCTTGAAAAACCCAAAAAAAATCAAGACTTTACCTTGAATTATAAGCATGCAGTACCCCAAAACTTTGTCTGAAGAAATTGAAGGAGTTTAGAGAAATTAAGGGTAAGAAAGATGAGAAAGGAAAAATATGATTGAACTGAAGAAAGGATGGCGTGAGGAGAAGGATAAAGCGAAGCATTGTGGAGGTGAGGAAAGAGATGGCGTGAGGCAGACTGATGAAATCTGAATTCCAAAAGCAAAGACATGTTGAAAGGGAAGACGAATGAACAGTAGAAAGGGTAAACGTGGTTGAATCTGATTTTCTCCGGGATACACGTGCCACGAGCTAAAGTGATACTATTCATTAGATGAAAAATGAATAGTAGAAATTTATCCTTGTTTTTTATAGGTACTAGTTGTGGGGCCGCGTGCTACGCACGCGGTCCCCCAAGTTACACTATCGAATTTATATTGTTGTTTTATAGAATTCTATTAACGATAATACGAATGAAATTATCGGAACCAATGTGTTATAAAGGTGTGAAAGATACAAGTGTTAAAGGTTTATAGACAGCACAAAATCTTTCAAATTACACTGTTGAATTTATAAGGTTTTTATACAATTCTATTAATTATAATACGGTTTAAATTATTGAAATAAATGTGTTACAAAGGTTAAAAGATGCAAGGGTTAAAGGTGTATAGATAGAAGTAAGTAACACCCTCAAGAAATCCTATTATATTGACGATTTTTAGTTTAATTAAAACAACTAATGATAATTTAAACTAATTTGTAATAATTAAATTGCTGAGATTGATGAACAATTAACTAAAGCATCCAAATTGTATTGTGGTTTCATCAAAATTCGATCTTTAAGTACCTTACGTCTTGATTTTGATTTGCATGTAATCTTACAAATGCTACATCAGAAAGACAGATGTTTCCTAAAAATATTATTCTAATTAAAAATTTGACTAATATATTATAGAGGAGCAAATTTTGCTAAGCAGTAGTGCACGTAAAGATTAATAGAGTTGTAAATTTGATCATTTTCATTTGATAAAAACGGTAATAATGCAGCATTGTCAATAGTTGTAATATTTTATACTCCCTCCTATTCAACCTATTAGTCCCATTTCCAAATAAGGTTAAGTCACCCTATTAGTCCCATTTCTATTTATGGCATATCTTTATTACCATATTACCCTTACTCACATTTAAATATAACACATATCCTCTCATTAACCCCAACTAATCAACCCCTATTAATCCCACCCAATCTTAATTAAAACCATTTATCTTAATTTACCCACCCATCCAAACTTACCCTTCCCTTCCATTTTAGAAAAATCCTAACTCCTACTGAATTCATATTTTGCCTCCTGAGCTCCTCCCTCTTGTTCTTATGGGTTCAAGAACCCTAAATCAATCTCTCCTGCTCTCTTGCTCCTTCCTCTTGTTCTTCCATCTAATAACAAGGGGTTTCGATTTTTTTCATCCATCTAATAACAAGGAGTATAAATTAATGTAATTTATATTAGAAAATTTAATTAAATCGTGCATCGCACGAAAACTATCTAGTAATCTTTTAAATCAAAACCTAAATGCTACTATACCAGTAATTTTTCCTTAGTTGTTTGACACACTTCTCTAATAAACAAACAAAAACCGATAACTATTTTTTTTACCAAACTTCTTCATAACATTTTCATCCAATACTTTCAAATGGACCCGTAAATTAATATGTTAGCTGGATGACCATATAAGTAAATAATCACAAACATATGTTTTGGGCTTCCGTAGCTACAGCAAAATAGAACTAACTAACACGCAATCCTCCAAGTTACACTATTAAATTCAATAACAATGTTTTTTTAAATAATTTTATAGAAAATAATTTTTAAATCAGGTGTGCACATCTAAAGAGACCAAATAAAACACAACATAATTCGAAAACTTATGTCAGTAGTTGGAACAATAATTTTATTGTATGAATTAGTTCTAAGCAAAACAGATGGAAGCATCTGTCTTGATATCTTACAAAACCAATGGAGCCCAATATATGATGTTGCTACTATCTTGACCTCAATTCAGGTAATGAATTTCTAGTGGTTGACTTGGGTGTTTTGTTCTCATTAATTTTGAGTAGCCCACGTCTGCTTTGCTTGAATCAAGTATTGCAGATGCCATACAACGTCTTCCATAGGTGGCCGTCTACTGGGTTCGTTGCTTAAGCAATTGAGGGTAAGTTCAACAAGTTTTAATGGATTGGTACGCATAAGTACCCCTCATCGACAGGTCCACCGCATGCTGTAATGCGGATGCTGATTCTGCTAAACTCCTTTCCAGCTGCAATTTTAAAGATGCACAGCAAAAGAGATAGAAAAATAAAGTAAGTGGGTTATACAGCTTATAATTGGAAGTATTTAAAAAGGGTAGTTGGTTTTGTGGGGTTTAAAGTACCTCTAGCTTGAGCTCCTCTACTTGCTTGTCGGATATGATTTCTCTGCCTGTAAGCAACTCAAGCAGAATCACACAATGTCATCCTTGTCTGGATTCGTCTGCCTGTAAGCAACTCAAGCAAATCATCGCATGCTAGCCGAACAATACCAGAATACCTCCATCATATTCATAAACATCTGATGCTTTCAACATGCAACTGCAGCAGCAACAACACACAAGATCAGTAACTAACAACTGTAGCAATAGACATAATTTCAGCATAGCTGCTACACAAAACAACATTGTCGCACAGCACCTGCAATCAAACAGCAGTAACAGAAGAATCAGCTACACTAAAAACAACCCACCAGAACACCGAAACTGCACCTCTAACCATCGCACCAGACAACCCAACCAGCGTCACAAACAGCATATCAAAACCAACTGCAGCAAACGAAGCAACTTGCAAATGCTGCAGACAGAAACTACAGACAGCTTAGCACAACTCAAACCGAAAGCCAACTACTGCATTGCCAATCAACGGAAACTCGCCCAAGTAAAGAACAAGCAATTGGAAAACACACACCATCTACATTCAAAACCAACAACACACCTGAAAACTACGCCAGTTGCACACAACAACCTCAAACAACAGCTCCACAACCCAATAACAAAAAAAAGACTCCCAAAACCACTCTCAAATGCACAAAACCAGATAACCAAACAGCAGCAAACACCCAAAAAAACCAAAAGAAAACACAATAACTTCAGTTAACCCACACACAACCTGCTGCAAAAAACACATCCAAATATTCATCAATCCAAAAAACACCTTGTTCCAATGAACGATGAACCACAATGAAAATGAAACATCAATAAGTGAAGCATGCCAAATCTACAAAATATTCTCAAAAAAAGAATAGCATATGATTGTAAAGGGCAAGTAGTTGACAACTCTAGTACATTTATATTATATTAACTACAAGCGAAGAGAGAAACAACAAAAACACAGTAATCTTGACATGATTCAATACTTAATAGTTGGTCGTGACAACTCTTACAATTGTAGAATCCTTGAAAGATCACAAACTTAGTCACTAATACAATCACAATAGTGAATGTTTTAATTTGTTAAAATAAGTTCTATCCAATAAAAGTTCTTTGGTCTTGTGTTATAACTTAAGAAAACAATCTCTTCTTGCATGATAAAGCTATATACATCCAGCACAACAACACCCCAAGTGCGCCAAGGCATAAATCATTTTACTGTTATAAATCTTTTTAAAGCTAAATCCGGGACATTACATAAAATCAATGCGATACAATATTATATAACTCTGATTCGTCTTTAAACACGATTCTTCAAAAATCACAGTTATCAAATGGCCAAGAGCGAATATAAATCAGCCAAAATCCCAATTTAATTCATTCATCACAAAAAATAAATTCAACTTAATACTCTTACCATTCTATGTCATCTCAAATGCTTAATTTATTTCATCAATTCTTTCATTGTGACAATCAACTCCATTTCCTACATCATTCAAACATTTCATTACATTCAATTTTGGATACCAATGAAATTAGATAGGCACCCACAAAATCAAGGCTAAAATGAATTGCAACTATTTTTTTAGCAGCTTTCTCAGCAAATAAACATACGTACAAAAAACCTAAACTCAAGTAAAAAAAAAAAAACAAAATAAACTCAATATATATCACTTTTGTGACCTCATAGCATAAAAAAATTAGTACATTTTAAGATCACTCTAATAATTAAAATCAATGAGATCTTATGTTTACAAACAATTTAGACAATTAGGATTTGGAATAAAAAAAATATAACCATTACACTTTTATTATTATTTTTTTTTCATTTTTTTAACCATTACACTTGAATAATAGTAAATATACAAAGAAAGTTGTGTACAATTGAGGGTGTCAAAAAGAACAAGACATTCTAATTAATAATCGATACAAGCAAATAATGAATTTCATAGAAAATCAGTCAATTTATATGTTGACGCCATTACTTGAATGTTCTAATTACACACTATTACATGAGATGGTCAAAAAGAACACACTCAGTTCATAAAAAATGTAAGCCAATGAAGTAGATAGCAAATTGAAATCATTACAACATAACCAAATTACTTGAATAGTTGAATGTTCTATAATAAATTACAAGAGCCACACCCATCCCCCAACTAAAAAAAGGAGGGGATATTATTATGTTAATCGTCAAAAAATTTTAGGGGCCGACGATGCTATTTCTTGACCACTAATTCATCAAAATATGCAATTCATCTTGAAATATCCATTTTCAAATATTTAATATGATGACAAATTGCTACCAGTATCAATAAATGAAATTGGCTTAAAAATAACAAAAAGTGTGATTAGAATAATAGTCATCCAAACAAATCAAGGTTTTTAATGGTCTCAGATCGTGTTATCTAATGCATCACCTTTAGCTTGTTTTTTGTACATGAAGCACAAAAATCAGTAGTAGATGGAACCAAAATGAAAACTAACAATATATATACCATTTATGAACAATTATCAAAGGAAAAAAAATAACCAATGTAACAAAAGTCACATCAAATATCGTGAAACTTAGAGGGAGGAATGGAACCTTGATTGAGGCTTCACCACTACAAAATTGAATACTCTTCTCTTTTTCTATAATACAAGATAACAACCAAATTAGTACTCACTAAATAACAAAGCTTTAATGAAAAAACTAAATTAAACTAAACTAAATTACAGTTACCATAACTACCAACATTTTATTACCCATATGTCCCACCTAAGTAGGGTTATAAATATCTCATTAACTAACAAAACATTCCACGATCCCGATCCCACCTAGGAAGTATTTTAGGATCGAATGTAAAGCTAAATAAATGTAAGGCTATTGAATGAAAAGGTTTACTAATTTGCTTTTAATGCTTTAAATAAATGACTATGAAAATTCAATAGATATGATATGGTTTATAACACTGATAGCTTCAAGCTTTTGGCTTCTTTTAGACGTTCTATAATATGAAACCGCACTTGAAAGACTATCATTTGCTGACAGTCAAATAAAAGATATTGCTAAGGGAAAAATAAATGAAACCAATCCTCTATATGAAGTAGTAATAATCCCATATAAAAACAAGCAAAATTTAGTTGTACAACCAAATAATAAAAAGAAAATAAAAAAAGGTGAGAATCATTTCAAAGGTTGCAGAAGAATCACATAAATGACTATATAATAACTTGACAACAATTAAAGAGCTACCAAAAATTAAACTAAAAAGGAATTAAGGAAAGAAAACATAAATAAATCAAGAACACTTGAAACTTGATATTAGAGAGTCCCCAGAAAAGAGAGAAAACATTAATATTTCACAACAAAATTAGAGCATAACCTAGAAACCAAAACATTAAAAGTATGTGTTGTTAATTAGGCCATCACAATTCACATAGTCAACCCATGAGCCCACTTGTGTGGACTGTGCGCACATGACCATAAGTAATGAGTGTTGACTTGCATACACACTTGATAAGGTTCACTCGTACCCAAAACCATATGGTATTAAGAAAATTACCCACCAAGTATTATATGTAAGTCTAGAACTAAATATTTTAGCAATATAAAATCTTCCTCAAACATGAAATATTTCTAATGTATGTATAGCTTCAAAAAAAAGGTCCAAATCAAAATGGAAAATCGGTACTGGTTAGTACTGCTTACCTCAAAATAATGTCAAAGCTAAAGTGAAAAAGTCTGCTAGTAAGATTGTTAACGGAGCCAGCCTTAACATGAGGAAGAAGAAGCTACCAGTCACACCAATATTTACCAAAGATGCAAGGTTTGCCCCTATGGATTAGGATAGATTTTGCAAGCGATAGTACGATACATACAACCATTTGACTGGCTACTACTTCACTATCGTGACCAAACAATTTAATTTGATTAAGTTTTGGACTTAAGTGTAATAGTAATGAAAGCATAATAAATAGTTTAGAACATTAATCTTAAGTGAATATAATTTAAACACAATCACCCCACTATATGAATTGTTGTAAAGAGAGACACCTAAATTTTGCTCATGAAACATTGCAGAACCGCACAACTATCCAAATTACATGTTAACAACCAACACTTGATGGCATTAGTCTTAATATTTGGTGATACGATAACCGCATCACTCCTAAATAACTATGTCATTATCATAAACGTGATCTTTACTACATTTTGCACTTTTCACAAAATGTTATAAGCACATATAGTATATATACAATAGGTACATTATAGCCAAAAATTTAGACAGTTCTCGGGAAAAAAAATAAGGTGTTAGTAAGAACATATATCATTTTTTCAGTCTTTTCTTGCAAGAGGCTAAACAATGGTCATTTCGAAAATGTGTGGGTGGACAACAATCCCCATTTTTATGATTTTGGCTTAGTGTCATTAATCGATGAAAGGGGAAAAATGTTATCTCCTCTACTTGAATATGTCAAGAAGAAATGTTGACGAAAATAAAAGTGGACAAAACGCATAACTCGCTCAATCTAAACAGCCGAATTTGCAAATTTCACAAAACGGTGGTGGTGTGTTATCTACATTATTGTATCACGAGTCACGACCATGACATAATATTTTGAACTTGCAATGACCGTAAGCCAAATAAGCAACAAAACCCATCACATTGACAGTGAAAGTTGATATGTAATTCTCAACCATGTATCTATGGTCATGTTTTCAACTAACTTGGGATAAAAGAAAAAACAAAATAATATTTACTAACCTGTCCACCATCTGTGCAATACTCGCAATAGTCCAATGATGTTGATATTATCAACAAGGGTGCTGTTACCCGCCAATGATGATGTGGCTAACTCGTGATGCTACTTGTTGTCGAGGGCGATGTGCTGCTCATGTTGCAGACTTGTTGATGATGTCCTTACGTGCATTGACAAAAAAAATAGTGCAGTTACATTACATCATCGTTTAAGTGTCCGCAAGTAGCCAACAATGTCCAGATTCAATATCATCATATGGGTAGTGGAAATAACACTTATCTTGTTGCCCTGTTTCAATAATAGATTGAGGAAAATGTTCAGAAAGATGACAAAACCAAATTACATACAATTAGTCAACAACCATAAACCCAACAAACAAAAATTGCACCAGATAGCTAATCTACAAAGATCCCTAGTTCGTCAATAGCATAATCAGCTAGTATGTATGTATATATATTTTTTCATGTAAACTCTACCCAGCAATTGTGTAATCAAATGATAAATAATTAATCATGTTGCAGAAAGATGTTGTAGAATAATTTAAATCATAACTCCATAGAGTTTCTCCAAATTAGTTTACATACATGGCAGTTACATTTTGCCCAAGGAAAAGTACCAATCAGGTGTCTTAACTAAAGTAAAATCATATAGTATTTTAGAGAGCACTTATCATACTGCACACAAGCAATTCATTAAGAAGGTAATATAGTACAAATACACAAAGGAACAAATAAACAAATTAACCCCAACAAAAATCAATTGAACTTGAAAACTCTTAAATTAAAACAGATTGATACCCATATAAACTAACAAAACATCAAATACCAATTAAAGCAATTGGAGAACAAAATCCCGCAAAAAACATAAAAAAGACAGAGTATGAAGATCAAAGTACAAATAATGGAGTAACAAATTGAATAAAGATCGAAGTACAAGCTGAAAAAAATTGCAAATATAGTTCTCCTTGTGCTCTAGCTTATGTCTTATTTGTCTAGCCTATTGATTCATCTTGTCTATTTCATCAAACCCTTGGAAGATAGAAGATCAAAGGCAAACGATATTGAAAGAAAAAAACCTAATCATGAAGTGGAAAACATAAGAATCTGAGTTTTCATCAAAGAAACCAAATGACCATGGTATGTAACGAAAATAAATTGTACCCTAAAATTTCACTCAAAAATAAAACAAAAACCCTGATTTTCATCGTATTCAAAAGGGATAACGAAGATATTTAACCGGTGCATTTCAACATACGATATCTTAAATGAAGAGAACATGAAACTTTCAATATCTTCACCCTTCAATGTTAATCTGGTGAGCTTGATTCCCTCAGACAATTATTCTTACCAAACAACCTTATAAATAGATAAAAGACCTCACTATGTAAGATCAAAGGCAAACAATATTGAAAGAAAAAAGCAATTACAAAAAGGAAAATGTAAGTACCTAAATGTTCAAATGAAAAACGAAAATCCCTTTTTTCATGGCAAAAACCAAATGAAAACCGGAAAAAAACCCTAAAAAGGTAATAGATTAACGAATTCAAATGAAAACCCCATCTTCATAAACGGATCCTGATTTTTTATACAGAAGAATTAGACCTCATCTTCATTTGAAAAGATAAAGAAAAGGTCTACTTCCATTAAAAAAAAGGAAACCGTAAAAAAGGAAAAAAAAAAAAAAAAGAAACCATAATTTTGCATTCAAAAATCGAAATGAAGAAGGAAAGATCTTACTGTGATTATTCATGTGCCTAGAAGAAGATGGAAGCATGTATCAGCAGGGAAAGCGGGAAAATGAGGTGTAGAAGAAGATGGAGTGTAGCAGTAGGGAGAAGGGATTGAAGCGTGGCAGAGCAGAAGGCACGTGGAATAATCTCAATGAAACCAGGGGCACGTGTCGTGTATTGGAAGTAAACTGTTCATTAGATTAAAAATGAACAGTTAAATTTGTTGCTCTCTTTTTATAGGTAATAGATAATAGAAATAGATATATTTCACACCTACAATTAATAAATAAATAATTTGTAGTTAGTTGATAACATTAACATCATTCAAGTATACATTGATATATAAAAATAACTACATCTTAAAATATCAAGGTAGCAACTTAATTTTTTAAACACTAAAATTATGATTTTCGACCATAGTAGGGTTTGCGGTCCGGTCTGGTCTGAAAAATAAAAAACTGAGACCAGACCGTAAACTAATTTTAAAAAACCATGCCAGGCCATTTAAACCGTAGACCAGACCGACTACTAAAATTCCGGTTTGGTTTACAGTTTGGACCAAACTTTGTTCAGCCCTACTGGTTATAATAACTGATCTAATCAGCTGATTTTATTAATTAGTTTGACTAGTTGATTTTTAACCCGCTTTTTATAAGCAGCTTGTTCAAGAACAGCTTCTACGTATCAATAACTTGTTTTAGAGCTGTTCATGGGCGGGCTACCCGCTAGGCCTGCGCCAATCCGGCTCGAAAAACGGGCGGGCATGGACAACGTTTTTTAAAAAAATTGAAAGTTTGGACGGGTAATACCCGCCCGCCAAGATAAACGGGCGGGTAGCGACACCAAAAAATTACCCGCGGGTATACCCGCCCGCTTAGTTTAATATGAAGTATTATTTATTAAATAATTAAATTTATTAAATATTAAACTATACTACTAGATGACTCATACCCAACTTTAGTTTATTACTTTTCTACTAGCCTTAAGATTTACTTATTTTAGACTTTAATATTTTTAACCCTCAAAGCACTCAAGCAATCGAATATCAAAGTTCGAACAAGTAGCCGACTCACCGTCTATATTCAATATTCATGTAATTTGACTATTTTGAGACTTTATATATATTTAGAGTATTTTAAATAATGTATTATATTTCTTTTATTCTTATGAAAACTTAACTTTATAATATGATTTATGTTTTGAATTTTTATAAAAAAATACCCGCCTACCCGCGGGTCCCGCCGGCTTTAAAAATGGGCGGGTAGCGACAAAAAATATGCTCGCGAATGCGGGCGGGCTTTTGAATATTTGAGCCCGCGGGTAAAATTTTTAGGTGCTACCCGGTCCGCTACCCGCCCAAGCCCGCCCATGAACAGCTCTAAGTCTTGTTTCAACCAGTTAATTTATCAAATACTAGTATTAGCTGCTTTGACCACTCTACACTCGATTTATATCAAAATAAGTTAAAGTTGCTCAATAAGGTGATTTGCCAAACACCCCTATATATTATTTTGAAAAATAAAGTTAATAAGGAATAAATAAATAAATATTAAATAAATATTAAAAGAAAGTTGAATGAAAAGATATGAAGACCACAACAAATAAAAAAATATTATTTTAAAAAATGTTATATTTATTATAAAGTCAGAGAGAAACATGTGGAAAGTGGAAACCATAAGAAATATAAAAGTGCTAAAATGAGTCAGTGGAAAATATGTGGTAAACTACATATTATTAAAATATTAAAATTAAGGATGAAGAAGGTTATTATTTTATTCAAAATTTGTGGTATAAATATAAAGATTTCCTACGAAAACAACAAATAAAACACCCAAAATTAAAAGTAAAAAAACTTCTTTAAGAAATGGAGAAGATTAGAAGATACTTCTTTCCTTTTGAAATCATTAAGAATGAAAAGGGAAAAATTGGCATTAAATCTTTATCTAAGATGATTAGTTTGAAACCATCATTATGTTGGGGCTATAAAAGTTTTGGTTACCACGCAGAAAACTCAAAACCTCAAGATTACCATGTGGAATTTTTCATAATTATATTATAGATAGATGCAATTTATAATGGCCACCAATAATGACAATTAGAATTCCACTTTTTAATAAAATGTGTATTAAAAACTAATTTAAATATAAATAATTTTAGTCACACATATTTTATTTATTTGATTTTTACATCAAAACAAAAAAGAAAAATTTTACAGGATAACATCTAGTTTTAATGAAATATAAGTGATAGCACCTCTTAAAGAAAATTCCACATGGTAGCATCCACTTTATACACTATCTATTCTATTCGTCGCAGCATTTTCTATTAAGTTCTTGTTAAATTTCCTTTAATTCATCATTTTGTAATTTTTTTAGATGGCCGGTAATATCTAATTTTTTTTCCACAATGTGGAATTTTCCAATAAAAAAAACCGTGCATGGCGCAGAAATTATCTTGTTTTTAACCGAGCCAAAACATTAACCCGAAATCAGGTGCTATAAAATTGGCGTTCCACTCACTTCCTTCTCTTCCTGTAAACAGTTTATCTGGATGGAAAATCCAGTTCCTTGTGGCGGCATAAATGGGAATATCGGAATTCCACGATTATCTTCTGCAAGACATTCTATCCAAATTGCCGGCGAAATCCTTCGCATCGGCATCATGTGTTAATCGTGCTTGGAATCGCATCTGCGCTCGCATTCTCTGTCGTCCTAATTTCATTTCAGCTTTATCTTTGAATGCCTCGCTTCATGTACGTTTTTTTTTTAATTTTTTCAATCTAGATTTTACCTAATTAATCAATGTTTGTTGTTGTTTGATTGAATTATTGAATTTCAGGAAGCTGTTAAAGAGGTTACTGATAAAGCTCTTTCACGCCCAATTCGACCGCAATTCGCAATTGTCTCTATTTGTCCTTTCTTTAATCTGAATGAAGCTCATGGACTTGTAATTTCTAACTTTCTTTCACTGTTTTTTCATTTTTTTTTGATTTTCGATTTTTTTGAGAGGATTAAGAAAGTATATTTGATTGCAATGTCTTTTCAGATAAGGGAGAAGTTGGGTACTAAAATCCCAATTATTACATGTGCAACTGGTGGTATTATGGGAAAACATGCTCTAACTGATGAATTTCTAGAGGTATGAATGTTTTCTCATAAATCCTAATTATTATATGGTACTGAACAATTGTGAAGAAAAAGGTTTTTTATAATCAAGTTTTCATTACCATAATGACATGGTACATTTGATAACAAATTATGCTACGAATCATTCTCATTCCAACCATTTAGTACCAACAACCAAACCGGACGTAACATATCAAGTATCAACCCTTCTCTTGCAATGCTGCATTAGATACATCTTAAGGATGAGAATTTGTTGAGTCCCAAAGGAGACTCAATCCAAACATGAAGGAGATCGTAAAGACTGAGGCAAGGCCGTTTCTGAAGGTAGTTTTGAGGTGCAACCGCCTAAAGCCCAACTCATGAAGGGGCCCAAATTTTGAGTTAATTCAGTGCATCACAATTGAACTATAGAGTATTGGTGAAAAAATAACCGACACTTTATTTATATAAGGGCCCCTTTTTTAAATTTCGCCTAAAGCCCAAAAATTGTCAGAAACGGCACTGGACTAAGGTCTTGAAACTACTTAAGGCCATCATAATTTACTCTAAATTTGATAGTAGATGGATTGGCTATATCCATGTTGTATCTGAGAAGGGAAGAATGCCCTTTGTCAAGGGTGAAGAGGGTGATATGATCGCTTTTGGCAGTACTGGTTCTTGAAGTGTTTGCAATTTTGCATTGATTATCGCAAACACAACAAGACAAAAAAAAATATTCTCTCGTTTTTGAAGAGCATAATATCGTATTATAATAAGCAGACATTTATACCTTTCAATATTTGTTGTACTGACAGGTGAAGTTCCCATGTTATGACACTGATGATATTTTTGAACCTCCTAGAAGTGGGGGAATTTCATTAACAATTGGTTATTTACCTGGTTTTGAAGTTGATGTTGTTTCTCTATTAGAGGTACTTGTCATTTCTTTGATTTTATTTCTTCACGGTTCCTTTAGTAAAACTTAAACAAGGTTGAATTATATTCTTAATGATAGGGGTCGAATCTCAACCAGTTTGTGATGGACACTAGGAACTTCTCAGCCGCTGTATCGGGCTGCAGATCCCCTGAGGCAATAATCATATTTGGAGTAAGTAAATTTATATGGTCGCTTTTCTTCAAAACTATTCTTGCGTTGGCCCTTGATGTAGTCTTTAATGCCATGTCCTCAACGTCTGATGTTTTGATGTTTTAGGATTCACAATCTGACATGAAACCTGTTATTGAAAACTTAGGTGAGTTTTCATTTTCAGTTCTATTTGTTTTCATTGCTTATTCCCAAAAGACATACAGAAATTCAGAAATGGTGACTTTCATGGCACAAATGTTTGGTTTAGGAAGGATTATGAGAAGTTTATGTTCCAATCTTAATATATGCTTTAGGAAGTTGTGTATGTATTGGATAGTAATCTTATGAGTTAAACTTTTGGTTTATGTGACCAACACCATCCCTTGGGATTTATAGTTGGACTTTGTTATTGGTGTAATCTAAAGCTTGACAAGCTCGAGAGTTTCCATTTTCGATGTTTACAAACGGATTATCACCACCATTCCTCATTATAGCCTTTGCTTGAAATGTTGGCCCATTATGCATTTATTAAATTTTATCCACATTTAGGAGTTCTTTTCTTTTCTTCTTGAAGGATTTCACTTTAATTTACAAATGGCCAACAAGTTGACAACCCTTTTGTGTTGATTCTTCTCTTCCCTGGGCAAAGCATGAATCAGAATTAGGATTTCTTGATTATATTACAATGTTGATGCCATAAATGTCTTTCTTTTTGCTTCCATGTATAGCATGTTAGTCAATTATGGCATTAGTTGTATAGTTTTACTCATCGAAATTGTCGTTATCTCTAATTAACATGTGGGATTATAATAGGTGATGGACTGTTGTTGGGGTTTTTCCTTAAGTTTTTTTTTTCAATAAAATTTGAACATTATTTATTTTCTTTAGTTTTTAAAACCTCTTTACCTCCTATTTCCCCTTCCCTGTTATTGCCTACCCTTTTGAGCCCACCCACTAAGACTTATTACTTACGAGCTAACTTCAACCATTGGTACCTAATTGCCAGGTGCCTCCTTCTTATTGCATGTTGCCCTTGACTCAGTTATCCATTGACCAATGACCACCACTAGTAAGAATCTGGCCATTACAGCACCATCAACCAAACTAATTTCTGCATTCTTCCATGCCTTGCCTCCTCTATCATTGTTCTTTTTGCAAAACCTAAATGGTTCCTTAAGCTCACCAAAAAAATAATCATGGTTACAAGTTCGTAACCTGGCTGGTTAGCTCCTGCTGCATCCTTGGCTTGAAGGTTCCCCAAATTGCATTTACCGCAATTTTGGTATTCTCTCATAAATAAATTCTTCATACATTGATGGTTGTCATTTCAAGGGGGTTAAATTTGGTGGGAATGTATTCATTGTTGGAAATTAGGGATGAGGAGTAAGTTTGACTGCCTGACTGGAGATAGGGGTTTGTAGAGATGATGTATTAAAAAGAAGGGGAACTACTACAAGGTGGCAATGATATGTTGACACAATCACACATGCTTTTTTTCGTGGAGTTGATGTGGTGGCATGTGGTATAGTGGAGTGGTTTGGTAGAGTAGTGGAGGCGTTATATGGACGTGTCATAATTTGTAACAAGATTAGTCTAATGTCTCCAATTGTCCTTTCAAGAGAAGCATGATTGTAGTATGGGTTGAATGATGGTTGGTTAAGGTGCAATTTGAGTTACTAGACACTAGTAGTGTACTAGGGAAGACTAGGGAGCCCTTAGTTTCTATG
Organism: Amaranthus palmeri; assembly: GCA_019776075.1. Taxonomy (NCBI): domain Eukaryota; kingdom Viridiplantae; phylum Streptophyta; class Magnoliopsida; order Caryophyllales; family Amaranthaceae; genus Amaranthus; species Amaranthus palmeri. The sequence goes on from JAAKBH010000306.1 coordinate 917,749, forward strand.
TCTTTTCTCCTCACTCCGCATTTACTCTTCATGCTCCACATTTCACTTTATTTCTCCCATAGTGCTAGCTAGCCCATTTACACTCAATTTATTATAGAACCCATGTTATTTTTTCCCTCCATTTGCTGCCATTGAGTTTGCTATCTATGAATTACCATCCACTTTCCTAATATCTACCAACCTTTTGTTGCTCAAATAAATTGTCCAGAGTGCTTTAAAGAGTCCTGTTTTCATGGGGAAAATTTTTGATGGAAATAGTTGCGTGAGGAGGCATCTTCTCTTCATAGTGCACTAACCATTCATTAGAATGATTTAGGGCTTTGTTGGAGACAAGCTAGGCTCTAACACTTGGGAATGCAATTATATTTGAGTTAAAGGATTGATAAAAGAACTTGGGTTAAGGCTAATCACTTAATTTAATTGGTAAGGGAATACGGGAAAAATATAATACTCCCTCCGGTTCTTTATTATTGTCCACTTTTAGTTGGGCACGCATATTAAAAAAGCGGTAGTTGAGGTATTTTAAATGATTATAATAATTGTAAAAGTGGTAGTTGGGGTAATTAAGTGATTATAATAGTTGTAAAGGTGGTAGTTGGGGTATTTTAAATAATATAAGTGGGGGTATTATGGTCTTTACTTGTGTGAACATGGGGTATTTAGGTAAAAAATATTTGCCAAAAATAGAAAGTCGACAATTTGGGTGAACTAACCAAATAAGGAAAGTGGGCAATAAAAAAGAAACGGAGGGAGTATGACTGTGCCCATATAAGGACTTAATAGTCAAGTAGGTACATTATTTCTGATTTGAAAACTTAGTTCTTGTGAACGAAGCCTATTTTAGCATGTATCTCATTGCACGGTTCTCTCATGAGTCATTTTACCAAACAATACTTGAGCTTTGGATTTTTGTGCTTTCTGTTGCTTTTTAAATACGCATTTAAATTATTTGATCTTTTTATTTTTCATTTGTTTCTATTGGTGACTTTTATTTCTTGCAGATTGTGCGTTTTTTAAACAGACTATCATTGCTGGAAATGAAAGCTGCAGTTTCAAGTATTCGACACCTCGAGGAAATGAATCATCTGACGCATACACTGTTGCTCTCGTGTTTGCAAGGCATAAAAATATGTTAAATGGTACTTTTTTTACCTTCTCTTTTTCGGTTTTGAAACATCAATGATATCATCATTAGGTTTGGGCCTTGCAACTTAGTTGGATGAACTGTCTTTTTCTTAGCTTTGGTACCTTGGTGAACAAAATACTGAAGCAAAAATCTTGTTTCCCTGAGCATAATTGCATGGGTCGATTTCTCAGTGTTAGAAAGCTTGCCTAAGTGCCTTTAAGGCAAGCATGTTAGGTGAATGGGTTAGGCACTTTGATAGGGTTAAGCAAGATGATACCTTAGGAGAGCACCTTAGATTACCTTGAAACCTAAAACGTGTGCCTAAGGGTGCTAAGGCGCCTTTTGGTCTTGGCCTTTGAACTTTTGAAGTTGGAAATAACACACTTCATGCGAGCCTTATGTTTTCTCTTCTCTTCTCTCTTTTTTTATTCATCTTATGGTTTAACTTTTCTAGGGTGTTTTAAGAATTCTAAAGTTGTCTTTTATCTCGATTTTGGGGCGCCTCACCCAATGGCTAGTGTCTTCGCTGATCGCTCAGTGCTTAGAGCCAAGGCAGTAAGGACTCTTAATGCCTTAGGGCATCTCACGCCTTTTAAAATTAAGGTCATGATATAGTAAGTTACCCTTTTCCGTAATCGGGGATTTGCTATAATATGTTCAGGTTTCTCATTTGGTAATCTGGAAGTATGGGTGTTCATCTGTTCATTCAGCATTAATTGTAAAATTTATTATGAAGTACCTTGGTAATGAAGAAAATACCGAAGTGAATCAATTCTTGTATGCTTTCTAGTGTTATAAAGCTTTCAAACCTGTTCAGTGGTTTATTATGCAGTTTACATCTGTCAATATGCAAAAAAAAAAAAAGAAAAAAAAAATTGCTCAGTCTTTTTGAAAAATCACATAAAGCTATATACTTACTCTTATCTCAATGCAAATTTATTGTTAGAGTTTGCATCAAGTTTCTGTTACTTTGTGTGTTATGGGAAGCTCCTGCCTTAGTATGATTTTTCACTCTCCAAGTAAAGTTTTCAATCATTGGTCATTCACTTAATCTCTTGTTTTCATTTTCAGATTAGGACCGTTATGTGGTGAATGCACCAAATATTTTTTAAGAGTTTTGGTAATCATTGTATGCTTATCACGTGATACCTCTAAGTTTTGACATCTACATTCCTTACTATTAACTGTTGGCTTTGTTTCATTGCTTCTTCTTCTTCTTGCTTCCTATAAGTCTATGAGAAGTTATGTTTCTTTATTCTAAATCTCAATATAATCGTGTTACATTTTGGTTTGCTTGTATGATAGTTATAATTGTTTTTAAAGCTATGTCCTCACTGTGCTAATTAGTTTTTTTATAAGATATCTGTACATTTTTCATTTGTTGATTTGCTATTGATCTCAACACTAATGATAACAGAAACTTTTAGTCTCATGTCAGACTTTAAGTCTCTTAAGTGGTTGTTGTACTATTCAAAAGGTCATGATTTTTCTCTGTAATTTTATTTTGTTCCTACTGTATGTGAATCGCCTGTTTTATTTTGGCTAGGTCTTGAAGAAAGAAGATGATATCTATCAGATATCTTCAACATTTTCTTTATTAAACAGGTAACTTAACACATTTAATGTTGCTTCTTGATGAGCAGGTGCAGGGAAAATTGAGTTTCATTTTGCTGTAGGAGCTGGAGTCACTGCTTTGGGTCCAATATATAGAGTAGTTTCAGCAAAAATGAGGCATAATGAGTTTACAACATGGTTGACCGCTAAACGAGAGGGGGAAAATGAGATTTTGGATGGTCATGAAATGTTAGATGATTTAGAAGTGGAGGTATGCTATTTTTATTTGCGGAAAAGCATTCTAAGTTGAAGTTAGCTCGAGTATGTGGATATCTGCCTCAACTAAATGTTAGAACTAAGTGAATTTTCTGTTTATGTACATTACCATTTACCACAATTCAAACAATCTATTGTTGTTCATATAAAACATTTATTATTTCTTTTTATTTATCCACGTTAAATTAGTTTATAAAACAATGGTTGACGATATAGGGGGTAAGGAGGGGAGGAGTAAAAAAGTGGGAAATTAAAAGTTCGTAAATTGGTAAGTGCAGATAAGTGGTAGAATCAAAGATGGAAGATGTGCCATTGTGGTTTATTTGGGAAATTAAAAGATGGAAGATGTGCCATTGTCATGAGTATTTTATAGTTTTAGCTGTTCTCTTGTAATGTATCCCTGCTGTGATGAAGTTTCTATGAACTCACTAGTCTCATTTCTTTTCTAATTCTTTTGGTATTTATTGTCCCTGATTTGACTGGCAGTGCATTGTTTTAAAATTTTGGGTTTTCATAAAATGCTCTTGCTGGATTTTGGCAGATGGCTGAGCCTCTCTCAAGTTATGATCTGTACATCGGGGTTAGAAAAAGAAGAAAATATTCTGTTGGTTCAGAGCAGGTGAAATCAAAGATGTCTCTAACCTATCATCCTGTTCAGGAGTAAGATATCAACTATATTCTTTACTTGTCATACTTGCTTATTCAAACATGTTGGTTTGTTTCATACTTGAAGCTTTTCTAGTGTAATCTAGTGACTCTGTTTTGAGTGCTTGTTAGTAAGATCAACGGTTAATCAGATAGATGACATAGGAAGACTCCATCCATTTGACGCAAATTGGCACTGCCAATTTGAGGAATTACATGCAATCATTGATGAGGAAACAAAATCACGAGCTTTAGTAACTCTAGGAAAGCCGACTTATTATTGAACCACTATTTGTTTTTAGCGCATACTAAGTTGCCTAATTAGGTTTCAAATGGATGATTTGTTTAATGATTAAGTTTTATAACCTAAATATTTCTGCTCCCTCCGTTTCCAAATATTTGATCCCTTGCTCTTTGTACAGCCTCCAAGACACAATATGGACCATTTGTATCTTTTATAAGGACAGCTCGGTGTACAAAGCATCCCCAAGAGCAGTCTAATTTGAAAGAGGGTGTTCGTACTTTGTAGTAGGATAGATTGTGTTTTCTACGTGTGTCACTTAACAAAATATAAACATACTCCCTCCGAATCATTTTAGATGTCCCATTTCCTTATTTGGCAAAATCATATCTATTGTCCCATTTCCTTTTTTGTCTATTTTTTTTACCTAAATACCCCCACTTTTTCAATTCCCAATACCCCACTACAACCTTTACAATTAATTTAATCAATTAAAATACCCAACTAGGCAACTACCACATTTTTTATGGACCCCACTCAACCTTTAAAATCCGTGAAATCCCAAATGGGACATCTAAAATGATTCGGAGGGGGTATTAATCAGTGTGGCATATTTGATTTCATAACAAGTTGACAAGTACTATCTTTTGTTAATGTTTTGAACGTACTTTTGGTTCATATCAAAGTATTGAAATAATTTTATTTTATCAAAAAAACCTCAAAATAAGCTCCAAAATAAGTTCCAAGTGTACTGTGTCTTCTACTCTTATGAATGACTGTAGGATTATTGAATTTAATTTAGTGACTAAACTAAATTTATATTAAATTAGGTTAAATGTGCTATGGTTAAAAAACTAATCTACCCCAGATACCGTTAGGCGGTATGATAGTTTTCTTATATATAAGTGAAAAAACTTGGTTAAATGATATGATCATTGACCTTGAAGAAAAATGGGATGACTTGTTTTGAGGGGGAGGGAGCTTTTTTTGATGAGAGTTGATATTTTGAACTTCAAAAGAAGTACATTAAAGTGTAAATCAGCAAAAATAAAGATCTGTAGGAAATAAAACTCAGTTAGAGGTGGGTGTCTTGATTGTGCTATGTTTTTGATATTTCTTTCCGTCTTGCTTCGTGAAGGTTTATCCTAGAAGTTCCAGTTTGTGCATTGTAGCATTTGAAGCCATATAGTCGTAGCTTGTTATGTATTTTTCGAGTGCATCATTTCTTGGTAGTTGGTGGCATGAAAATCAAGAGAAGAGTGCTAACAATGGGACTAATATACCCATGACACCAAAGGAGAGAAATGTGGTCACAAGTTAATGTAGTACTTAAAGTGTGAAAATGTGCCAAATGACCCCTAAAAAGTTATCTAAAAAGAAATGATGCACGCATTTGGAAATTTTTTGAAATAAATATGTACCTAAAAACAGAGGAGGTGTAGGCGTAGGAGCTTGAGATCATTTGTTATTTTCAGTGTTTCTTCTGTTCTTTCATTTGTAATCTTCAGAGAACTCTGCAGCCTGTCTTATTGAACACATTTGTTATCCACCTTGGTATGGTTAGGACTTATCATTGGTGTACTTTTTGACTTTTGTTGCTTTCCCCATTACTAGTTTAGCAACCCTACCACTGACTATTGATCCTTGCTGTAGCGAGTTTTGGTGATATCTACAATGTCACCTTACTCCTATGTCGTGATTGCTAGATAATCAGTTTTCTGATATCCGTCAACCAGTTCTAGTGAAGTATTTTATGTGGGTTTCTGAACATTTAATTACTCCTCCAGTTTTGTGTCGACAAATCTGTCAAATTTGATTTTTCAGGGGTGATGAGCAATACTTGTATGTTGGAGGTTGGGACATCAAGACTGGAGATACATTTTCCTTTTATACTCCTGACGTAAATCGCGCATTAACCTCTTGTGGTACTGTTTTCGAAAACGTTGGCAAGTTAAAGCACAAGGAAATGATAGGAGGCTTTGTCTTTGCTTGCTGTGGAAGGGGCGAAACGTTCTTCGGAAAACCAAATGTGGATAGCTCCCCAATCTTGGATAATTTTCCCACCATTCCACTTGCAGGAATGTATTGTGGTGCAGAAATTGGACGCGGTTCCCCTAATTTAGGAAAGTCTAATGAAGAACACGAGCAAGATTTCCCAGACACTCACTTACATGTGTACAGTACGATTTACCTACTCATGTCTTACAGCTCTCCTTCTAGGCCATAGGATGTTCTTTTACGAAGCGATTGATAAGTTTGCTTGGTTTTTCGTTGATGTAGCCGTTCTTATGAGGTTGTATCATAGTCAAATTGTCTTTTTACTTTGTAATTATATAAAGGAACATCAGTACTGATTTGTTGTAAACCCATGGACTGGTTGGTTTAGATGTAAAAGGAGGTTCTTAAACTGATTCCACCAAAAGTTGGTAGGACTTTTTTGAATCAAGGAACAAGAGTTATGATTTACACCAATGTTCTTGATTTGCCTTTTTTACTAGCCACTTGGATTAATTATTGCTTCGACTTGTGAAATTGCACGTAGGACATTTTGTATTCACTTCCCAAATCATTAAAGAACCAGATCATGATGCAAAATTCAAATAACCTAATTAAAATTAGAAAAAAATTTAGAAACTTTACATAAAAATTCTAAATAAAAAAATCATAAATCTTTTTTGAACAATTTTTTAACATTTTTTTCGATATTTTATTTTAATTTATCTTTTTTCTTAAAAAATTTGCATAGCAAGTCGTCTGGTCACCGGGTTTATTATAAAAAAATACCCCTCAAAGTTGAGATTATTCATGGTTAATCAATAGGTGTGATTATTGTAAGAAAATCAAGAATAGGTTGGATTATTCTAGTTAATTTTTTCATTTTATAAATAATTCTTTTGGGGTCAAATATTAACATGTTTGATCTCCAATGTTGTATTTTTCTTTCGGGAGTATCATTGAAGCTATCTAGTCTTTTAGCAGTTAGCATAGGAAGGTGGGACTTGCATGTCTACTCGTTAGACATTACCACAAGAAATACTCACTTCGAAAGTATGATGATAGTATGAAGTTCCACGCCTCCATCCGAGGAAAATTAAGAAACTTTTATTTTTTGGCTTCAACCCCGGATAACAGGGTGAACAAACACAAAATCCAAATAAATGAAGGTCCAAAATTAATGAACACGGCAAAATCATTAGACAATACAATGCAAAAATCATGTTACTTGAGTCATGATACTTGGCTTATTTCGGAGATGATGTTGATTGATACAATGGAACATGAAAATCTCCTAAACCAAAATAAAGATTCAAATATTTATCCCCAACTTCTTCTTTAGCTTCTCAACCTCCAAATATACCGTCGAATATGGGAGGTACTCCGAGAAGTAACTTTTGCTCAGGTCATTGATTGCAACGGCCAGCTTAGGTATCTCGAGTGTCTCTTCGTGAGTCAAGGTTCTCACAAATCTGGCTGGATTACCAGCCCAGAGTTCACCAGTCGGAATCCTTCTTCCGGGTGGAACCACGGAACCCGCTTCGAGTATTGAATGAGTCTCAACCAAAGAACCTTCCATTAGAATTGAGTGTTGTCCTATGATGCATTCCGGCTCAATTGTGCATGATCTTAGGAGACAGTATGCACCAACAGTCACAAATCTATCGATAGATGTCTCAGCCGGTAGACCTGAAAAATTCAGATATAGCAAGATTCGAATAAATCACAGCTTGTGCAACATACTCTTAATGGTCAAAAAAATAACTAGTCATGATAGTCATAGATATAGCAACAGTTAAGATTAATTAGGATTAGCAACATTTAAGATGGTTATACAATACAAAGCTTTATACGTAATATATACAGAATCACAACTCTACGTAATATATACAGAAATGTTCATGGAGATTGGGTTAGAATGGTGAGATATGAGGGTTCCTCGGTTCCTCCCCTATTTATATGAGTTCTCCTCCTAAATGGATAGTGGAGATAGTTCTCATAAATCCTCCAAACATCTCCAAGAGATACCTACATCCTCTTCCATAGCCTTCAATAAGATTCTACGAAAGTTTACACATCTAGAATAATCTACACTAGAGTATTCCCGGTGCTTTCAAACATTTCTTGAAGATTCTAAAAAAATCTAGATTGTTCTAGAGTTTCCTTGGATCTTCTTGATTAAGAGGGGACACAAACACTCATGAGTCCTTAATCCTTGATTTACATTGCTTAGTAATTAATGGACTTCCTCAACGACAATAAATCGTGTTAATCAACATGGATGAAAGCAAAGAGAAAATGTGTGAGACCTACTAACATCGACTACTTAACAACAAAAAAAGTATATCCAAGGGCTTTGGGCTTAGATTGTGCAGATTATGTACAGCGAAAAATGGGAAGTGAGAGGTGGAATATCATTTCCAAACATCTGCATGGACCAATGTCCACTCAGTTAGCTTCTTTTATTAGAAATTTTTGCGACGCAACAAACAAAAATAATAAAAAAAAATCTCAAAAAATACCACCTAATAGATATTGAACCTATATTAAATTAAAGCCTAAAAATAGCATGAGCATTTAGAATTTCATGCAATTATTATGCACAACAAATGCACATCATCATCATCATACCTAGTAGATCAACCTCAAGGTGGAAAACGACGGCCCATACCCTTTATAAAGGAGATATAAGGTGGTTCGACCAATGAGACTCTCAGCTCAAGATGTAAACACAATAAATGCACATCAATAACTAAAGAAGAATTACCTAGTGAAACTCCAATGAACCTCGAACGGACCTTTTGGTTCGAAATGTTGCTTCTTCGGGATAAAATTATCTTAAATCATGCCATTTAGTTTTCAAAAACTAAGTATTCAACCCTAATCCTAAACTCCCTAAACTCTCAGATTAGGGGTTAGATTGAAGATGTGCTCATCTTACACTTCTCCCTCACCCCATGTCTCATGTATCACAGTGTTAGATCCTTTGGTCATTACTTACTCAATGCGACATATATGAAATTACAAAAATACAATAACACAGTAAAAGGTTGATGAAAAATTTCTTCACTAATGCCCAATACTAACAATTCAAGGAGTTTTGAAGTTATGTATTTATGTCCTTAACTATGCTCCTAGAGAAAAAAAAAAAACAAGCATTCCCATGAATAACTTGCTCAATAAAATCAACAAACGTAATATGCTAAAAATTAATTTGTAAAATCTACTACAAAAAATTATGTTGATTGTAGGCCATACACAATACATGTTTCATTAAATGGGTAGATGCACAATATAAAAGCCTACTCAAGTTGATAAAGTATGTATGTAAGCACACATACTTCAAGAAACAATTTTGTTCGTCAATAGTCACTAAAAACATGACATTGGAGAGCGAGTTTAGCAAGGAACAACCAACACCGTGCATTTTCCTAATGTATCCCAATTTAGTCAAGGTTGCATCAACTTTTTCACGGCAAGCAAGAGCGAATATTTATAACATTTACCCTTAAGAAACAAGGGTCAACACTATTATTTTTAGTGAGGATTTACAAAATACTAAATTTCTCAATAAGACAACGTTTCTTCACCAAATAACCCTAAATAACCAAAAAAATACAGCAAACTAACAATACGTATTACCTAGATCCAATGATTTCAATTGAAAGAACCCAACTAAAAATACCAAACAATACGAAGGACACAGTAAATCTACAATGCCTATTACCTATAATATAAACAAATATAAAATAATCAAACACTGAGAAAGAATCTCACAAGAGCGAAAAAAATACCAATAAGTTAACTAAAAATTAGAGGCCCTGCCAAAATTGGGGACTGAGCAATCATTCAGTGTGCTCATGTGGACGAGTTGGCTCTAACTATTTGTAAATGTACACCAATCAATGGACAAACCACCACAGTTTTGTGGGTTAAAATTAGGGATTTTTAAACAACAATAATAATGCAATAAAAATCCTTAGTTTCAAAATTCAAAACTGAATTGAAACAAAAAATTAGTGAAACGCAAGTGATCTATCTTGCTTTGAGAGATCTCCACACAATAATTTCAGCTACAATTTATGGTTTACAACTAGCAAAAGGCAACAGCTCAAAAGCCATTACTGAAAAGACTTCAAGGAACTATCACTGTATGAGTTCAAATACCAGAAATCTGAATAGCATTTTTCTCAGGCTCCCCAAAAAAGTGGGGAGTCAATGGAAGTATTCAATTTAGGAATGCAATTGCTTCTTCTTCACCAAAATCAAAATCTAATTATCCACACCAGTTTGAAGAAGAGGATAAGATCATAGGAGGAGTCAAGTGCAATTTAGAGTTTTTCATTTCAAAAATTCAAGATCAAGGCCCAACACACAACAAAAGTGTGAAAAAAACGCCATTCAAGGAATTCAATGAAGCAACAATTGCTACTGTATAAAAGCAGCCATAAACTCTAGAGCCTTGGCCAATTTGAAAGATCATTTGATGTAGCTGAAAATTCTAGGCCATTTGATCAAGGAGTGACTTTATTCTGTTCTCCTAATTGTAAATTCACTTAATTCATATTCTATTTTTTCTACTCTCTATAAAATCCATCAAAGACAGCAAGAAGTTGAGCAAGGGAAGATACTCTACACGGAGTTATATCTTCTATATTTACTGTTGAACAAACACGATGATTCTCCACAGTTAAACCATTGCCAATGCAAGAATTGAATACAGCACTATACAACTAAACAAGTCCATGTATTAATGGCAGTTAGAGTGTATTGAAACGGTGATTTGGTTTCCTCAAAACAACATAAAAATGCAAATTGAAGCTTCCTATGATCTTTGGTAAACCTCATCGCAAACTAAACTTCCAAAGGAAGTAAAATTAATCAACCAAAAACCCGTAGTAGTACCAGCCACATCATTTGCTAAGTATTCCAAATTTTGATTATCAACATTCAAGAAACAAATTGTAAACAATTGCCAAAAAAATTGAATAAAATCATAAGGGACGAATAAGAAAACCTGTAGGAGAAGACCAGGCAGCATGAAGAACACACTTCTCCTGAACATTAGAGCAAAACCCAACAGTAATTTTATTAAGATCACCGCGAAGAACAGAGCCATTCCAAACGGAAGCACCATCACAGACAGTAACCTGACCAGCAAGTACAACATTAGGAGCAACATAGGCATCAACAGCGATTTTAGGGTTCCATTGACCTAAAGGAATCATCAATCTCTGTCCTCTATAGTCCCATTTCACTCGATCTGGATTTTCTACAATCTCTCGCTGCGGAGATTGCTGGTGAGTTTCCACGGCGGCAGAAGCGGCCGATGAAAGAGAGCGCAGAGGACGGTGGTTGTGAAGGTGGTGAGGGGAAACTGAAATTGAGGGAATAAGTTTTAGGGTTTTTCTTGAAAGTCTAGCTAATGTCGCCATTGTTGGAGTACAGGAGGAGAGATTTTGTATGGTGGAGGCTGAACACGGTTTTCTTCAAAGGGAAGTGGAAGGGGGTGTGTTTTGCGGTGTTCTGATTTCGAAAGAGGAGACCGGTGACAAGAAAAAAAAAATTTAGACAATTAGGGAAAATAATTATATACTATTTTTTACTAATTTTACAAATTAAAATGTCAATTTTAAGAGTTAAAAGACCAATTTAAAGATTTGAAAGAATAATTTCAATGATTTAAATTTGCCATTTTAAATTATGGACTCTGACAATTTTAAGACTTAAAAGCTCAATTTCAATACTTAAAAAACCAATTTTTAAAAGACTAATTGTTAGACTTAAAATTTTCATTTTAACTTTAAAGTAGGATGACTCAAACATTAATGTTGATATTAACGACTAGGCCATGGTTGAATCGCACAAAATGTGCTATCAGACCATGGTTGAATCGCACTAAGAATCGCACAAAATGTTTGTAATCCCACGTTTTTTTTAAAAAAAAATAAAATAAAATAAAATTATTTTAAAACTTTCCAGAGATTTTAGAAAATTTAAAAATTTATATTTTAGAAAATTTTAAAATTGATATTTTAGAAAATTTTAAAATTGATATTTTAGAAAATTTTAAAACTGATATTTTAGAAAATTTTAAAACTGATATTTTAGAAAATTTTAAAACTGATATTTTAGAAAATTGTAAAACTGATATTTTAGAAAATTGTAAAACTGATATTTTAGAAAATTTTAAAACTGATATTTTAGAAAATTCTAAAACTGATATTTAAGAAAATTCTAAAACTGATATTTCAGAAACTTTAAAACTGATTTTTTTTAGAAAACTTTCAAACTGATTTTTAGAAAATTTTAAAAACTGATTTTACTTACAAAAACTGAAAATTAGTTTTTGAAGAGGAAATAAACCGTGAATCAGTTTATAAAACTGATATCTTTCTTGCATCTCAATCCTTCCTTCCTCCCCATTCCTAAAATAACTCCCCATTAAACTCAATCATCTTTCCCACTTTTTCCCTAATTATATTAACCTATCTCATTATATACTCATAAAATATTTCTTTAAATCAGTTTTCTCTCTTCTCATTCTAATTCTTTTTCTCTCATTTACCATTTTTCTTTCTTTACACCTATTATCAAATTATTTTTGATCTCCATTATAGTATTTTCATTCTTTAAATATCCTATATACAAATTCTAAACAACAATCATACTTTAAAGTCAAGTTCTTAAAGGAAGTTTGATATGAGCATACATTCATATTCTAGGGCTCTTTTCACAAGGTAATTTTCGATGTCCATCTATTTAGGATTATCCCGTTAGTATTATGTGCTATGCATATGTGATATTAATGTGTTTAAATGAGATGTTTGATTTTTATATGATATTATTTTTGTGTGACATTATGTTTTATAATTTAATTCTCAATTTATCTTGAATATTATTTTTGTCAAACCTTGAGTTTAAAATTATTTGTTTGATAAAACTTGTATTGTTATAACTAAGTTTGATATGGTTTTAAATTCGAAAGAAAATATTTTATCTTATTATTTTATGGAAGTTATATTATTATTTTAATAACGGTTTTAAAAGACGATTTGGGTCTAAAAAGAAATATTTATGATTCTAATTGTTGTTATCACCAAATTGATGTTAAGAAGGTGATATGAGATTTCAGATGGATATTCCTGAAATATATTTATTGAGAAAATTTATAATCATTTTACATAAAATGTATAATGTAATGTTTGATTATATGTTTATGTGCTCACTATCAATTAATAAAATATATTAAATCACGTAAAGTGTAACGATGGGAATGAAACTCTTATATTTGTTGTGATCCAAGTATAAGAGTGATGAACAGGTTGCCCTGTTTGGTTAGTATAGCTGCCGACAGGTTATTATTATTATTATTTTTGATGCTCGATACGATTTTTGGTCTTCCTTCTATTTGTTGTGATCCAAGTAGAAGGGGTGTGCACATTAGGGTTACCTGAGACTACTCTGCTGGCCTTGATGAATTATTTTGGGGTGACGACCTCTTGATGAAGTATGTATAGGGGTAAAGCCTCGGCCTACTGGCGTTCTCGTTCCCTCAAATTAAAAATTGGATATATGTGTGGTCATCACTAAATATCAAATTAATTAATTGGCTTATGTTTTATTTTATTTTATACTCATAAAAATTTGATATTTAACTCAGCTTGATAATATTTTATTTTTCTACAATTATTTCAACTCAACTATATTTTGTTTTCTTAAATTATTTTCAAACTAAACTGTTTTACGGGATGGAGTTGGAATTATTCAGTTTATCTGATTTTGAGAGTTTTTCCCTTGTTTTCTTGTATTCTTATTTTTGCAGGTTATTGACCGCGTGGGAATCGTAGAGTGAGGTTCACCTAGGAAAATAGTTTTATTAGTAGTCACATCTCAGTTAAAATTTCACTTCCAGTTGTAAAATTGTGTAGATCTTAAATTGTATAGGATTATTTTATATAGTTGTTTAGCCTTATATTTATTCCTTATCAGGGATAGATGTGGCGGTAACACTTCCGTGATTAGGCTTTGGTTTATGTTTTCCTTAAAAATCTTTATTAAAATTTGGCCTAATTATGGGGGTGTTACAATGTTAGTGCGATTCCACCATGGTCTGGTCGTGCGCGATTAATGTTAGAAATTACTGCAAACTTTAAACGGTCGTCATTTCTTGCTCGATTGTCAAAATTGGGCATATAATATGTCGTTGGAAAGCTCTTGAAGTCTAGTTTTCAATGCCGCAAACCTTGCACTAATACGATCGTCATTTCTCGCTCGGTTATCGGAATATATCATTGGAAAGATCTTAAAGTCTAGATTATAATAATGCCGCAAATATTACAATTATATGACTTTTCTATATAAAGTTATAGCCATTAGAGTGAATATGTCTCAAATTTTAACATAATCGTATTGATTCCGCAATCATATTGATGTTCGTTTTTGTTTGCCATTGTAATTCAATGTTTAGTTTTAGCTTGTTTTAGTTCAATGAGTTCTCGGAGAAAGTTTAAAAAGAAATGTTAGAGATTGAAGGTTTAAAAAGTAATCAAGGGCAATTTTGGAATTTCAATATATAAGAGGTGGCGATAAAATGAAAAGGAAGGCGAAATTTAATAATGCCTTTATTTAATTGTATGATTGTATGATGTATAATTCCAATGGTTCAAAGTTTATCAAGTCCGACACTTAAAATGCCAATTTCAAAATTTTAAAATATCCAATTCAAACTTTAAAGGGAAATTCCACGTGGTAACCCTAAGGTTTTAGGTTTTCCACGTGGTAACCAAAACTTTTAAAAAATTTACGCGGTAACCCTGAGGTTTACCAAATTGTTTCACGGTGACCTTTTTGCACATAAAATGTTAGAAAAACGTTAGCAAACGTTAATTTTCGAAGCTTTAAGGTTGTTGTACCACTATTTATGTGACTCACCATTTCAAATGTCATCAGTATAACCTTTTCCTCCAAAATATACACCTTGAATCAACCATTTTTGGATTTGGAGGAAAAAATATGATTTGGATCAAAAAGGGTTGAGTTAGGGTTTATGTTTTGGGGAAAAAGATTGAAAATGATGACATTTGAAATGATGAGTCGCATACATAGGCATAAATCAGCCTTAAAGCTTAGAAATTAACGTTTGCTAACGTTCTTATGTGCAAAAAGGTCACCACATAACAATTATATAAACCTCAGGGTTACCGCATGAAATTTTTTAAAGTTTTGATTACCACGTAGAAAATCCCAAACCTCAGAATTACCACGTGAAATTTCCAACTTTAAAATAACAATTTCAAAATTATGGGTTGAACGTGTAAATAACAGTATTGCGGCCGTCTCAAAGCAGAATTAGTGAACGTAACAAAAGTAAAAGAAAAAGAAAACGAAAAGAAAAGAAAAAGCAACATTCGATCAAACATCCATCCCACAATTTCAAACAAGTCTTCCTCCCATTTTTTTGCCCCAACATTTTTCTCCTCCTTTCAAACGCGTCGTCGGTCGACATATTCCCCGGGAATCATTTCTCATCTTCCCGATCAGTTCCCGGCCGCCGATCATCTTCTCGCTCTCTCATTTCTCCTCGTTAGATATTTGATCATTTCGCTCTATATCTCGCAGCTCCGCCTCTAAATTCCTCGATTATCTGGTAATAAATTCGTTAATTTATCATATTTTATATGTTTTGATTTTATTTCCATTTTTTGATTTGTTGCAATCATTTCGAGCTTATTTTCTGCTTCAGAATACTGCTTTGCGCCGAGTTGATCAGATTCGGTCCTCTTTGATCCTTTTTCAAGTTTGATGGTTAATTGATGGTTGTTTTCTGTTATTGATGGATTATTGTTTATTGAATGCATCTATATTCGTTGTTTGTAGTGTTGATTTGAGGAGAAATGTCAAGTCAAGGCCGGAAAAGTTTATCGTCGTCATCTTCACATGCCAAAAACAAAGCCGTTGAAAATGGAGGTCTTTCTGATGCTGCTCGAAAGCCTTTCCCTTCCTCACGCACCATGTATGATTAACTCCACCTTTTTCAATTACCTTTTAGTGTTTCGTCAAATCAAAACCACCTTAAGGTTTTGGTTTTCCACATGGTAACCAAATTTTAAAAAATCCAAAAATCCAAGAGGTAACCTGAGGTTTACGTAATTGTTTTACCGTGACCTTTTTGTACATAAAAACATTAGCAATCGTACATTAGCAATCGTTAATTACGAAGCATTAGGACTGTTGTACGCCTATCCGACTCACAATTTCAAATGCCATCACTTTTAACCTTTTTCCAATAACATTAACCTCAATTCTACCATTTTTCATTCAAATCATATATTGTCCAAAGATGGTAGAGTTAGGGTTTATATTTTTGGGGAAAAAAGTTGAAACTGATGGCAATTTGAAATGGTGAGTCGCATAAATAGGCGTACAACAACCTTAAAGCTTCGAAATTAACATTTGCTAACGTTTTGTTAACGTTTTATGTGCAAAAAGGTCATGGTGGAACAATTAAGTAAACCTCAGGATTGCCGCGTGAATTTTTTAAAAGTTTTGGTTACCACATGGAATTTCCCTACTTTTTTATTCATCAAAAAGATACCATTATTCATTAACCAAACGCTCAACAAGAGATTTTCATCAAAGCAAAATTAATCATCATTTACGAAACTTGTTTTGATCTAATATTTTGCCAAGGAAATGTTTCTAACAAAAACATACCCTTAAACTTGTTACCTACAGTTTCCCGTCATTTATTTTGTTGATCGTTCATCATAGTTTTTAACATATATTTCTTTCATATCAGGCACAGTAACTTTGGTATGGCCACACTTTTCTGGGCAAAATTTAACACTGTGACGTATAACCGAGTTAGACACTAGTACCTTGTCCGAGTAACATAGCCCATGACACAGACACACACAAATATGGAGATTTGGTTCAAACTCTTTAGAAACCTTGAAATTGTTTGAATTATCCTACACGGATAATTTGTTTTGGCAATGTTTTTTCTTTACCTTTGAGATATGTCAAATTATCCTTTTTTATTTAGAGAATTAGATTGCATAACAACTAACGAGGTATATTGGAGAGTGGGGTAAATTGGGGTTTATGCCATTGGATTTTGATTGTTGTTTTTGATTGATGCCTTCAACCACCAGTTAGTGATCGTGATGGTTGTTCATTGAGAATCTCAACTTTCATTCATTATTTGTGCCTCATTGAAATATCTTATTCTAATATGGGTTGTATGACTACGATATTTACACATTATTACACTATTACACTATAGTCAAGTATTTTTTCGCAAGGCTTATTAGGGTGGAACCGGAATAGGAGGAAATAGTCTTAACACATGGGTGATGGGAGTATGTGGTCGGTGATCATGTTTATTGTAAAATGGCTTTTTGAAATTTTGGGCTTAGCTCCCATCACTTATAGGTTTCGTTATGCTTTAAGAAAAATTACCTAAAATTATCCAACCTTTTACTGATTTCCCTTCAATGATCCCAACTTTTGATTAGCTATGAATAATTCCAACAATAAGGGGTGTTTGCTAAGAATGCACTAAGGTAACCTCTTACCTATACAATAAGTTATTTTGCTTAAACAAATAAAAAGTAAACACAAAATCAAATTATAAATATCAAAAAAAATAAAAAAAAAATCAACAATAGAGGAATCGAGTAAGTTTATTTTTTGATTTTAACTTTTACTTTTTAGTGTTTTTGATTTTTGATTTTAACAATAGAGGAATCGAGTAAGTTTATTTTTTGATTTTAACCAACAAAAACTGGTCACCATTTGGCCAATAATGTTCTTGGGTAAATGAGTAAGTGACCCTAAAATTCGGATTATTCATGGTTAATCAACAGTTGAGATTAATGTAGGAAAATCAGTAAATTGTTGGATTATGATAGGTAAGCCTATGCTGTATTTTTTTTTCTATGAGAGGCCATGCATGAATAGTTGTCTAATGTACTTGGAATCCACTTTTCCTTTTAATTCCAGTATATATATTGCATAAAATAAACTCTTTAATTCAACCAAAATCCTCATATTGGAATAAATAACGAATTCGTTGGTGTGCAAGTGGTCATCAATGGCAATTTAAGTTCCTTACGTGAACGGTTTTAACCGTTTATATCTCTTTATTTTTGCTCCTTAATACATATGCTCTCGAAAAGTGGTTTTCTTTTAATTTTATGGACACGACTCTTTGATTTTAAATTACTATCCTTGGATCTTTGCTCCATGTCTACTCTTGTTGAATCAAATATCTTTCATTTAAAGCTTCTACGATGTGATCAATCACCATGGTTATAAATTTACGCTTTTGATCTTTCATGGTTGCCTTCCAAATTGTCTTTACCTTAGAAGTTTATCAAAAGCTTTCCTATGAAGTTTTCCTAATTATAAGTAAACGAAACTCTCTAAACATGCATAAACTATAAATAATCCACCAATATGCGTCTAAATTATACATCTGATTTACCTTTGAAGGCCTAGCCTAGTTTAGTTGGCCTATCTAAGTTCAACCAAATTTACTTTATGTGCTTGGTCTTGCATTTGCCCTTCTTGCATGATATATATGTAAGAATGGATTTTATGTTGATATATGTTGTTTAGGATATCCACTGTGTTGACCTTAGCAAAGCCGCCACAATTTTTGCTCATGTAGTAGATACAATATTACATGCGCAAAGTAGAAAATGATAAAAAAAGATGCTTTATTATTTAGAGAAAAAGAATGTAAAAGTGTCAAAGTTGAGCCTTTTGTTTGTTGAGAGTGTGTGAGGCATATGTATGGGAAGGAAGGGTAATCTAGAAATTCATTCTGAAAAGTGTAGGCATTCTCTCAAGAGTACATGCCTCATGACAGTGTGCATATCTGATAATTTTTGCCATTATCAATTTTTCAATCTCTATTAAAACTCTTTCTCTTTTCTCAATCTCCTCTCCTTTTCTCCAATCTCTTCTCCTTTGTTTTTTTCTCTTTCTTAATTTTAGTTTTAGTACTCAATTCAATTTGATTCACATCACCTTTTCTAGTTTGTTGATTGTCAAAACATTGTAAGTTAGCTACTTATATTGACTTTTATTGTTGTCATTAGAGAATTTTTGAAAGTTTTCAAAGTATTTTTTTTTTACTTATAATTTTAGTTATAGTACTCAATTTAATTTTATTCATCACCTCTTCTAGTTTGTTGATTGTTAAAACTTAAAACATTGTAAGTTAGCTGCTTATATTGACTATTTATTGTTGTTCTTAAAGAATTTTTGAAAGTTTTCAAAGTTTGTTTTTTACTTAAATTGAAGCATATGACTATCAAATTTATATAGTTTTCATAGGATTTATGACATTTTTCTTCAAAACTGTTTACACAAAATGTATAAACTTTGTTCTTTCTGTAGAACTAAAACGGGATTGAGGAAATGATCACAATAATGTAGTAACTATGCTGATTCGGTTGTCATACCACCAATATCGGTCCAATCATGACATACTTTATAACCCTGAAACACATTTATTACACATGTACACATGGTTATCAGAATCTCGATTCTGATCAACGATTTTACGATCCAAAATTTAGGCGTCCGATTCGGATCGTAGGTAGGATCTTAATGTTGGTAGAATCGTACGATCTTACATAACTCTAGGATTTAAGTGGTAGGATCATAACACGATTCTACGATCTTACGATCCGATCCTATAAGGGTAGTTTTAATCGTAAAAGTTTAATATAATCTAGATTTTACTTATGTATATATATGTATATATCTAAACAATTATATTAATATGACTAAAATCCAAGTTTTTCTTGATTCGCATTTTAAAATTGATTTGTTATAGGTATTCTTTTACAAAATTTAATAATTGAAGTCAACTAAGTATAAATTTAAAACTTAAAACTAAAAAAAACAAATACAATTGAAAATTAGTTATCTAAAGCATATTAATGCATATTTGTGGGATCACACGATTCTACGATCCGATTCTACCGATTTCGATCCAACCCCCCTCAACGATCCTACGTAGAATCTTGATCAGAACAACCTTGCATGTACACTAGTTTTGAAAACCTTTATGACCTGACGGGCACCATGGGTTTTGAAAATCTTTATGACATGATTGACATGATACAATGGGACCTTGTATTTTAACTGTGCTTCTCCATGAAGAAGACACAATGAAAATGACTTGAATAACTTCGTTTTGTCCTCTTTTCTGATCTTTCTATGTTTTTTGTGGCTAAACTTTTCCATATCTTAAAATCTCAAATATGTACTAGTACATGCATGTTTACATTGTGAACATCAAGTATGTCGACACACTGTATTTTTGATTCTATGTCTTGTGTCGTGGATTATAAATCTTTGGCCTTTTATTGAGCAAGAAAACCTGAAAGATTTCATATGATAAAATCTACATGCAATAAGCATTTTTGTCCAGGTGTTTTAAGTGGTCATGCATCTAATGCACATAGTGCGTGGGATACAATTATGGATCTACATAGAGAAGTTAGCATCATTTCCATCTTTTGGCACCACTTGCGAAAGGAATTTATTACTTCGTGTATGCAGGGGATTAACTGGAGAACGGACAGTAAAGCGCTTGCGACTATCAAGGGCTCTTACCATTCCTGAAAGCACAAGTGTTTATGATGCTTGTCGTAGGATGGCTTCTCGCAGGGTAGATGCTGTATTATTGACTGATTCAAATGCTTTACTCTGTGGTATTCTTACAGATAAGGTTAGTTGTTGCCTTTCTTTCTATGACATTACTTGTAAAAATAGGAGGTTCTGTGATGTTTTCTACATATGGAATTTGCAAGTTTATTGATAAGTAAAAACCTTATTATGTTTTAAGGATATTGCTACACGAGTTATTGCTGAAGAGCTGAATCTTGAAGAAACCCCTGTTTCAAAAGTGATGACAAAAAATCCTGTATTTGTTCTTGCCGACACTTTAGCCGTGGAAGCCTTGCAAAAGATGGTGCAAGGTAAAGACATTAAGAATCTATTTATGTAAAGTAATTTGGAGATCACGTCCACCTGATTTTAAATACTACATTGCAGGGAAATTTAGGCATTTACCCGTAGTGGATAATGGAGAGGTTATAGCTTTGCTTGACATAGCAAAGTGTTTATATGATGCCATTGCTCGTATGGAGAGGGCAGCTGAAAAAGGAAAGGCCATTGTTGCAGCTGTTGAAGGTGTTGAGAAAAATTGGGGCTCAATGGTGTCTGGTTAGTGATCAAGATGCATTGATAAATTAGGCTTATAGAAAATCTTAGTCTTTATTCTTTCAACATTGGTGATGCATTTGTTATTTTTCTTTCTTCTTGCGCTTACGTTTCCACCCCCTCTTTTTTTTGTGTTTGGATCTAGGCCCTAATACATTTATCGACGCACTAAGGGAGCGAATATTTAGGCCTTCATTGTCTACAATTCTCTCTGAGCATTCAAAGTAGGTAATGTCTCTTATTTGTTCAGAAGTTCCATTGATATAATTGGCATTCAGGGTACTTATATAACTGATTTTAAGTATTTTTTCTCAGGCTCCTAACTATATCACCAACTGACACTGTCTTAGAAGCGGCAAAGAAGATGCTTGACTTTCGTGTTAGTTGTGCTATTGTGACTGTTGAAAATAAGCCAAAGGGCATTTTAACGTAAGTTCTTTTCACAAGATAGCTTTTCAAATGGTGATTATAGATCAATTTTTGTAGGGGAAATGATATATTAGCTCTTTCTCTGAGATATGTTCCAATGTGATTAAAAACAATAGACTCATATAATAAATAGGTGGAACATATCTTTGGGATGGAGGGAGTATTGGTTTTATTACTGCACTCTCACGTTTAGGCAATCTCAATTTCCTTCCAACTTACCGTTTGTTTTTGCATTCTTTTAGTTCCAAGGATATATTGATGCGGGTTATTGCACAAAATCTTCCTTCAGATTCAACACTTGTTGAAAAGGTATATATTACTGTCAATTTCCGGACGATCAACTTTATTGAGTATCGGTTTTTGATGAAAGAAAGAATCTTATGCTCTTTGTATTACAATTGGTCTTCCAATGAATATGCAGATCATGACCCCTAATCCAGAATGTGCAACGGTTGATACTCCGATAGTTGATGCTTTGCACACAATGCATGATGGGAGATTTTTGCATTTGCCTGTTGTGGATAGAGGTATAGCTGATTTAGGGGTAACTTAGTAACTAATGTTACTTTCTTATTCTTTTCTCATAACTTAGCTATTTGGCAACAGATGGACACGTTGTTGCTGTTGTTGATGTAATTCACATCACCCATGCAGCTGTTGCCACTGTGAGTCAGCTCTTTTACTTTCTTACCATGTGATTTTATTTATTCTGCTATTTTGCAAGCTAGTAGATATTATCTTCTGGTTATAAGCTTTTCCATTTTTAGAAGCTTCACATCTAATACGTTCTTGTTAGGATCAGTGTTACCATCTCTACGCATTGATGGGGTACTTATGGAGGATGGATAATATTTAAAAAGTAATTATGGTTCTCATGCAGTACACATGAAACTCTATATCCTCCATCTTGGTTTATAGGGCAACCCCCCTTAATTGTGTGTGAGGATGTATTGCTAGGAAATGGTATCTGCAAAATTGACTGGTTCATAGCTGCAGTTCATCTTTTTACATACAGAACACAGAAAAATCCTGCCTAGCTTCCATAAGGAGGAGAGGGATGGTTGAACTTTGTTTTGAAACATTTAGGGCATATATTAGTGATTTTATATTTTCGTTGAAGGATCTGATCTTCTGTGTATGTGACTTGGCCAAACTTCGTAGCATTGTTTCCGAGTTTTATGCTAATGGCTGAGGCACATACTGCTGTTCCTCTGGGTCTCTTCGTGAATATTAAACATTCTCTCTATGATGCCTTTGATAATCAGGTCGGCAATACTGGTGGGATAAATACTGAGGCTACTACCAATATGATGCAAACATTTTGGGATTCTGCTATGCAATTGGGGCCTGCAGATGACGAAGAGGATTCGAGGAGGTAAAGGCTTTGACAATGTGTCTCTTTCATTTTGAATTGAAGGAAAAAGTGACAATATTTGTTTCAACTATGCTCATCCTTCTAAAAAGAGTCCCAACTATATTACTATTAAGTGTTCCCAAAACGGACCCTATTAGTACACCATTTGGTACGTTCTCATTGGACCTCTTCAAGTATTGTCATGGGGTTCTGTTGCTTTTCCTTTGCTTCCTACTTAGACATAGTGGTTAGCAAAGAGTCTCATATCTATTGTCGCTGCCTTGCTATGAAGGTTGAGCCTGCTTTTGGTCACCGTTACTAGTATGGCCAAAGAGGCTGTAAACATGCTATTTCTCTCTCTTCTTACTTGGGACTATTGTTAGTTGATGAATGGTGGGACATGAGAGAAGGATGCACATAGTTGCAGTTGTTCTTGTCAATTTTTTTGAAATATTGCTAACATATTTGATAGCTGTTCATCTAATCTCAGTGAGGGATCCCTTAAATTGGCGTCTGAAAGTGGTGACACAACAAAATCCTTTCTCACTTCTTCGATTCAACCAAATAGCTTTGCCTTCAAAATAGAAGACAAGAGAGGCTGGATGCATCGATTTATATGTGGTAAGTCGTAACTAATTAGTATTGGTAATGTTTCTAATGATTAAAAGACTAACAATTTTTTTGGTAAGTAGGGGAAGCATGGACTAAGTCCATTTTTGTGGTGGAGAGTGTTTTTAATTCTATCTTTGACGCTTTTCTAATGTTATATGCATGCAGATACTCGAAGTTTGACCGATCTTATTACCTGCATTCTTCAAAGAGTGGGTGATGATATTGATCACAACAATTTGCCTCAAATTTTGGTAAATTTTTTGTTCATGTTTTGGGTTTCCTGATTATCATTGAATGGTTTTAAACTTTTAATACGTTCTTCAGCATGTTTCTAATAGTTGTGTTTACTTACAGTATGAGGATGAAGATGGTGACAAAGTTGTCCTTGCTACCGATAGTGATCTTGTTGCAGCTGTAGATCATGCTAAGCTAGCTGGGTGGAAGGTGATACTTGCTTCCTTATTTAAATTATTCATTTTTAAACCATACTTTCTCATATATTGGCTATCAAACTTTGAAAATTGTAGTTTTTTTTTTGGAATGGTTTAAAACCTGGATGCTTGAATCTTTCCTTGTTTAATACAACATGTCCACTTTTGTGATGGTGCGGATGATGAGATCTAATTAAATAGAAAAGGGTGAGAAGTGAGTTCTTGAGGAAGGCCCACTTTTGACCATAGTGTAAAAATAAGGCCGCATCACATCGTATTGACTGGTTGTAAATTTTTAAAAAATAAATTAATATTTCTTGTGTTGGCGTTAAAAATCCTAATTTGGGGCTGTTAAAGGGATATCTCATGCTTTGAGCATGTATTTAACGTTATGATAACCACATCATTCTCATGACTGCATCACCATTTTGTTACTACAATTGCGAATGCTACAACATTTTTGCACCATGTTTCTAACTCTTGAAAGCCTTAGATGAAGATTGAAGATGATGACTGATGAAAGACGAGTCATGACTCATGAGATACATAGCATGATGTGAAATTTTATGTACCGAAAGCGCACGGTGTACGTGCGCGGTTCAAACACAAGGAAGCTAATTTATATATCCCCGCACTACTCTAGATGTTAAACATTGAAAAAAAATATATATGATTGATTTTTATTTTTTTTTTAATCCAAACTACTAAAAATTGTTATTCAAATAGGTACTTCTAACTATATAGTAAAAAGGTCTAAGACATAGAGAATCACCTAATATACTGTTGGAAAACTCTTGAAGTCTAGTATCCAAATTCTCCCCCCGCACCCCCTTGGCCTCTTCAAAAATTGCCATTCAAACAAAGAAAAACACATCTCTCCAATTCTCTTCCTTTCCATTTCTTCCAAATCCCTCAATCCAAACAAAGTGTGTGCAACGAAAAATTTATTTATTTTAACCAATAATAAAATACTATTATGAGAGTGCAACTTTGCAAGAACTATAGTACAAGCCTACAAGGTAGGAATTTAATAGTGTTGGACTGTTGGTGAATATTCAATGAGTAAATAGTATTAGTTTTTATTAATTAAATAGTATTAGTCGGGTTGGTTAAGTGGGTCTCTGATATTTTACTTTATAGTTCAAAAGTACAATACTTCACTAGTACTTCTAGCATTCTAGAGTTTTCATGTAATTATGAAAATACTAAGGTGTTTATATAAAAAGATAATATTTAATTCTAAATTCTTTCAATCTATGTATGAAAGTTATATTTCAAAAATATAATATATAGCGATTGGTTCCACAATAACCACATTTTTTCCGTTCCCGCAACTCGCTAACGCAACCGCGTTTTTACACGATGCTTGGTATAGGAAAGTTCTACACTCAAGTGGTATAGGATAACGCTTTGTTACTTGGATGTGGCTGGCCTGTGTTTGACACGACATGGACATGAACATAAATCTGGATGGATTTGACAATCTACTTAGACACATCACAAGGAAAGAAAAACCTTACTTTTTCAAGTCAAACAGAAACATTTATCATATTGCTAACGAAAAGTTAGGATTTATAGTAGAAAGGTGAACCTGTGATCTTCTCCAACGTCTTGTATGGCAGCCATGATTGTTTTGATCTCTATATCTTACAATAGATGAAGATGGTAACTGGTAATTTTATAAAGAGAAGAATGAGAAAAAATAGAATAGGGGCAAGATGGAAGCGATTGAAAGAAGGAATTGCTATCACTTCTTTAGGTGGTGATTGAAAAAGGATGTATTTGTTAATTCCAATGGACTTAATTCATTTCATTCATTATGTTGAGAAAAGAAAGTTCCCAAATGAAATGCAAATGAATAAGAGTTACATACTTACATTATAGGCTAGTGGTGAGAGAAGGGACCAAGAGCAGGCCATCACATCACAATTTGTTTTCTTTCCTTTGGTTTTTTCACGAATTGACTAAATGCTGTTGTGGTCCAAGCATATAATAATCAAAAATTTGTTTATATACATGCTGGTGTATCTGTGTTCAAATTTCGGACAGTGTCTCCATCTCCGTAAATTCCAAGCACTAACGAGTTGATTAGTATAACCAGTCTTGTACGTTCGGTAACATTGATTTCTCTATATTTTCATCTTTCTGTTTGTATGTTTTGAAACTAATCATGCATGTTTTGTAACTTTTGATTTTGCTATCATCATCTCGTGCTTTCGGTTTCCCTCCTTCAAAATTGCATACACCATTTTAGCTTTTAGTTTAGTTTAAGCAATCTCAGCGAACTATATGCTTCACATCTATAGTAAAGTGGCGGAACGTATTTTTAGATCAAAGGTCAATTTGAAACAGTTTTGTTGCTAACTCCCAGCAAGGTTACAAATCTCATTTGTTCTAAACGTGATTATTAGTTTTACAACAGTCTCCATTGGAAAATGATCAGTATAATACAATTTAGTAATTTTTCATGGCATAAGCACCTGACTCTATCGAAATTAAACCTTTCTTTTTGTTTTAAGAGGATCTGATTTATTTTGCGTTTGTACAGGGATTAAAGCTACATTTAGATTATTCTGGCTCACGACGTCGTAAACATGCTTCTGGATCTGCGAGCTTAGACTATGCTCAGGCTGATGCTTGGGCATCTGCATACAAAACAGTTGCAGCTAGTGCTGCACTTGTTGCTGGATTGGGCGTCCTTGCTTATTTGCGGAGAAGTGGATGATAAGCATACTTCAGTTTTGGTGCTGAAGGCTCTTTAATTCAGCGACAAATACAACAAGATTTCATTTGCAGGACAAAGTAGTGAGTTGCAATTCTTATTCATGTCGATTTTTTGTCGGCTAACTGTGTGATTAGCCAAGCGTGAAACAAATGACAGATTTGTAAATGTTTTATGGAAGAATATAGCTAATAAAAATCCCAAATGCATGTAATTTCGTACTTTTTAACGATACGATCAGAGCCAGCTGATGAGTTTTGATATATGAAGCATTGTGTTGGTGTTTTGGTAGATTTTTCTTCGGGAAATCGATATTCATTTTTCCTTATGAGTGAATTTGCAAAAATGGCTGAATGTCAACTTTTCCCACTTTCTGCTAAATTTGTTCCACTTTTCATTTTAGTCAATTTGTTTTATTTTTTTTTATATATATGATCAAGACTATTTCTTTTATTTTCATGTTTCTGTTTTAAGTTTTTTTTTATTTTTTTTTTTATTTCATTCCACATACTGCACTCTGAAATTTATTTATTTTTATCTCATTTTTCTTAGTTTTCCATCAAATGTCTATAGGATAAATTTGGTGAGACAAAGGAGTTTTAGCTAAATTGTATTGATAATAAAATAATAAATTATATATAAATTAGGAAAAGTTATACAGAATAATCTAATATTTTACTGATTTTTCTAAATAATCTTAATTTTTGAATAAATTGAATAATATCAACTCTAAGATATATTTGCTAAGAACTCACAAGGGTAATTTTCAACCTATAAAACAAGTTGTTTTGCATAGAAAATGAAAAGGTATGAAAAAAATATTAAATTATAAAAAAATTGAAAAAATAAAATAAAAAGAGAGATTAAGTAAGTTTTTTTTATTTTAAGTTTAAATTTTTAATATAAAAGTAAACAAGAAATTAAATTATACCATTTCACAAAAAAGAAATTAAATTATAAAAAATCGAATAATTTATAAAAAAAGAAAAGAGAAATTGAATAAGTTTATTTTTTAATTTTAACTTATAATTTTTAATATTTTTTATTTTTGATTTTTTTTGTGGTAATTAACCTATAAGAATCCGATCATTATTTGAATAATAATATTCTTAACTAAGTAACCTGAAAATTTTAAATTATACATAATTAATTAAAAATTAGAATTATTATAGAAAATTTAAGTAAATTTTTCGTATAATTTTTACAATTTTCCCCTAACATAATTTGCACTTTACTCTCCCTATTTCGAAATTTAAGGGCGGAAAAACTTTCTCCGGTAGCCATAATCATAAACCACTCTTTTAAGCCACCGAACCCCAACTACCCCGCCTCTTCTCTGTTCTCTCATGCCGATCAACCTTCCTATGGTTAGTATTTCTTCAATTTCACTTTTCCTTTTATTCAATTGGTTGGTACCCTAGTTTGGGGATTTCTGAGTTACTTTTTGCTGATAAATTCTTGGACTGTTTGCACATATATCTGTTTAAAGTTTTCGATTTGTTGTTGTGTCCTCAAATTTGGTGTTTTATGGCCGTATGCTTACATTAATCAATTGTTTTCCTGAAATTTTTTATTTCATTTGAAGAAAATCGATGTTTGCTTTTGGTTTTAATTAGGGTAAGGATGTGCATTGTGTGACCAATTTGCTTTTTGACTTAGGGCTTGAAATATAATCTTTGTATTATTGGTTTTTCTTTTCAATATATGCTCTTCAAAATTCCCTTAGCTTCTGATGTTCTAATTTCGAGATTATAGAATTAATTCAAATATGGAGTTTGGAACTTGGCATATGTTAATTTTGAGGAGGAGAGGCTATGAAATTTGATACACCTATCAGATTTTGATTCAATCCAAACCAACATGAGGGGGTCATGATACGGGAATTTTGACCCATAACACGAAATCTACCTAATCAATTATATTCTTTAAACCTGCTTTGTAAGTCGAGCAAATTTATTTTCAGCCGATCAAGTAAAGGTCGGTTAATTATTGACAATTTCGTCTAAAATTAAATAAACTAGGTTATTTTCATTTTTGAAAACTTTTAACGATACACAAAAGGAAAATTTAGAACAATGGATCCATTGGTCAACCTGTTTCAATTAAATTGATAGTTGTGCAATTGACCCAACCTCAAAATGTCTCGAGTCGATTTGACTCAAAAAGCGACCCGTCTCAAAGATGACCCGCCTGGAAAAGGTCTTAATTTGATTGCTGTGCATCTGAAGGTGTTTGTTGGATAATAATTTTCTTCATTAGATCTTTGGTGTTTAGGTATGCTCTTTAGAACTAATATCAGTTTCCACCTTAGTTCATTTTAGTTAGATTAAGCACACCTTAGTTGTAGGCCTAATTAAGCCCAAATTAAACCCATACTGATGTTCAACTTATAACATCCCAAACCTAAAATAATAAACTTGTGATACATTGGCTGAAGATATCTCATTGTTCATTTGTTCCCTTAAACACACCATCAAAATATCAAGTGTTGGACGTGAAAGTTTAAGACCCAATCTGCAACTACTTTCAAAAAACAATCAAGGGTTGAATATGGGATCCCTGTGGGTATATTTTACCAAGCAAGAGGCACCTGACCTTCATAAATCATATGTTTTGTGTAAGAAGATTTACATGTTCAATCCCTCGCAAAATCTTGGTCATCGTGAATATTTTTTCTGGTGATATTTAATTTAGACTAGTGGAGGGAGGGAAGCAATTCAACATCTTAGATTGCGGTTTTTCTTATGCTTATTTGATCTGGTGATGTTTATTTTGTGAAGTCCTGAGACATTCTTTTCTAATTGCAGATCTGGCCGTTCTGGAATTCACGGACATGATAGCTTGAACATTCTTTGTTCTGCTTGGATTATTGAGCGCAGCAGTTTTTCTCTTTAACAGCAAAGTGATGTACTCGTAGCCTTGTTGCGTTATTGGTTAACTGTGATGCCGTTTCTCCAGTCGAACAGAGAGGAGATGAATCAAATGTTTCTGATGATGCTTTCACATCTGCTTCACTTGCAGAACTACTTGGATCCCACCTCTTCTCTAATCTCATCTGATGCCACTTCATTCTCAACCTCTTCCACCACCTCACTTTCCTCGCTTCTTAACTCCTCCTCTGCCGCCCCTCTTCTTTTCTTCACAATTGCATCTGTCCTCTCCTTCGTTGCTGGATCTCGTCCGTCCTTATCATCTTCCTCTCCTTCCTCGTCACGATCTCCATCTCGTTCTCGCTCATCTTCCCCATCCGACCATTCCCTCTCGGCCTTCCGAGCCCTCTCTACTGAGCTCATCTGGTCCATGGATGCCCCTGTCCGTGATGCGCAATGGCGTAGGTCCTATGGCCTTTCCTATCCTGTCTTTACTACCGTTGTTGATAAGCTCAAGCCCCACATAGCCCAGTCCAACCTCTCCCTCCCACCTGATTATGCTGTTGCCATGGTTCTCTCCCGTCTATGTCATGGCCTATCTTCGAAAACCCTTGCCAAACGCTACTCTTTAGACCCATATCTCGTTTCCAAGATTACTAACATGGTCACTCGTCTCCTGTCAACCAAGCTCTACCCTGAATTCATCAAGATCCCTGCTGGTCGCCGACGCCTTCATGAGACCACCCAGGCATTTGAAGAACTTACTTCTCTGCCTAATATGTGTGGTGCTATTGATTCTACTCCTATTCGGCTCTATCGCCTTCCTACTGATGTTGCCGACCCTTCATCTTATCAGTGTCAGAATGGTTTCCCTGCCATTCAGCTCCAGGTGGTAGCGGACCATAAGAAGATCTTCTGGGATGTTTGCGTCAAGGCCCCTGGGAGTGTTGATGACGCCACTCATTTCAGAGATAGTGCTCTCTACAATAAGCTCATGTCCGGTGACGTCGTCTGGGATCAAGTCGTCAATGTGAGGGGACATCCTGTCAGGCCCTACATAGTTGGGGATTGGTGTTTCCCACTGCTCTCCTTCCTTTTAACCCCATTCTCCGGTAATAACAGGGGTTCCCCGGCCCAGAACGCATTCGATGCTGCCTTAATGAAGGGTAGGTCAGCTGCGGTCGAAGCCATTGAACTCCTCAAAGGGAGGTGGAAAATTTTGCAGAATCTGAACGTCGGTCTACATCATGCTCCTCAAACCATTGTGGCTTGTTGTGTCTTACATAATCTGTGTCAGATTGCAAGGGAGCCTGAACCCGAATATTTCAAGGAGCCCGAGGAAAGTGGGTCTACCCCACGAGTGTTGGACATCGAGAGATCATTTTACTATTATGGTGAAAACTTGAGGCAAACGTTGGCTGACGATCTGCAGCGGCGATTGCCATCTAGATGAAACGTAGGCGTACGAAGTTTACAGCTTCTAAGAGGGTAGGCAGATTGTATTAGTAGTAGTGAAAATTCTCATGAACTCATCTTTATATAAGTTTGCTTGTAATGCCTTAAAATTATTCTGTTAGTTTTAGCATTCCTTAAGCTGTAATGTCTAATTCTAACTAATAGTTTACTGAATGAATGAATTCTCATTTATCAGTAGACCCGTCAAATCTTAACCTGGATTCCACTAATTCTTTATTGAGGTCGTTTCATCGTGAGATAATTTCAATTGGGTCAGCTCAACTATTTGAAAAAACTACTTTTAGTATGAGTGTGAATTCAAATTTTATTGGTTTTTTTTATTAATGGACTGCTTATATGGGCCCGTCTTACGGTGAGATAGTGTCATACACGACTTGCTGCCTAGATATTAGAATGTTACTTTAGACAATGCTTAATTTATTCAAAATTCTGAAATATTGAAGCTGATAAGAAATAGTTCAGCCTAAACTTGATATTGTCATATCGTTCATGAATTATTACAAGCGAATGAGCGATTTTATATCTTAAATAATACTCCCTCCGTTTTTTTTTTGTTCCCTTTAAGTTTATTCACTTTTAGATGGAGAAATTTAATTTAGATTTTTGAAGTATATATTAATGATAAAATATGTTCATGTGAAATCTTGTTAGATTTGTCTAGATGTAAAGTTTTTTAATATGTAATTTTTATAATTTTTTATGGAGCATACTTAGCGATATTAAGGCTTAAAATTTGTTAAAAAAATGCGTGTAAAAGATAAAATGGACAAATAAAAAGAAACGAGAAAGTATTTTGAATTAACTAACTTTTAAAAATGATGGATGCATTCAGACACTCTCAAATCTCAATCAAGAAGATCCAAAACTATTCTTACGCGTTTTAGGTCCTCCTCAAGCGTGTCACCCCATTTTTGTGGCCTTTTTTTGGAAGAGGTACTGATTTGGATTGTCGGTTGTCCTTTCTCATCTGAACTCTATTTTCAAACGAAATATTAAATTGATAATGATGAAGTGTGTAACCAAATATGCCAACACATCAATGAGGGTAAGTTGCAAAAAGAGTACAATGAATTTCTATGTGATCGTGTTACTCTCAGATACATTCATATAAAAAGTCAAGATTTGAAAAATGAGTGTTCCACAAATTATTGTATATGAAGTGATCTCATAGTGAGAGACGCCTTTTTTTTTAGATTAAATAGTTCAACTAACATGAATTATGAAAATACGACTCCCTAATTTGAGGACGTCTTGTTTTGGGAATTATGTTTAGAAGATGCTTTCTTTGTGATATTTTTATATTATTTGCTTATTCTTTTCAAATTTTCGCATTAAGCTTTAATATGCTAGGCCTAAGAGCTCAGGAGACCGACTGTTCTTGATTTATGGTAATCCTTATTTTGGTATCTTGAGTTCCATCTTAAGTCGTGGAATCCTTTTCTTTTACTTCCATTATAGTATGTTCAAGTCCTTGAACTTCTATACGATTTATGATGGCATCTTCTTTTCTTTTTAAGAATTTTTGTCTAGTTAAGTATAATATGTTGAATTGTCTTTTGCAATCTCTAACTGTACATAATTAGAAATTAAAAGAAAGTTGATATAAATAATCTTTGTATTGAGACGAAACAAACAAGATCCCACTTAACTATATTTTAACTTATAGATTAATGATAAAATACAAATTAAGAGTAAGAGATGAATAGTGTCCAAAAAGCAAATGAGACATTAGTTTGCTGAATTGAAGGGAGTATATAAAAGATTAAGCTTTTACTCGATTATGAGTTCTTACTACATAAACTTGCATATTTATAAGTAAACTAGTATAAAACCCATGCAATTGCATATTTGAAATTTTTAGAATGAAATGTAACTTTTAAAATTATATTGTATTTAGTATAACGGGAAATCATTGTGATCCTGTGATGTTTTATTATAGGAAATTAATTGTTTTTTGACTGTTTTTATTTGTGATGTACATTATTTTCTTACAGCTATTGAATTTGCCTGTAGATGCAGTAATAAAGGAAAATAGTAATATTTTCTTCCTAAAATAATTTTGGAAGGTTTATTATTTTCTCATTCCATTATTTTAATATGTGATGTTATACTATTGTATTAATGTAAAATAATTTTTGAAAGCTATGTATTTTTTAAAATTAATGTATATTTAGAAAAAATTGTTTTACTATTGAAGGATCAATAATCCTGCTGCATTTGACAGATGGTTGTGAGAATGACATTTGTTATTTAATAGTAAAATTATAAAACTGTATGATGTATGATTCTACTTACAATACATTAAAAGCATTCACATTGGTGTTAAAACATTAATTGCATTTCACACCATTTTTAACAATATTGTTATTAGTAAGTCTCATGGGAGACAGTCTATTCTATAGACGAATCCATGAAACCCAGCCCAAAATATAACATAGTATATTTGAGGTTACAATAAATTATTTGGGGTTATAATAACTTATATTTGGGGTTATAGAATAGTACATTCGAGGTTATAATACCTTACATTTACTTTAGGATTATAACATAATATAATTGATATGATAATAAAAAAATCAGTTAAGGGAAATGGGCTGGCCCAATTTTGTGGTCTATCCTATAGACCGTCTCTTGTGAGATTTTGTGCATTGTTATATCTTTTATGAATCATGGGTTCATGACAAACAATTTTATACCTAAATCTAAATGAACTCCAACTATGATGGATGCATTCATACACTTCCAAATCTCAATCAATAAATTTGGAGAACTAGTCTTACGCGTTTTAGGTCCCCCCAAGTTGGCCCATTAGACTAACCCCAAGTGTGTCACCATTATCCAAACACTCAGTCTCTTGAGAGACCGTCGTTCCGAGAAACGTATTTCAGGCCCAATTCATTAAAGCTTATTGCCTACATTTACTCTATATTTTTTCTGATGGACCATCCCAATTAGAGATAGTCTTTTAAAAAGATCGTCTCTCACAAAAATTTGTGTTCTCCAAATATGCCAAGTTGCCAACACATCAATGTGGCATGTGGGTAAGTCACATAAAAAAATCGGCAAATTCTTGTATGAGTTCGTCTTATGGTGAGATAATTATATGATAAGTTGATTTCACTAATTGTTACTTCATAAGACAATCTCATCGTGAGATGTACATTATAAGTTGATTAAATAGCTCACCTAACAAATTATCAGAATACGTGCTCCCTGTTTTGAGAAAGTCTCAATAGTAGACTATCTCTCACAATTTTAATTGATTTATTAGAGCTATTTAACCCAATAATTTAGGACCGTCTTACAATAAAACCGTTTTAAATAGCATTAGAATTTTCAACCATCAAAAGGATTAATCAGAAAAGCTTGAATTTCTAATCATTAGTAAATTTAAAATATATTTTTTTTGCACTATTATGATATATAAAATAAATAAATAACACTTAACGACTCTTTTCCTCATCATGAATTAATCACAAAAGCTTGCTAAATATGACGAAACTATTTCCTCAACCATAACAGGCCCGCTATCTTTAAAAGACGTATTCAAAATAGATCTGATTAATAGATAATTAACTTATGAAAATTTGAAATAGATAAGCGCCTAATACCCCAAAGCACAGGTTCGGTTATGTTTTAAGTGCGAACAGACTGAAAACCTAAAACAAGTTGTTCGCTGTTACTTAACAGTGAACAGTCAGTTTCAGTTTTTCAGTCTGTTCGCACTTACTAAGTGCGAACAACCCGAACCCAGGATTTGCGGATTACACGCTTAGTTTTAAAATAAGTTTGATTATAATCTTATTGTATATTTTTTATAATAAATAATCTTATTTATTTCAAATTTTCTCAAGTTATCAAGTATAACCCGATCCGATCCGGGCCGACCAAACAAAAAATAGCCCATATATAAAAATTAAAAATAAATTGTTAAAATATTTAAATATACATTATACTCCACCTCTAAAATTAATCCCATTTAATAAACACGTATAATTTTTAATGATAACGTTGACATGAAGTTGACATCATTGGTCACCTCATTATATCAAATTGGTATAAATTCAAAACTCCTAAAGATATTCATTCAAAAAAAAAAAAAAACTCTTAAACATATAAAGTTCACATTCATATTTTATTTTCTTCTAATCTTAGTTGCAAAAATTTGCCTAATATGGATTCAAACCAAAATTCAGATTCAAATTCAAATTCAAATTCAGGTGCTATTATAGGTCAGCTTTCTATCTTCTCTTAGCTTGAAATTTCTTTATTTACGCATTTTAAATCTAATATACTTCATTCATCATATATATAACTAGATAGATTCTCGTACCAAGCACGGTTTATGAATTATTTAAATAAAAAATTACTAATTTTATTTATGTAATTAAGTTATTATATAACTCTTAGATTATATTAAAATTATAAATTGATTAATTTTAAAAGATGTAAAAATATTACTATTAGATTGAGATATATATTACTAATATATATAAAACATAATCATAAAATAATCATGATAGATTATAAGTAATTACATAAAAATAGTAGAAAATTTCAACACATAAAATTTAAATGTTTAATCTATTTGTAAAACCTTAAAATAAGTTTTCAGCCTAACAAACACTCCCTCCATTCCTTAAAGAAATTCTCATTTTTCATTTTGGGGTGTTCCATTTGTTGTTCCCATCAAAAAAATTTTGTTTATGTCATAAATTTTGAACATCCACTAACTTTACAAAAATATTTTTTATTAGTTGTGATCCTTATATTTTTTCCACTAACTTTATTTAAAGTTTTTTTTTAGTGTTTATAGTCTCTACTTTTCTAAATTTATTATTTTATAAAATAATATGTCTATTATTTAAAAGATTCTAATTTTTTTGATTCTTGTGTACATGTTTTGTGGAAACTTCATTAAGGAACAGAGGGAGAATCAACTTTTAACCCAATTAATTTATTTATGTATTATAACTTTGTCAAACACAGGTGATAGAATTACCATTTGAAATTTATTTCCTTTTTCTTATTATTTACTTAAATAATTAATGTATAATCTATTTAATTTGTGTAGTTCTCTTAATGTAGCCATGTAAGTAGTGTATATGATTATATATAAAAAATATTTTAAATTGTTTTCTTTTCTTAATTTATTACAAAATATTTTAATGAAAATATTTTTTTACATAAATAATTAATATGTTATCCGATAGTTATCCATTGTAATTAAAAAAATACTACATATCTTAATTGATTGTATATGGTAAAAAATAGTAAATGAGATATAGTTTGAATTAATCTTTTGTTACTAATCTATTAAACAAATTTAATCAGAAAGATATTACATGATATGCTAATATTTTCCTAATATAATATGAAAAGAGCGGAAAATTTTTTATTATGAAGTCGACACATGTCCTAATTGTTTCTTCATTAGTATATTATATATAGAAATCATATAGAATATAGATACTTAGATTCACTTATCTAATTTCTTTCCTTAATTACTTAAATCAAATGGATATGTTATACTCCTTCCGTTTCATTTTGTTTGTCCACATTACTAAAACAAGTGTTTCTATAAGTTTGTACCCTTAACAATCATTTCCTTTTTGGACATAAATTTTTCCAAAATTGTTCTCATACTCATTGTACTCTATATTTAAGTAATCTATGTTAGCATTCAATTAATCAATAGAAATTGAGATTATTGTAAAATATGGATTATTATATTTATGATAAGTAATGATTATTAGTATATCTTATTAATTTTCTCATTTATCTTTCCAAAACATGGATGAATTTTTTATTTTCTCTTTTAAAATAATGTTTTATATCAAGTAAAGATTCACCTCTAAATTTTTACCCAAAATTCAATAGTGGACAATCATAAAGAAACAGAAGGAGTATACTCATGGGCGAAGCCACACTGGGGGCAGTCGGAGGCCCGACCTCCTTGCCGAAAATGCGTTCCTTTGTAATTTTGGCTTCGGCCCCCTTTATTCATATATTATATAATTTGAAAAGTGCATAATTGTAACAAAAATTATTATAGGTCAATGGTTAGGATAACATATTTATATTTTAAGGTAATGGACCAAACCCAAATTTAAACTATTATTAGTTAGTAAATAAATAAATTTAATTTATACTATAATATCATTACTATCTATCTTTTATAACTCACATTCATCGTTTTTGGTGTGTATTTATATTGTTGCTATCTTAAAATACCCAACTACCCCCACTTTTATTACTCCCAATACCCAACTACCACTTTTACAATTAATTTAATCAATTAAAATACCTCACCATTCCACTCTTAAAAACCGTGTCCAACCCAAATGGGACAACTTGGTTGAGTTGGACGGAGTAGTATTTTTTTTGGAGATTTATAAGGCAAATATATGGAGTCAAAAACACTTAGGTTTTTTTTTCAAAAGGGTAATTATAGGAAAGCTTCAACTCTAACTCAAGTAATATTTGCTATGATTCAAGTAAATTTCAGTCTATATGATTTTCATATAGTTTAACTAGTTTTTATATATAAATAACTTGCTAGTATATCGACAATTTGCCCCCCTAATCGAAAATTCTGGCTTCACCCCCAAGTATACTCCAATAATCCACACTAATAATTCAACCAAAAATTTAAGCTAATGGTTAAGTCGCCAGAATATGAAATATATACTCTAATTAGAAGTGTTCATTCGGGTCATGGGGTTGATTTCGGGTCAGGTGTTTCAGGTCGGTTCAAAATCGGGTTTTGTGTTCACATTGGTTTTTACATAATTGTAGATCCATTTTTAAGTCGGGTCAAATCAGATTCGGTTATAAAATCAGGTGTCTATCAAATCATCGAGTCTGTTTTGAAGACCTCGTCTCTAATGATGTGCACTTAATATGCAGCGTTTGTGTTGATTGCATTGGGTGTAATTGGTGTAAAAGTAATAATAATCTACTCTTGCTTCAAAAGGGCAGTAAGAGAAGCAATAAAACCCAATTTAAATGGTATACACCCAAATTATGCACAAGACCATATGGCTATCCAACTGGATGCTGCAACATTGGAAAGATTTCTTAGTAATATCGCACGAGAAAAGCCCCTTCGCTTTTCTCCTCATCAGATTGCCGGGTTTACTCTCAATTTTTCTAAGGTATATCCTTTCTACATTTTAATCTTATTCTTCCTCATTTTAATTTTTTCCTCGTGGTAGCACATATTTTCCATTAACTTCGTTTTAAAATATTTATAGGAATATTGTGTATGGTCCTCACATGTTTCTCACTAACTTCATTTAACTATTTTTTATGTAACACCCCGACCCCTCGGACGACCGGTGCGTGACTACTCATGGAGACTATAGACTAGCCCTACAGACCAACACAAGTTTTTCCAACGCACTTTGTCCTCACTCGTGCGCACCTAGGAAAACTTCCCAGGAGGTCACCCATCCTAAGAATAAGATTGCTCCCCACCAAGCACGTTTAACTATGGAGTTCTTAGCAAATATGCTCCTATGAAAAGAATATGCATCTTGTTGATATGAGTAGTCTATCACATTTTAATAGTTGTGTTCTCCACTTTTTTTCCAATAACTTTATTTTAATATGTTTCTAATGCTTAAGGTTTCCACTTTTCTCTATTAAATTTATTATTCAATAAAATAATATATTCACCGTCTAAAATATTCTATTTTTCTTACTTTATACTTCCTCCGTTCCATAATACTTGCTACTGATAGTGACATTTTCCCACACAACATGTCACACTCAGTAGCAAGTATTATGAAACAGAAGAAGTATGAACATTCCTCGTATTTTTTGTCTAAAGTTGTTAGGCTCCGGAGGCTTTGGAATGGTGTACAAAGGAGAATTTCCCAATGGAGTACAAATTGCAGTGAAAGTCTTAAACAACAATTCAAGTAAAACAGCTTCAGAGCAATTCATGGCAGAAGTAGGCACCATTGGCTTAACCTACCATAGAAATCTAGTCCGTCTCTACGGCTTCTGTTCGCATACGACTATGAGAGCTCTTATTTACGAGTTTATGGAGTTCGGATCACTCGATAAGCTTCTCTTCTATGGCGACCACAATACGGCTTTTGAATGGCACAAGTTATATGACATTGCAATAGGGACTGCTAAGGGTATTGCCTATTTACATGAAGAATGTGTCAAGAGGATTATTCACTATGACATTAAGCCGGCTAATGTGCTTCTTGATATGAAGTTGAATCCCAAGGTTGCCGATTTTGGACTTGCGACATTGTGTAATCGTGATGTCACACATGTTGTGTTATCGGGCTATAAAGGGACGCCAGGTTATGCAGCTCCCGAGATGTGGAGTCCTTATCCGGTTACGTATAAGTGTGATGTTTATAGTTTTGGAATGTTACTGTTTGAGATTGTTGGGAGGAGAAAAAATCATGATATTAAATATAGTGGGCAAACCCAAGAGTGGCTTCCAAGATGGACGTATGAGAAGTTTAACAAAGATGAGTTATCGGATTTTCTATCTACCTGTAACGTTGAAGAAAAGGATAGAGAAAAGGCTGAACGTATGGTGAAAGTTGCCTTGTGGTGTGTACAATACTTGCCTAAGGATAGGCCAATGATGAGCCTTGTTGTAAAAATGTTGGAAGGTGGGATGGAAATTGATACACCTCCAAACCCTTTTGAGCATCTTCAAGACTTACCATTGGAATGTGGA
This sequence comes from Amaranthus palmeri, assembly GCA_019776075.1. Lineage (NCBI taxonomy): Eukaryota > Viridiplantae > Streptophyta > Magnoliopsida > Caryophyllales > Amaranthaceae > Amaranthus > Amaranthus palmeri. The sequence continues at coordinate 957,439 of JAAKBH010000306.1, forward strand.
AGTAAAGATTATTCACAAGGATCAACATCTATTGAAAATAGTTATGGATCTATGCCTCCTCTTATTGCTTTGAATCATTCTATGGAACCAACAAATCATGAATTGTGGGTGCCACTAGAAGATCTTAAGGGAGCTAGCACGTTATGATCAGTTATGAATCTTATACGGGGAAAAATAAATGATGATAGTAAATTAAGGATAAAAGGTTGAACTATTATAAAGTAAATAGTTTTGCTGATAGCAAACGAAGAACATAGGTTGTATAATATATTATTAAAATGTAATTCAAACGTGAAATTATTATTCCCAATCAACAGATGGGTAAAAAATTAATTATTAATATTAATATTTTGTTTTTATATAAATTCCGAAGAAATTCTACCATAAAATAAATATTCAATTTTACAAGTCTATTATTTACTCTTAAGTTTTTATAGTTGAGGTTTTATATCGTCATAATTCATATTCAATAAAGAAATGTTCATATAAGTGTCATACTTCATCCATTTCATAATACTCGCTACATTTTTATAGTAGCACTATTCATCTTCGTTCTTATTTTGGTAATTATGACTCATGCATAAGAAATAATATATTCATACGGGATTTTGTTTTATTCGCGTTAGAATGTCGTTTTTTAATATGTAATTTTTAAAATAACATTAATTTACGTAAAAAATATAGCAAGTATTATGGAACGCAGGAGGATGTATATTCGAAAAGTTTTACATAGTTTTATGTGTGTGATGTATCTTTGCTTTACAATAGGAGTATTATTCAACATAATTAACTCATGAGTGACTAATATAGCCTAATTTTCGATAAACTATTCATCTCTATGTAAAATGAATTATTTGAAATATAAAGTAATTTCCATTTTTGTTTATTTTTTGTTGCAATACACTATTATCACTATGAATTTAATAAAAATCCTTCAAGTTAGGTAAAAAAAATTTATATGGTTTGAGCAAATGAAAGATACAATATAGATAATGATAAATAGTTTCACTTGAAATGAGACGTGGATGAGAATTAATTCGGAATTTGGACTTTTAATATACCATATTAAGAAATCAAATTGATCACCTAAACTTACGTTGATGCTTAAGACCCCAATGTACGTACTATATACTCTATTCTCTTTCATTTACCAGTGCGTATAGATGAATTTAGGTAACTAGTATAGAATAAGGCGAATACTCATCGTTAACTTCCTCCGTTATTATTTACTTGCACCCTAATGGTTTTTGTGCATTTCAATAAATTTGTCGAATCATTTGTATTTAGAGTTATATACAACTAAAAATTTTTAAAATTTGATATTATAAAAAAATGCGATGAGATGAATAAAACAAAATCCCACGTAGTTAAATTTTTTCTCATATTATAGTTACTTCAAATGATAAAAAACTAACAAAAACATTTATGGAACATGAAGAGATTATTATAGATTTATTGTTCACCTTTTGTTATTAATAGGAATAGGATAGGACTAGAATAACCTCTTTGGCCAAACGATTTAAATAATGATAAATAATTTTTTTTTAATTTTATTTGACATCAACCCTTATCATATTTTAATCGCTTACTCTAATGACCCGTTTGGTAGTAATAAATAGTGGAAATGTCAATGAAATATTAGTATAATTTCAGTAAGAATATCTCTTGATAAATTTAATGATGATACTTATTCTCCTTCAACAAGCTCATTTTGTTCACAAAATTTATTTCAATTCATTACCACTTAAACATGTGGCTGGTATTAGATGGTAATGAAAAATTGTGAACAAATAAACTTTTTTATGATCAAACGTTCATTACCATGGTAATGACACCATATCATGAAAATTTACACTAAAAATCATTTTTATTACCACCACTTAGTACATTAACCAAACGGACTGTAAGTACCCATTAGTTGTTATACCCACTTTTTCCTTTTATTTCTCTTCGTTGGTCTACTCCTGCATCTCTTTGGTAGTACGTTGCTATAGTAGTCGTTTAAATTACATAAAGGGCTAATATCAACAAAAAAAAAATATAAACCTCGACAGATAATATGTCAACCTATAGATTAATAATTGTATGAAGATTAAGTGACATTTATAAATAGTGCTAAAATGCATTTGAGTGCACATAAAAAAACAGATGAAGATAATGTGTTTAGCAAAATAGTTTATTGAACAAGTTCAGCTTATTTTGATACAAATAGAAGGTTGAGTTGTCAAACTAGTCATATCTAGTATGTGGTAAACTAGCTAGTCGAAACAACTTATTCATATGATTAAGTTTATTTTGAACAAGCTGCTTATAGCTGCAGATTCAAAATCAGCTAGTCAAACCAATTAATAAAATCAACTGATCAAATCAATTATTATAATCAGCTATCATCCGTTTGCCAAATACCCGATAAATTCATACAATAACAAGTCATCATTTATTTTGCTCCATACATTGTAAAAATATTAGGCAATAAAATTGTGATTGAGAAAATTCGTTAATATTAATTTTCACAATTTATTAGCCAACTTGACATGTGCACTTCTATTAACCCTAGTTAAAATTTAACCCGGGTTAAAGTTAAACTTTTTTCCTAAAAAACAGTTATGTTATCCCAACAAAATACGTATTAAATATAAATACTGGAAAAATAATGATCATTTTCTCCTAAATAATTCATAGATATTTCTGTAATTAATTTTACTTTAGGGTTTGTGTATTTTCTCAAGAATCGTAATTTTCGGGGAAAAATCATCATCCGTATAGCAGCGACATTGAAGAAACAAGGGTGTTTCGATTTCCTAAAAGGATCTTTCGATGATCAATAGTCCTGAATATGAGTAAGGTTTGATTCTTTTGGTATTAATTTTTCTGATTGGTTACTGTTTTATCACATTTTAATGTGCCAGCATTTTGATTCTAGAGTGAACTTGAATGTCGATAACATTTTTCTCACTGATTTTGATTTGATTACTGAATATTTGTTTGAAATTAGTACAATTTCTACTGAAATCCAATCTCAATAGATCTGTACAAATGATTAAGTTGAAAATTGTGTGTTTTTTAAGTCTAACACAGTCCAGAAGATGAAGAATTTGTTCGTGCACGTAATTTGAATTGAAGCTAAAGTTTATGCAATTTGTTTTGTGAAATTTAGCAGATTTAGGACTAAGATTACGTTATATGAAGGTCGGAATGCTGGACCCTTACACAAGATTTGATTGAGATCATTTGGCTTGGATTCTGGATATATTTTTTTCTACCTTCGTTTTCCTAGTGTGATTTGACTGACTAATTTGTTTATTGTATTGGGCAATTTGTTACCTTAATTGATCTGTTATGTATAGTATAATGCTGAAGAAATTGATGGAAAGAAGTACATAGATTAAATGTTTGACATTTTTGTTTATTTTTTCTACATTAAGTTGAATATTCTAATAAATATGTATGCATCATGCATGTTATTGATGTGTTAGAAACTTAAAATCTGTTTTTCTTCATTAACTTTGAGTTTGACGGATTTTGATGCTAGTAATAACAATGGAAGGGGAGGAAGATGAAGGGATTGCATTTCTCTCATTCGGAGATTAATAGGGGATGGGTGGGTAATGGAGGGAAGGGATTTGGAAGGCGGAGCTACTTCACTATTTTTGACAAAATAAATCCATTCAACACAGGAAAGGTTTGGAAGCGAAATACACCCATATGGCCCTATCCCTTCCCCTCTGCTCCCCTCCCCTTCATTCTAAAAATGTTATCCGAGCATAGTGTAAGGGTGTGCTAGTTTTATGCAATGTTAATGATTTTGATGTCAATACAGTCTTTTCTTGTTATTGTGCTTTATATGTGTTAGCTGGATGCTTTTGGTTGATTCTATTCCTTTTGACTTCGAGAACCCTTTAAAAATCCAATAATGTGTTTTGTGTGTGACTCTTGAAATAATCAATGTTGGTGAAAATTGTTTATTTGATTGCAGTTTCTGAACTTCAACTTGATGTTGATGTAGGTGCTTATCAGTGATGGCAAACCCTTTGTGATTTTTAATCGAATTTTGACGGCAGAAATCATTTGACTCTGTGGTTCTCCTCAGCAAAGAGCTTGAAACTAATACTTTATACAGGGAGTCATATAGAAATGGAATGCAACAAAGATGAGGCTTTAAAGGCTAAGGAACTTGCTGAGAAGAAGTTTGTGGAGAAGGATATAATTGGAGCAAGGAAGTTTGCTTTGAAAGCTCAAAACTTGTTTCCTGAGCTAGATGGTCTGCAATCTTTGTTGGTAACGCTCAACGTTTACCTCTCTGCTGAGCGAAAAATAAATGGGGAAGTTGATTGGTATGGAGTACTTGGCGTTGAGCCATCTAGTGATGATAAGACTGTGAAGAAGCAGTATAGGAAACTTGCCCTTTCTCTCCACCCTGATAAAAACAAATCAGTTGGTGCAGATGGAGCATTTAAAATCCTTTCAGAAGCTTGGAGTTTATTGTCTGACAAAGCCAGGAGAAAAGCGTATGATCAAAAGAGAATTTCAAGGAATATGTTTGATAAAGTTGTACCCATGAAACCTTCAGGACCCGCTAGCAGGGACAGTCACCATGGATCTGTCAATAATGGTAATTTTAGCATAAGGAGTCAGAATTCCCCAAATCCCCATTTAAATTTAGTTCCTCCAATCAAACGTAATACATTTTGGACTATGTGTACTAGTTGCAAAATGCAATTTGAGTACGTTGTTCAATACCTCAACAAGAAGCTTCAATGCTACAGCTGCAAGGAGCCCTTTCTGGCAATACAGATCCCACCTCCAGAAACACATTCTCATCAGCCACTGACTGGTCACTTGCCCCAAGATACTTTTAGCTACTCCTTTGCCTCTGTGACTTCATCAGCAGGGAGAAATACAGGTGCGTCTATGACTTCTTAGTTTTAAATCTTAGAAATGCATAAGTGGCTAGGACCATATGTATATACTTCAATAATGAGGGAAAGCGTAGGATATAATGAAGGGCCCCTTGTTTGCGTAGAAGGGAAGGGTAAGGAAGAAAATAAGACATTGAAAATTTCAGATGTATCCCTTTTCTTCTTTTGTTTCCCTTTTTCTTTCCTTTCTTCCTTTTTCCACAAATTCTACCACCCTTGTTTTGATTATTTATTTATTCTTACGATAAAACTAATAGCAAAATTATCATCGTCTCGTTTACTTTTTCCCAATCCTCATGTTAAATATTATTAATTTAACCTCTCTTTGTTGCATGAAAATTCCAAATAATTGTTATATTTATTTGCTTGTTTTGTTATACATTTATTGATTGGAGAATTGTCTTGTAAAGCAACTAGTGCCTCTTGAGCATTGCCAATTCATGGGAAACATGGGTATTAAGAAAACCAAAACCATAGATTTCTGATTTGGTGGCTTAGCACAAAGAGTGGAGAGAGAAACAGCAAGGAAACATGGGCACATAAAGAATATAAAGAAAGCAAGAAGCTAACTCTTTATTGTTGGGATCAAGATTTTAACATTGTTGTTGCATTATTATATGTGGGACTCGGTAGGAGGTTATTGTGCTTGAGTTTTCAATGAAAATAATGAAGGGTAGACTAGTCTCTTTACAAACTTTGATTTTTAACATACCATTTTCATTTCAATTCTTTTTATTCTTGGAGAGATATGGACATATGGTTATTACGAAAATTGTGGGACTTGCTTTCCCTCCAATTCCCTTAATCCAAACATGGTGCAAGGGAAATATGATTACTCGATGGTATAAGATGAATGCCATTTTTAGACTCAACCCATACAATTGTGAATTGCCTGGAGGTTGCTGTCATTTGCAAATAGTTATTTGACTTATTTCAGTAAGAGAATTTAATTTGAGTTTCTTAGTTTTTCTGATAGAATTTGAGTCTGTTTTTTTGAACAGTGTCAAATTAAGAAAATGCAAACTTTTCTAAACTAGTTTCTAGATTTTCTTTGAATTGAGCAAAAAATAACTTCGCGTATGAAAACGTACTTCAGGACCACCAGCACCTTCTTCAGCTGCCCAAGCTATGAATGGGATCCAGTTGCCACATGGGAATGTGAAGAGAAAGCATGAAGTTTCACAAATGAGTAAAACAAGTGCCTCTAATAAGCCTATTGCTGATGAAGCTAATGGAGCATGCTCTGCCTGGAAGGGTGAAAAGCTTAAAAAAAGAAGACGGGCGAGTGAACACAAGGTCTATGACAGTGGAATTGAAAACACTGATCCATTGTTAAGGGGAAATGGATTTCAGAGTGGCATCCCTGAAACAGAGAAGGCAACTACAGTTGGGACTAGATTACCCGCGTCTTCAAGAGAGTTGTCACTACTTGAGACTCGAAATATGTTGATGGCAAAGGCGAAGAATGAAATTTGCAAGCAGATGAACAAATGGAGGAACACAGATTCCAAGCTTGTGGCTTTAAGAAAATTTACATATTCCAAAGTAAAAGAGAAGACTAAAGAGGAAATATCTACTCTCAAAGCTCAGTCTAACGCTGAAATAAATGGCAGAAAGCAGGGCTCATATGCAGGATTCAAGCATCCAGATTGTGATTTGAAGACTTTTTCCCCCTCTTCTAAAAATGATACAGATGCTACCCAAAACGTGCCTTTGTCTATAACTGTCCCAGATCCAGATTTCCATGATTTTGACAAAAAACGGACTGAGAACTCTTTCGGTGACAGTCAAGTTTGGGCAGCTTATGACGATGATGATGGTATGCCCCGGTACTATGCGATGATTCATAATGTCATTTCGAGGAAGCCATTTAAGATGCGCATCAGTTGGCTTAACTCTAAAACCACCTCTGAATTTGGGACAATCAATTGGGTTGGCTGTGGCTTCTACAAAACCAGTGGTGATTTCAGAGTAGGTAGGTATGAAATCAACAAAAGTGTAAATTCCTTTTCACACAGAGTGAAATGGACAAAAGGAACAAGAGGGGTGATCCAAATATACCCAAGTAAAGGGGATGTTTGGGCTCTGTACAGGAATTGGTCCCCCGAGTGGAATGAGCACACCCCAGATGACGTAATACATCAATATGAGATGGTGGAGGTCCTTGAAGATTACAACGAAGAGAAAGGAGCAACCGTCATTCCGCTGGTGAAAGTTGCTGGTTTCAAGACTGTGTTTCGCCAACACTTTCGATAAGGAACATATTAAGGTAATTCCCACGCGGAGAAATGTTCAGATTTTCACATCAAGTTCCTTCCTTCTTGCTGACTGGCCAAGAATCCCGTACTGCCCCAAAAGGATGCTGGGAGCTTGACCCTGCTGCTACACCATTGGAACTACTTCAGGTGATGACGGAAGCCACAGAGGAGCTGAAGAAGGAAAATACATGGAAAGATGCAAGAAATGGCATATCTGATCTCAAAGAAGCAAAGCCGAATGACCCTGTAATAAGTGAAATGAGGAAATTGGGAGATGAGGTAACTGTTCAGGTGGGTGCTACTATCGGAATAAAGACCCACGCTGATCAATCACCCTTGAATAAAAGAATAGTCATATAGAATATTATTTGATCATGAAATTAGTTTGAGGAATCGTTTTTTCGAGTACTGAAGACTAGAAAGGAACTTGAGACATATCAGTTTTGGGAATTCGATGGAGTAGCGGATCGTTCTTCACTTTTTGCTCGGCAGGTATCAATGGCGTAAATTTTTTTTGGAGACTGACTCAAATGGGATTCTTTGTGTAGTGTACAGCTTCACTTACCACAGGAACACAGGTCTTTTTTGCTATATAGGTACAGAAACTCGAAAAAGTCCACATTTACTCTATAACTTCATTTACGGTCTAAAAGTAGTTGAGAAGGTAAATTTAGGATGCAATTTTTTGAAAGCTTTCTATGATAGCAAATTCTTACTTTTGTTTACTTCTACTGGTAATTGTCATTTTGTCAATGTCCTTTGCAAAGACTAATTTTACAGACTTGTTATTTTCGTTTAAAATGTTTCGTATGATACCGAACCAGAAAGAGAAACAAGAAATTCGGGCGAATTTTCTCGTCATATGTTAGATCGAAACCAGATACAGCTTGATCTTGGTTGTACTGGTGTATTGATTTTCATGGTAAATGATTCAATATTTTCATGGTAAACAACTTGGGTGCCAATTTGTTAGGGTTAGATTTGGTGCTGCTTTGAATCAGAGATGAAATCAGCCAGAAATGAAGATAAATTGGGGTGATTTTGCAAAATAGTTTGTCGGTTAATTTAACTTATATTTGTTACGTTCTTTGTTACTTGCACCATTG